>VYXC01005435.1:177408-289171 GCA_013397175.1 Platysteira castanea
TGTGCCCCTCCGACACACAGGCTCCCCGTGACAGAGCTCGACCCCGGGCACAGGCACACGAACCACCCCTCGGAACCCGCCCTTCACACACCCCCCGCTGCCTCTCGCCCCCAGCCCCGAGCCCCGCGGGAGCGCAGCCGCCTCGGGGGCAGCCATTCCGCCGGCGCGGGGTGCCCGCGGAGGGGATACCCCGATCCCCGATCCCTGCCCTGCCCGGGGCCGTGCGGGGCCGGCGAGGCGTTTGTGTGTGACCGCCGAGCCCCCCCACCTCGGGACGGGTCCTCCGCCCTGCGCCCCCGCAGCCGGCCCTTCCCCGGGGTTCTTCTCGCCAGCCTCCCAGGCCCCGAGGATGAACACAGTGGCCAAGCGGGGCGTGCGGAAACTTCAACCCCGTCCTGCTCTGCTACGGGTGCTGNGATACACGCACACGCTCAAACACACGCACATTGTCGCGCTCACACACACACGCCCACGGTGAGTTGAAGACACGCACACACACACAGAGGCACGCACACTCACACTCACACCATGCACCTCCCCGCACCCACCGCACGCCGTCCCTCGCCGGGCTCACCGCTCCGCACACGCCGAGCTGTGCCCCTCCGACACACAGGCTCCCCGTGACAGAGCTCGACCCCGGGCACAGGCACACGAACCACCCCTCGGAACCCGCCCTTCACACACCCCCCGCTGGCTCTCGCCCCCAGCCCCGAGCCCCGCGGGCGCGCAGCCGCCTCTGGGGCAGCAATTACGCCGGCGCGGGGTGCGCGCGGAGGGGATACCCCGATCCCCGATCCCTGCCCTGCCCGGGGCCGTGCGGGGCCGGCGAGGCGTTTGTGTGTGACCGCCGAGCCCCCCCACCTCGGGACGGGTCCTCCGCCCTGCGCCCCCGCAGCCGGCCCTTCCCCGGGGTTCTTCTCGCCAGCCTCCGAGGCCCCGAGGATGAACACAGTGGCCAAGCGGGGCGTGCGGAAACTTCAACCCCGTCCTGCTCTGCTACGGGTGCTGCTGACCCGGCTTTTGGGCACAGGGAACAAACGCCCGCTGCGAGCAGAGACTTGGAATCAACGTCGTCCCTCTGGGACGGCTGGACAGCACAGCTGCAACGGAGTTTGGGGATCAGACTGCGCCTTCCCACGCTGGGCTGTGCGGGGGTCCCATCATTCCTCGGACTGGTCAGAGAACAGCAAACTGCAGCTGGCACTGATGAGCAGATGCATTTCCTGCTCCAGAGATTACCTGTTAAACCCTCATATTCCCTAGAAGTAACCATCTCTAGCCACGTAGCGTACTGCATTAGCTGTACTAAGGAAGGGCTGAAGAAGGGAAGTCAAGTGGCTTCAAGGGCACTAGACATAAAAGCTATTCATGAAACTGGGGCTCCAGGCAGTGCTAGGCACAGGCATTCTCTGAACCTGACCCTGGCTGCATTGAGGGGTTCCAGTTAAATTACACTGTGCCTTTTGAGGTCAATCGATAAATATGATTAAAGATACCATCCTGCTGACATTTTCACCAAAATTTTTTACATTGTAAAACGTGACAGCAAAGCTAATGTTGTTTGAGTAGACATCAAAAAGCCACAATGCAATTACAGCCCCGCAGCACAGCTTTATCGAAGCATGCGTGCGTGAGGGCTGTGGTGCAATAGGGAGATACAATGTAATGCCCCAAAATATCTCTGTTTCTCGCTTTGTAATCATCTTAAAATATCAGTGGTTTCCCCACTGCTTGTCTGGCTTCTACAGGAGACTTCTCGACAGATGAATGGCAGAAGACATGCTGTTATTTACAAACCACTGTAAACATTAATAAACTTCCAATCACACGTTCTAACTCAGCATGCTTTAAGATTTTATGTCCATAATGCTGTTTATTTTTAACTGGAGACATCACACGGCAAATGTATACACGGACAGTTGTGTGTGGGGGGTGGGTTGGCAGAGGTGTGGTGTGTAACTTACCGAGGCACGACCAAATTCTGCTGGGTCTCACTCCATCTCTTCCAGGTGTTGAAACCTCTGGTTTCTCATGCCTCTGCTCACAGTTTCTGCTACCAAAAAAGGGGTGGCAGGACAAGGTGGGTCTTTACTGTTGCCACTCTGGTGCACAGCCCGCTGTCCTATCTCCAGTTCATCTTCATTGTCAGGGAACATTAAAATGCCAGTACTGTTACTGGAGTGATCCCAACCAGCTGGGGGGGATAGCAGCAGAGCTGCTGCCTAGGTTGAGCAGTCAGTACCTAAAACTTTACTTTGGTTGAAACTTGCAGTTAAATAGGCATAAACTATTTGTGAAATTACTTATTTGCATTCTTATTTGTGTGGTGGCAATTTTAACTGTGCCATCTTGAAAAAAGTCTAGCTAACAGAGGTTACATGGATGTGTATATATATATATATATATTACTAGAGTTTGATTCACTACAGATTATATAACAGGAAACAATTTTTTTGCATGCAGTTGTATTTCGGATCATGTGGCATGCACACATACATGTTTTATTACAAGAGCTGAATATATGCTGGTGGTACCTGTGGTCTGCTAAACCTTTGGAATGGTCAGCCTCCTCAGGACCAGTGCTCATATATCCTCCCTGCCCTTTCCGCTCTCTCCACACACATTTTCAGAGCCCAAATCCCCGAGCCCAAATCTTCTTCTGCATGGCTTTCAGAGCTGGTGTCCTCGTTGTAAGGCTCTGCTCCTCCTGCCAGGGTGACTCATCACCTGTCACTCCTCTGCACCGCCTGGGCTCTGCTAATTCCATTTCTCATTTGCCATTATGTCTCTCGAATGCCTCATTTCCCATCCTGCCCTTTGTAATAGCCCTCCCTTAGCCTGCACACGATGTGACTTTCCTTCTCAAATCCCCTCCTGTAAAACATGGACCAATCTTCTTTACTCATAAACCAAAACCTGATCTGAGTGTTCTCCTTATTTTGGTCTGTATTTTGTATTTTCGTACTGGATAACTGTAAAGAAAACCATCAGCATGAGGTTATATAGAAAATAGTAAAGACTGGATGTACCTGTAAAAGGGATGGAAGGGTACTCATGCCTTTTAGCACTGATATTGTGTAAAACATAGAATAAAATGGTTTTTCCGCTTGGAAGGAACTGCAAGTTTCTGAGAACTGTAAATATGTATGACTCTGTATGCACTGCTCCAGGGCTCCAGTGAAGTAGTGGCACTGTCCCTCACCAAACAAGGAACAGCTGTTACAACAGCAGCGTCGTGTGCCGTGCCATGGAGATACCCCAAACAGCTCCAAGTGTGCTGCTTGTGGGCACTAGAACACTCCTAGCCACAGTATCTTGGATTTACTCTGCCTAGTGAGTTATGTTTTCCTCAAGGACTTTCTCCAGGCAAAGACACAGCAGGCACTTGCCTCTGGCAGCAGATTTTTGGAAACAGCAACATAGTTGTGGTTCTGTTGCCCGCTTTCCCTGTGCCAGAGCCCTGGATAGTGAGGGCTGTTCCTGTATTGCAGGGTGGAGCAGCATTGCCAAGAAGAAGCTGACTGTTCAAGCAGCAGCAGTCACCATCTCACTCCCTCAGTGGGTGCCTAAACAGTGAGCCCAAACTCTGCCAGGATGCCTAGTTCCACACCTTTTACTCTCCTTCCCAGGACAGGGCTGGACCAGCCCCAAGTCCTTACCCTTGGGTTTGACTGATACTTCTTGTGCTGTCTAGAAGGTTGGAGCTTACCCTGCTTCTTATTCACAGGCAGTTTGGATATCTCAGTATCCTAACTAAGGTCCCGACAGTTTGGACACATCTGTATCTGGTTTAAAAATAAGCACTTGAACCATCAGGGAGTCTTCCTTCACAGATCTTTTCCAGCAAAAGCAGGATGAAACATTTGCTTTTACAAACATGTTTCATGCTATTCTAATCAATTTCCTGCATGCTTATGGGTTTTTTTTATGCTAATTCTCAGAAGAAAAACAGGTGGAAAAAGCAGCTGCGATCTTGTGCAACATGTTGGTGAATGCAGCATTGCAGAGACTGTGCTGGGCAGCTGGATTCTCTGTTCTGTCACAGAAATGGCGTTGCAATTGCTCATCTCACTGCTCTTTGCTTCAGACTCTGCAATGAAGCTATAAATCCAGAGAGTCAGAAGAAGGAGGTAGGCAGGCAGGTTTGGAGGTGTGTGCATAAAGGGAGAGAAGGAAAAAAGGGAATCAGCAGTAGAGTGGATGGAGGAACAAGGACCACCTGAGAAGACTGGAAAACAACAGTTCAGAAATACTGGGAGACACAGAGGTGAGCTGGCTGAGTGGCTTCATGTACTGTCAGCAGGATGGGGATTCTGTCCCTTTTGGGTCAGATGACTAGTAAGATCTGAAATTTGTCATTTAGCTTCATGGCACTTTTCATCCAGAGTTGAAAGAGGTGTCAAGAAGTGAATGAGCATACTGTGGTATGGACAAATGAGCTTATTCTCAGTACCTTTCAATTATCAGATGAAGAAGACTCTGCAAAATATTTGGACTGGCCAGGTTACTACAGTTTTTGGAAGTGGAAAGGATAATTTCCTATCCAGTACCGTAACAAGATTTTTGTTAGTGTGTGTATGTAACTACTGCCTAAGCAACTGCACAAGAATGAAATCATATTTTTTGTGATTAAAGATTTTTGGGGAAAATTCTGCTCTGAGATAAAATCCTGTTAATTTTAAGGAATTCCAGTGAAATTTGTAATCATCTTACTATACCAAAACTCCACAGGGTCTCTTGATTTTTTCCTTTTCTTCGATCCACTTACAATGGCTTGGCTTCAATTCACCAAAGTTTTTAATGCACTGAGATCCAGCTACCTGTCTTGTTATTTGTGCTGAATTTGTTCTCTGCTGCAGATAATAAGACTTGAGATGCTCAGAACAATATGATTGTTGAGATGTCTTTTTATACCAAGAGATGTGGATTGACCCCAGACTAGCCAAGAGTAGTTGGAAGAACAAGGTCTTCCAGTTCATAGAGTCTCCTACTTTCTCCTCAAAACTATGAGACCATGTGGAGGAAGAGGACAGAGACAACCTACTTGCATTTCTTGTTCCTTTAGCATAGCAATGTTGATGACTTAGTAAACCTTAGAAGGCAAACTCTGGAAGGATTCTGTTTCCATCCTTTTTAGTTATCACTGGCTGAAATATATGATAAATCACTTCCCTGGTGTTTACGTGACCTGGATGAAATATTTTTGTGCCTCTGGCTCAGCTGGCATTGGTTCAACAACCATGTAATCCCCTGCCTTCACTTCACCTTCTGAACTTCACACCTAACGTTGTGAAGAATCAGATGAACTCTGAGCCATTTTATGTAAGTCCATTCTTTATCTTACTAACCTGAGCAGTTTTCTTGTTGCTGAAGACTTGCTTGGATGAAAAGAAGAGTATGGAAAAGAAACATTTTGCAAAGCTTCACCAGCAGTAAGAATGTACCACTGTCCTTTGACTTCACATATATGCAGAGGTTCCAGGATTTCCCTGAATTTTGGCATCAGAGCCAACAGTTATGGTTGGGCAAGAGCAAATCTTCTGGAAAAAGAAATTTTGAAATCTTTAGTGATGGAAAATCCATTACAAGTCTTGCTAAGTTGTTATGTGGTCAGGCTTATCCTTGGCCTTCATAAAGAAAACTGGTTTTCCTGGCTCTGAATTTTTCTAGCTTCAGCTACTAGCAGTTTGATCTTGTGTCTTTACACATAAGACTAAAAGTTCATTATTTCTGCATGTCTGTTCCTTTACCGCCCATGCTTATGCTACCTCTTCCTTCATAGGCTTGGCAATGGCCCTTAAATATCAGGTGATTAAATCATCTTAAGGGTTGCTGAGCTGTCCTTTGAGCCCTTTCCAAATTCTCATCGTCTTTTTGAATGGTGGACATCAAGAACCCAGGCTTCTCCAGCTCTGTTAGACACCAGGGGACATACACAGAGAACAGTTAACCTTGTGTGTCTCTATGTCAACCCACAGAGATCACACCAGTCTTTAATAATTTTGGCTCTTGCTGAGATGAAGCCCAAGATTTATTTAGATTTCAGGTTAGACTCCCCATCCTCTCATACCTTGACCTGCAAACACTCTTCGCTCCAGCGTGTCACCTTACAGACAGGACCAGTGTGCAGAAACATGTGCTGTTTTCTTGAGCCAGGCTTACGAGAAAGTGCTGGAATAACTTCCCCATTGATGAGGGAAAAACTCTACCTCTGAAGAACAGATTAGGCAAAAATCTGTCAGAACAGCTGGTTCTTTTTTGGAAATGGGGAGGGATGGAATGACTTTGAGGTTCTCACCTGCCCCTACTGACAATCTAACTACATATTCTCTTCAAGTTTTTTTCTTTTCCTTTTCCAGCAATGCCATAATTTGTGTCATTGACAAAGTTCTCAGTAATGACTTCATAGATTGTTCTCTATCACTATTAAAAACATAGTTAAATACTGTTAGGTCAAGAAATTATCTCTTTGCACCCTCATTAAAAATCCATCAAGCTGATAAAATTTTCCCCATTTATGGTGACGTTTTCAGACCTAGGAACTAGTCAGTTTTTAATCAGTTTAGAATAATACAAATTCAATACAGCTTACATCAATTTCCTAATTAAAATGTCAGGTAGCGTGAAGCGGAATACCTCTGAAAAGTCTGTAAGATCAAACTCATTTCCTTTACCAGCTAATCTTTTAATTCAGTTTTAATTTCACCAGATATATTTATTGAGTGCTGGTACATATGCTGTCCTCCCTTAATCCTTTACTGACCATGACCTGTGTTAACTCTTCCATTGTATTACCTGGAATTGTTTTCTAAAAGACCTCTAATCAACCCAGCTATTCCATATATCTCAAAATGCTGACATAATATTAGCTGTCTTCTGCTTTAATGTTCCTAATTAGAAATCTGTTGATGTAGCATGTGTTGGTCATAGAGCTTTAGTGCTCACACTTGAAATCCTTGAGAAGAAGGTGTTAGATGCTGCATTATTAAGACCAGGGCAGCCAGTAAGCAGAACTTTTCTCAAGAAACTATTGACCTGATGATTTCAAAATGTCTTAAGTTAGGATTTGCTTTTTAACATCATCTTGAGTTAATGTTAAAATAGAAAATATGTTATCATTGCAGTATAAGTAATTTAACTCTTTTTTTTCCAGACAATTTTTGAAATCTTTTAATTATTATTCCCAGTTCTATCATTTCTTCCTAGTACTGAACAAATAATTGTTTTAATTACTTTAACTTCTTGAATGCTTAACTCCTTTCTTACTGTAACTTTTTCTATCCATGGATTTATCCTCCTTTTTTTCCATTATGGTTTTTTTTTCTAAAATATCTATTTCTTTTTTGTCTCCTGTGTTTTATAGATTATATTTGCATTCATACTTGTTCTGAGTCCGTCTGTTCTCTGTTAACCAGAATAGCCTCTGTTCTCAGTTGGATTGTGGTTTTGAAAGCATCTCCTAGAATGTTTTAAGCAGTTCCTAATTATTATTCCCTTTCTCTTTATTTTCTTTCTTTTCAGCTGATTTAGTTTCAAACTGCTTTCAGCTTTGTGAGACTTGGATTTCTGGGGGGTTTTTGTGGAAGTTGTTTTTTTTTTTTTTTTATTTCCAAGAACATGTATAGCTGTCTGAACTATCTTCTGGTCACACGTCACAAATGCAATTAAGTCAATACCTGGCTCTTAAGCAATCTCTGTAAAGCAATCTCTGTATTTTAGTGATAGGCTTCTCCACCAGGCAAGACTTAGTCTAACACATATTCCTTCCATGTTAGATGCTAAATTTTTGAGGCCAGGGAAGCCATGCTTAGTGAGTAGAACTTTTCAGAAGAAACTATTGACCTGACAGGGTATTTAAAGTGATTTAAAGTGAATCCATAGAGATACTTTTTTTTCACTTAGCCACGTTGTAAATGAAGAAGAGGTATGAGGAAGATTTTGGAAATATTGAGTGGGGTCATCTTGATATGTTAATTTCAGTTCTGATGTGCCTCCTTCTGTTTGAAACTCAGCTTGAACAGTTCCATTGCTGTCTACAAGTACCTGAAAGGAGGTTGTAGCAAGGTGGGTGTTGGCCTCTTCTCCCAAGCAAAACTGGTGATAGAGTGGTTAAGCACTGGAACAGGTTCCCCAGGAAATGGTGGAGTCACCACACCAGGAAGTGTTCAAAACCTGAGAAAACCTGGCACATTGTGATATGGTCTAGTGGGCAAGGTGATATTCAGTTGAAGGTTGGATTTGGTGATCTTGGAAGTCTTTTCCAATCTTATTGGAAACTATGTTTTATCTTTATCTGTCACAGTGCAGCAGTTATCCCTAAAATGCCTTTGTGTGTTGTGTTTACTTAGAGGATATGGCTATTTGGATTTTCACATGCTTTTATGTTTTCTTCATATTCTTGCTCTAGGAAGGAAAAGAATGGTCACAATAACAACAGGCCACTAATTCCTCCCTCCCCCACCTTTTCTTTTTTATGGACTTAAAAGCTCATTAACAAATTTCTCAAAACAGAGACTGCAAAGATGTGTTTCACTTTCTGAGAAAGCCCATCTTGGAAGGTCATTTGAAACTCTTATCACTAAATGGTGTCTTGGGCCTTCCCTCTCCAGATGAAAACATGAAAAGATGTTCAAAATTAATGTTGATGGAAAACATCTCCTTAATAATATTTTATTTTAAAGCACTCCCACAGTTTAAAGAAAGATAGTATTGTGCCTGCCAGGGGAGAAAAAAATACATCTTTATAAACTAGACTATTTAAAACTCAAAATATAAAAAGAGGAAAAAACCCTCAGTGATATCTGACAGACAAGAACATTGTACTGATAAACATAACTTACTTGTTCAGTGTTGGCATTAAAGCAGGATGCAGTGAGTAGGAGGGAAAATGCCATCTGTATTAGAAAACTCAATGTATTTTTAATTAAAACTTGATTTATATGGATCAGATTTATCTGTATTTTTATTATCTGGCAGAAGTAAAAAGAACCTCACAAACTTATAGTTGCTTCAAGCAGTAGGGGTCAAGCAGTGTATCATTTTACCCTGCTTTTGCTTTAAAACAAGTTGGGTACTGACTGAATATTTTGCTCAAGAGTTCCAAGAAGGAGACCACTGCACTCCAATCTACTCCTTGCAAATATGTTAACAGCAGTAGTCTTGCTGCTTATGAAATTACTGCCACTCTGTAGGACAAGTAGCAACGGTCTGCTTGGAGGCCTGTGCCTTTCAAAGGGAGATGCATTTGGTAATTTGTGCCCTGATTTAAAGTTGACTGAGGTTCATAGGAACTACCATCACCATTTTCATTAAGCTATAGATCAAGTAGTTATTAAAGAATTGCAAGACTAAGCTTGTGATAAATTCACTCCCCTGGGAATCACCTGGCACCAAATACCAGGCCTCACATTTAATCAAGTTATCAGAGAAGCTGAGATACATAAACATCTGTTTTACTCAGCATCTGTTCAGTGACTATTAGACATCTGAAATGTACAAATCTGAAAGAATATTTTATACCTACAAACATTTTTAACCCACTCAATGCCTAGGATGAAATACTTTGAGATAGTTAATTAGTCTTACATTTTCTAGTCTTACTGTAAAAAAACCCCAAACAAACCAAAAGAGACACAGGGGGAGAAGAAGCTATTTGTTATGGAGGAAAGGAGATCAACATTTAAAGATTTGCCACTAAAGCATACCTGTAGGTATATTACTGTATGAACATCAGACAGAAAAGTATTTATTCCTTAAGTCATAAAACAGCTACTTATTTTCTAGAGTATTAGCATATTTGAATTACAGAGATGATGTAAAGTACATGATGTACATACTTTTGCCTTTTCATGATGTCTCTTCATCTTTTTCCATGCTCCAGACCATATTCCAGAAAAAATTCATCATTCCTTTCACAGAAACATTTATCCAACTGTAAAATGGACCCTTTTTTCCCCTGTTGTTTTGTGGCTTCCATCACAAGACTTAAAGGCACCATATTTTACAATCTAACACATTTAGATTCAGTGAAACTCTATGTTACTGCACACTAATGTAATAATGAGAAATGTAATTAAAGTCACTGCTATAATAACATCTTATCGGAATGCACAATGAAGATAAACTTGCTTATTCCAGAGACAGAGGGCTTATTGCATAGGAAGCAGTTTGTTCTGATGGATTCTTTGATCTACAACCGGTATCTCTGTTAACTGGAGGGGTGGGGAAGGGCTCGGTATATGTTGCCACATTTTCCTTTGGCTGCCAAAGGGAGGATAATTAAAAATAAAGGGGGCTTCAGGATCAAAGAAATGGAAAAAGTTATGCTGCCTAGTCAACAGGCTGAGGGAAAAAGTTCTTAAAAAGATCTTCTTTAGTAAATATTTAGAAGGCACAGATGCTGAATAAACACCTCATTTAGCTACAGACTTCAGCAGAACAATTACTGTATGAAAAAAATCAAAAGTTTCAAAAGAAAAATAGAACTAGATTGGTGGCTAGTATGTAAACTGTGTATAGAAATACCACAACTATGCACAAGGTATCAGGTTTTCTTCATAAAGGGCGAGAAATTACTCTGACTCATCTCTCCATATTTTGTACACAAATGAGGCTGGATGGCAACTGAAAGCCTCAGAGAAGGCTCAGAAGTCAGTCCCTGGGAACTGGGTGAGATAGTTTCAGCAAACTGGCCCTGGGTACTGTGTATCTCAAACTGGTGTGCCCAACCAGCTCCAGTCTCTTCCAAAGGAGGCACTAACAAGCACAAGGAAAGAGAGAAAAAAAGGAACGATTTCTTTATTCTGCTTAAGTCTTGCAAAAGCTGGAGCCCAATATTAATTGTTTATTCCAAATACTTAAACACTCAGTGCAAGGGTCCCTGTTTGCAGAGTCCAAGTGGAAGTGACTCAGCATGCTAAAAAGAAAAAGAGCAGGCTGTCCTGTTGTAATTCACATAATTAAAATATTCTGCCTAAATGCATTACATCTCCCCACACACATCAAAGGCTTGTGTTTCCTCAAACTCTCCATTTACATTTAGGGAAGCCAGAGTTCTTAAGCTCTTATGAGAGAGAAAATATGATGTGGTCTGGGCATCTCTGCCTTGGTGTGCATAACAAATCCCAACACTGTGTAAAATACCAGGTCTCAATGCCTTATTTTCAATACCCACTGTAGCACCACCACTCTGTTACCCTTTGCTGTATTAAGGGGCTGTCTGTCTAATCCAGTTTGTACATCAGCCTATATCAACATAAGCCTGCATTTGGGCCCATCAGCAGCCCATCAGTGCAGGAAAACTAGGTTGCAGGTCTTAAGGAATTGGCAGGAATTTACATCCTAGCTGGCATATTCTTAAAGGTTTTTGGTTTATCTGCTTTTTGAAGGTTGTGTGGGGAAGTCCTGGGAAACAGAGGTCTGCCTAGAAGAGTGGCACTTGTGAATGGGCTAAGGCCTGCTTTGTCACTGTTGGCATTTGGATAGGGCTGTCCTTTTTCTCTGTAGCTTCAGATAACATTGATGAAGACTTTCCTCATCAGCATGTGTGAAATACTTGCTCTCTTGCCTGGCAGCCTCCAGGTGGTGGAGAATGCAGGTGGAGAGGCAGCAGTTTAGGGAAATAAGGACTCAGCAATCCTCACGTGGAAAGAGCAGCAGCTGTGGGCTTTGGGCCAGCAATAAAAGTGACAGTCACTGCAGAGGTCTCCTGAAAGCAAGGGGGAGCCAGCAGTGATGCTCGTCTGGGCTGCTTGCACTGGGATCAGCTGCTTTGTGGGGCTTTGCTGGGAAGAGACATTGACAAGGGAAGATGAGGGGCAGGCACTTAGTCCTTGTTGCATCCTCTTGTATCATGCCCTGGAGGCAAGTTAAGTGAGCAAGGTGAATGATCAAAAGTTTTAGAAGAAAAAGTGGTTGCTATTTTCCCTTTATAGCCTAGCTGGGCCTACAGCTGGGATGGTTTCAGGTCAAGGATGGTAACATGAAGAAAGCAAGGGAAGGGGCGAGGGTTGTGATGGTATTATCCCTCATCTCTGGATGTCAGGTCAGATCTTTTCCTGGGCCTAGGGGGCCATGTTCTGGCTGACTGTGATGGACAGTGTCAGGACTCTTCTGGTGGGGGCAGCCACTCCAAAAGCGGGAGCCTGTCACTTGGCCCATGTTCTTCTTGGCTGAAGCAACATCTCCCTTCAGGTTTCTTTAATGTAATTTGGTATTTCCAGTGGGTTGGTGCTATTTACTGGGGTATTGTACCGTGTATCTTGTGAAGACAAGACTTAGGCCTGACTACTCTAAACAACTACTACATAGTTCAGGGGATGAAAAAATGAGACCTTGGACTGAGCATATTTTAGAAAAATTTACTTGTTTAGTATTTTCCCATGATGCTCCCAATCTAGCTTTCTCTAGCAGAAGTAACCAATCATTCTGTGGCTTTTAGTCTTACGCTACAAAACATCGTTTGTCCAATTAATTTTCCCTCTCAGTGAAGAGTTGGGGAATAGATCTCATTTCCACAAGATGGGTGTATAATCCCTTTTTGTTACAGCTTTGATGAGTTAGAGCAGTTCTCCCTGCCTGTTTTAGCCCCTCAGTTGAAGGCTGTTGGGCGTGAAAGGTGGTGCTTGGTACTCGTAGGAGAGTGAGCATCAGACCATCATCTGAGGAAGGTAGGAAGTTGGTGCTGTGTCACCACAGCAACATAATAGTTATAGCAAAATGGAGCAGAGAGGTTTTGGATCCTGCTTAGCTTAAAGGAATTTAATCCGTGGTACCTCCTTTCTGAAAGTCATTGAGCTATGGAAAGGTCCAGCATGAACTCTGTTGGGCCACTGTTCAGCAAGGAGTGCAAGACTTTTGAGGACACAGACAAAGTGGAGAGGTACACACCCTCCCTTTCAACAGAAAAATGTGTCTGAGAATGGGAAGCCTTGGTTCTTGTCCATGTGCTGGAAACTGCTTTACAACACTTGCCTGAGAAGCAATTGAATAAATTCCTCTGCGGCACTGGAAACAAGACAGAGGACTCCTTTCCCAAGGGGATATTTAAACTTTTCATTGGAAAAGATTTAAACTTGTCATTCGACATATTTTGTCAGCAATGATTTTATTACTCAGTGGCTATTAATCATGGGCCTTACTGTGGCATTCATATTTCAAGTCATTAGCCTTTTATTTTCTGGCAAAAATGTAGTAGATCTGTAAGACTGACTGTTCCCTGCTGTTGAGAAAGCCATGGCACCATAAAACTTGAGAAGCCTTGCACTAATGTAATCAATCTACTAAATGACAGCTATATTTGAAATACTGTGTGCACGTATAATGCCTCACAATGGAAAGCAAATACTGGTAGCACTGCCATGTTGTGGCTCCACACCAGCATTTGCTGAATATCTTGTGTGAAACTACTACCATGCTGCAAACCCTTCTTCTTCTGGAAGGTCTGTTCCCTCAGACTTGGGGGTGCTTATCCAACACCAAATGGTGTGGTAGCTACATAACGTTCTGATGTCAGGTTTGCATCCTAGCAAAATGACAACTACATCTTCTTCTTTTTTTTTTTTTAATTACGTTATCTCTCAGATATGAAAAATAATGTTTGCCACCGACTTTACATCCAGCGAATGTTTCCTGTCAGTTTTTTACTGTGTTAAGCAAAGACCTGGAAAAGCTGAGTCAATTTATTTTGAAGTTCTTTACAGTGATACTGACTACAAAGGCATCAGCCATCTCAGGAGCATTGCATACTTTTGTCTGTCCTCTTCTTTGAGAATGAAAAATTAATCTCTACAGGACACAGTCCCATCTAGTATGGGATTCTGTGGGGTGCCCCCCTCGGGGATGGGCATGGAAGCTGAAGCATGGTTGCATGGGGTCTCCCAGGCTCCCTGGTGTTCTCCTGTTCATTACTGGTTGTAGGTGTTTTCCCCGCTCCGGGGACTGGGGTTGTCCCATGATCCCTGGGTCTTGGGGGGAGAGTTGGAAGGAGTTTTGTGCCTGACCTGGCTACCATGTGCTGAGTCTCTGTCTCTCCTGGCTGCCATGCGGTCAGAGAAATAAAACATCCATGAATATCTACCAAAAATACTGTCCCTGATTCCTTCTACGATCCAAAGCTGTCTTCAGAGAGGGTGCAGCCCAGAACCGGACTGCAACAGGATTCAACCCTGAGTGAATATAAATGCAGATTAAATTGGGGGGAAAATGTTGACAAGCCAGCAGCCGCAACATGGAAAGAACAAACCTTTTGTAAAGCTAGAAATTTCCTAAGAAACTTTTAGGATCCTTGTAAATTATTGTCTAGGCACAGCTGAGAACAGCAGTCTACATTCCTACTGAATTTTCCTAACTCTTTAATATCTGACTGAGTGCAGCAGTGGCTTTAGGAATGACCATTCTGCAAATGCTTTCCCCAAACATCTTGCTTGATGGAAAAATAAAAGCTCTTGCACATTGCTCAAACTTGTGCAGTGATATTATGCATTAGATTTGCACTTAGTAGCAAAGACAGTATTCTCCCCAAAGTAATCACAGTGCATAATAAAGCTTCTTTAAAGCGGGAAACGTAATTGCCTGGTGTTGACTGCACACCTACAGAACTATAAGCCTAATGCTTGCATTAACAGAGAACATCTCAGGAGGAGAGGAGCTAAAACCCCAGGATTTTTAGTGCAGCCTGCAGGCAGGGTAATTGGGGTCCCAGGTAACCGACAAAATGACTTCATATTCCCTGTGAATGTTTGCTGTTCACAGCGAGGAGCTTCTATTCCAACATATTAAAATCTTTTGTCCTACCACTGGAAAATTCAGTAGGGGTTTTTTGAGGGTAATTAAATTATCATGCCCATCTTCCAGATTAGAGCTAGACTGATTTACTGTATAATCTTGAGTAAATCAGGAGTAGCCAGGAATAGAAAGAATGCTTCATTATTTTACAACCCAGAGAAATCATTACATGTGAAATTAGATTCCTCTAAACCGGGCAGGTCTGTTCAAGGCACTCCTGTAATGCCTTCGTGATGGGCAAGGGTGCACACAGCAAGACCACTCTTCCCTCATTACTTTCTCCAAAACCTCTCAGTACTGGAGGCAGAGCATCCATGGTTTCAGGGAATGGAGTGGGTCTTACACTGAATTTTCTTTTCTTCAGTCTTCTCAGTATAAGATAAAGCCCCATTCTCTCACCTCTGAATGATTGTTCAGGGGTACGTGAGCAGTGACCCTGCATTTGGGACTTTACCATGATCCTCTTCTACTTTCTTGGAAAGGGAACATCCATGATGTTAGCTCTTCCTTGGTTCTTATGAGGCCTAGGGAGGCACTGGCAAGTATGTGGAAGACAAACATCAAACATGTAGACAAGATGGTAAGTAACATCTCCCCTCTGCAGTATTTCTGTAGGATCTGACAAATCGCAGCATTCCTTATTCTTTGTTTAATACTTAAAGATGAATGGCTCTATTAAGTTGTCTAGCTCTATTTATGCCTTTTGGTAAACAGATTTTTTCAGTAATTAATTCGTTTGATAAACTGAAAAGGTCCAGATTTCCTCTGCCATGGGATCACTATATGTGAATATGAGTGGGGGTGCAAGAATTTCAGAGATGTCATGGAAGCTACACATGAAAATATGAGTAGTACATGCAGAAGTTCCTTAAATCTAATATATTCTTGTGCAGTCAACCATTCTTTCTACTAGCTTTCTAGCAAGTAGTGGAATGAAATTGCTTGCTGTCTCCATTATGAGAATACTTTTTGTATTTGTCCTTTTTGTAGTTGCCTTGCAGTATTCCTGCAGAAGACTGGTTATTTTTCATTCTGTTCCTGTTTTTATGAAGCATTTTATTGAGAAAATATATTGTCAAGAATAGTAAAATTAGACATAACATTAGAAAACATTTTTGTGAGACTACAATTTTATTGTTTGATTGAAAACCAGTAAATGTTGTTCTAACCTCATTTGTGTTTCATCTTTCATTATCACAAAACCTTCTACTGGGGCAGAACCTAGCCAGACTTGTAAAACAACTAAAGGGAGAGCTGACACAGTTGATTACAATTTCCAAAACGTATGACTTGGCTTAAAATCTGGAAGATGGCCATGGATATGGTTTTGTTTTTTTGGTTTTTTGGCACCAAGATATGGAAGTTATCAGCAGTTCTGTTGTTGAGACCTTTAATGGCAGAAGTAGTCAGCCAAAAAGATTTAGAAATTCCTTGTGGTTTTGACCTTTTTCCTAGTTTGACAGCAGATGATTGAGAGTATGCAGTGGGTAGTTTACGACAGCCTGTGCAACTGAGGTTGTAGTGCGGCTACAGGATAAAGCCTGTCCGTGACATAATTAGCTAAACCTTTCTCTACTCTACAAAGATAGGAAGATAAGGATTAGTCCCACATGTGGAAGGCTGCTTTCCAGAGACTAGGCAAAGTGAATTTGCCAAAACTGTTTGCAGAACTCCATGATTCTTCATCATCCTGTGGTTCAAGTACCTCTTCTGATCTCCAGTCCAAAAGCTGACACTCAATATTTCCCTTCGTTTTGTAACGAGATCTTTATACAGCTCCAGAATAACCCCAGATGAAACATCAAAACATGGCAAAACCCAGACAGGAATGCCAGAGTCCATGTCACCTCATTCTTCAAGAATATTGTATAGAATGTGCCAGCAACAAAGGCTTGGATTCAGTCTAGATATTGAAGTTTGTTCTGCTAAAACAAGTTGATGAAAATCCAGTGGAGGAAAGTGATCTTGACAGCAGAACATGAAGAAGCAAGGAAGGCAGAGCCTGACTGATGCAAAGGGATGGACCTGAGGGGGAGTTAAGGTCATGCAGGTAAGAAGGATCACCTGTGGCTAAGCCATTTTTGGAAGGATGTTTGTTTGGTCTGCAGCTGTTTCTTAAATACTGAAGAGTGTTCTGGTACTTGGAAGACTAAGCCCAGCAAGCGGGACTGGAAAAGTTTTGTTTGTTTCTTTTTTACACCAGAGAAATATCTGATTATGCAGCCAGAGCAGTTGAACAGATCCATGAACGATATTAAAAAACATCGAGGGAAATGGAGGCTAGTTAGCCCTTTCTTTTCTAATGGATCTGTTAAATGAAATCATATTCTAGCACACTCCTCTCAGCTATGATCTCACAACTATTACTTAAGCTTGGTCATATGAAAATATAATTTCTTTTCCCAGTAAGAAACAAAGGTTCGTCTGAAGCTTCTCCCCTGAGCCTCGATGACCCCTTGGGCTTGTGTGCTCAAGACTCCCTTACGTGCTGTTGGATAACGCAATAGGCACAACATGGTAGCATCCAATACTTAACCTCTGAATCCCTATCCCAAGGAGGTAGATAACTTATGGTCCAGCTGGCAGGGTGCAGCGCTCCAACAGTGCTGGAACACTACTTTAATTCATGCCCCTTGAGCTGTTACAGACATGCCACTGCATCCCTGAGAAACACACACAGATCATAAATAAGGTTAGATGTTATTTTAAGTAATAAACACTAAGATACAGAAATTTCATTGCAGCCTTCTGTCTTTGTCTGTCTCTTCATTTTGACTATTTTTAGTGTGCAGTCAGCATTATGACTGTGAACTCAAGGAACACTTGGACAATAGGTACATAAATAATTATGGATAGGTCTCCAGAGCCTTAAGCATTAGCAGAGAATTCAAGTTAAATACTGGCTGGGATTATTCCATGGCATGGAGATACAAGCTGTACTTATACGTATTGCAGTAATTTTATTTCCCATGGTGAAAAACTAAACGTGGACATTGGTGGTGGTTGAAGGGTCCGCACAGAAGCTTTGAGAATTGCAAACTGATGTATTACTGAACACAATTCTGCGGAACGAACCGGAGCCATCTTCTATGTTTGTCTGCTTATACTTTACAGCAGTGAACTCTGAGTACTTTACATAGTTTAAGACTGATTAAACCTGTGTGATTACTCATTTAAGAATTACCCTGCCTTGTGATAATGCTGCAGTGTTGCTGAAACCTGTTAGAGACATTAGCTTCTAGAGCTGTCATAGGAAACAGACTGCACATCCACAGACATGACTGAGAGGAAAAAGAGAGGTTTTTACTGTTGTTCCAATTGATATTTAAAACACAAGTTAAAAATATAGCTTGTAAGGATAAAAGCTAAGTGTGTATCAAGAGATGTTGCATTGCTATTGCTTTGGCTTGTGATAAAAAATAGTAACAGTAAAGAAAACTTATGTAAACTACTGAACATTTCCTATGAAGTTGATTTTTTTTGGCATGTGTTTTTCAAAGAGGACTCTTTGATATTAAGTCACCTTTTGGAAAAATCTCTTGTGAAGTATTAGTAAAGTGGTGCAGGAAAGTAAGATCTTTATGCAGAGATATAAAAATATTTTTTAAAAACCCCTGAAATCTATATTTATGAAAGCACTATGTATGCAGACATTGATGTCGGTACTCATCAAAAACATTAATGTTACAGAATTACCATGTAGATTTTCTCTATTTGTTTTTATTTCCTTTTCACAGTCTGTGAGAATTCTTTGTTTTGAGTCTTTGGAGAGCTGGGTCATGCAGGACAGTGAGTAATACAGAAGACTTTCACCTCCTGCAGGTCACCCCTGCAAATGCAAGGCTAGGAAGAAATAGCAAAAGTGAAGAGTCCACTGAAACAGAAATGTATTTCTGCAATTTTACAAAGAGAAGCATAAGGACAAGTAAGGCAGAGCACTGGTTTGAATGACAGCCTTGGTGATCAAGGAGGTTCTTTGTTTATATCTGAGGCACTTGGTTCTCTACACAGTCTCTGCAACTAAGCAGGCCTGCATCAAATGTGAATCAATCAGCTTTTTTCCTAGTAGGAATGACTGAAACATTCTACTCAAACCTATCATTTCATGTTGTATCACTTCGTAAAATCAAGTGGGGTCTCTGGAACACGTCAATAGCCAGAGTCAGATCTTTCTTGATGGAGCTCAGTAATTAAAGGTCTCATTTTGGGAGGGCAACAAGACCTCAGGTTTTGTGTAGGCTTAAAAAAGGAGGAATTTACATTTCCTGCCCTTGGAAAGTGTACTAGCCTACAGGTGACAAGTCAGTCTCCAAACCTGTGGTGAGTTCACAGCTGTCAAAAGGGGAAGCTCTCCTTTTGCTGTTGCACTCTGTGCCTGCTGGACCACTCAAGGAGCCATTTTAGACCACTGAAATGGTACAAAACGATCTCAGAAGATAGGGGGAAAAAAAGCAAACATAGAAGATGGCATCTTGCCATTCTAGTGAGCTGAACTGGCTTGAGGGAGACTCTAAGCAGCCGCAGAACAGGTGTAGAGGGAGCAGGAATACTCCTCTTTATGGCACTGTGCAATTAAACCAGTACATCTGCTTCTGAAATGGTACCCAGGAGAATCTTTCCCTGATTCTGGGATCGCTGTGCAACAATTGAGGTGTCCTTGGTCTGAAGGAACACAGAAGAGAGCAGAGTGAAAACCTAAACCCAAGTGTGAGTCTAAAACATACTTCTGTTGGAACCTGTGTGTGGTGAGTTCTGGTCTGCCGTTACAGCCTGTGTGTCTTGTATTTCATAATCGGCAAGTAACTGCACAGGAGCTGAACATGCTACCCAGAAGACTTGTGATTGCTACGAGTGACAGGAGGCAAAGCCAACTGTCCTTCTCAGCTAAAGTAAATCTTCGGTTTCACTCTGGCTTTCAACCTCAGCCCCAGATCACTCTCCTTTTCTATTACTCCCCATTCTCCTTCCATCCCAGTTGGCTCCTTTTTTTATTCCAGTTCAGCTTTTATTCCCACTGCAATGCGTTAAGCTACGCCTATAGAAGGAAACTTCGTAGGCCCCTTCCAACTCAGAATTTTCCGTGATTCTGTGAATCCACACTGCAGCAGGTGTCCTGAGAAGCTGGTATTTGAGTCTAGTAATGGCAGTGAGGAGTCATGATTGATTCTCCAGAAGTGACAGAGATATATCCAGACAAAGTAAGAGAATAAAGTCTGTGAAGTCAAACTGGATATATATTTTGAGAATTTATTTCAGCACTTAAGAGAAAACTGAGGTAACCCTAACAGAAGCAAAACTCAAGTCAGTATTATAGAAAAAGTAAGAAAAATCACCAGTGAATTCACATGTGAAAGTACAACCATACACTGTCCATTCTTTAAAGCTCTTCAAATTTGTACAGGCTTCAGAGAGAAAGTTTGGCTTAAGTTTGTTGGCAATTCACAGCTACTTTGAAAGCACAAGTGAAACTGTTACCACAGAGTGACATTAGTATGAAAGAGTCAAGACCCCTCCCTCCATCTCTGATCTCATTTGAAGTGTGACACCACCAGACTGGCATTACTGATGCACAGGTCCCCAGTGAACACTGGGTCTCACTTTCGCATGCTCTGAGCTTTCCATACCCTTTTCACTACGGATCTGTAGATGTCAAGGACTCCTAGCCTTGAGCATGTATCAGCAAAACACATTTATAAAAGACATTTTAAAATTAAATGTGCTTTCTTCTTGGACCTTCTATAGTCTGGAAAAGATCGCAGTTTTATATCAGGAAAACTACTTCAGCTTGAGACAAAAACGTTTGGAATGTCAAGGGACTACTAAAAGTCCTGAGAACAACTTTATAAACATTACTGTTATAACTCAGTAAAGTCCATTATGTTTCCCATAACATCGAATCTAAACATGCATCAGCATGAACCATTAATGGTAATTCCAAGTTGCAATATGGCCTAAAATTTCCAGATATAACAGAAACAAATCGTTGTGGTCATTCACAACAGAACATTGCACAATGTAGAACAGAGTGCCTCTTTTTAATATGCATATGGAGATGTATGATGAGACAAAAGCAGATATATTTATTTGAATGAATTTATAAGACATGTTAAAGCTACTGTTTAATAAAATAGAAACCCAATTACAACATAAGAAAATCTTTTTGGAAATGCTTTCTTTTTTCAAAACGTACAAATTCTCTGCTGACAGTATTATAAAACACATACATGCTGCAAAAACAAAACATACAAGAGGAGCAATGAAGAATTACCTCAGCTTTCACCACCACTTCACTTGATTGAAACTGTTCTCGTGTTCCATTAAGCATAATAATATATTTGGAAAATGTAAATAACCTAATTACATTTTTTTGCTTCAAGCTTCCAGGCACCAGTCATATATCGCAGTCGTATAAAAAGAAGATCCCTGCCCATCTGCAGCCAGCTCCAAAAAGGAACTAACTTGGAACCTGTGATTAATGAAGAAGAAAATCAGAACGACATTGTTAGAAAAAATGAGCACTGGCAAGACACACATTTAAGCAGTCATGAACCTCTGCATTCTGAGCACACTCAGCCCCACAACCTAGATCTTAATGTTAATAAAAAATTTGTATTTTGAAAGCTATTGCTTTATTGTAATTACATTATGCCATAGGTGGGAGACTCTAGTTTGCAAGCAGCACAGTAATTCCATGTATGTGACAAAATGCACAGTGTTCTCTGTGACAAGGCTTTGTTCAAGTAAATAGGAACTTGAACACCAATAATTAAGCAAAATGATTCACCTAGCAACTTTGGAGAAGAGGACCACCACCTTGTCTTACAATAATAATAATAAGGTGCCAATCTTCAGGCAAGGCAAGGAACCCACACTACAAAACCAAGCCTTCTCTCATCTCTGCTAACATTTGGGTTAGGTGCAAAGTACACGTGGAACTGCACTGAAAGGAAACGTTGCTAGTAAAGTTGGCTCAGGACATTATCTACTTGCACCTTTCATCATCGCTGCAGTTCATTATAATTTCTGTTGTTCAGGGGTTGTGCTGAGGAGGAGAGATAAGAATTTAAAAAAAGATAAAAACATGAAAAGGGGAAAAAACCAGAGGGACTGCATTTGATGGGGGGTAAGTGAGCTGAAGTAAGCAGTAACTCTTAAGCTGGCTCTGCACTGAAGAAATATGCATGGAGCTACACTTCCCAGTAACTCAGTGGCAGAGACCTCCCTACAGGTATGAAACAGTATCACATCTTAAGAAGATATGGTGCTGTACAGGAGGCCTTTATTTTGGAAGACAAGACATGATGAAATGGAATTGAATCAATAAGTGATGATGGTTAGACCCCTTGCACAGTGTTTTACAATTGCACTAATTTATTAACACATTACAGCAAGATGACATACCAAAGTAGTGTTTCGTCCCAGCAGTGTAATTCTCTGCTTTTGTCTCCAGTGGAGTGCAGAGTTTCTCTCCTGTGCTACCCTTCACCTACTCCTTCTGTACTAAGCCATGGCAGAAGGCTGGCCAGGATGTGAAATTCAAAATTTTTATGGAAAGAAGGCTGTGTACTATCAAAACTGGGTAAGTATGGCAATAACCTTGGATCTGTTACTCTGGATTGACATGTAAGGAATCTTACAAGAACATGAACAATTTCCCTACCTTCTATTTCAGTCCAGTTGACAGCAACTTCCGCTATAGGTATTTTCAAGCGCTGGGCTATATAAAGAAGTTCCACGTCAAATGCCCTGAAGAAGAACAGGAAATAAAAAATAGAGTCACACATACTCCCAGAAGAAAGACAGTGGAAATGTTAATTAAATGATTGTTCAGTTACACAGTTGATACCAATGCTCTATGGGTCAGATACACATGGAAGGGAAATTAATCTTCCTGACTAAACATCTCAGAACACAGCCCACATACAGATTAACAATAACAATACTTCATTGTGTCCTGTTTTTGAAGGTATAGATCACTCTGTGTTCAGCCCACTGCTTGCTTTTCATTCTGCCACAAACACAATTTAAACCTTTTTGAAGACCATAAACACTAAGCAGTCAAATGTACAGTGTCACTCCACATCTCTAGTAGTTTCATCAAAGGGGACATCTACCTGCCTTATGGTGATCTGATGGGTTCTCCTTTTACTTTCTCAGTCAAGGAACTCAAGTCAGCAGCATAGAAGTGAGAAATTATTCATGTTATTGTGCACAACAGAACCCAAAAATAGTTGTACTTTAGTGACCACTTAATGCACAACACAAAAACCCTACTGAGAGACTTTTCTTTGCTGTTGGCTCAATTTTTTGCAGGTTGTACAGCAAAATGAATTGGGGCAGTGATCCTACTGTCAGGTGCTTCTTCCTGCTCAGTTTGTCCAGAATACACCTTAATCCTCTCAGTTCTCTGCACAGAGAATTGTCTATTTCATTCCTGCAAATGCATTCTCAAGTGGGCCTTCTGGCTGTGAAACACCAAACTTTTGGTATTCAGCCAGTAGGTCGGCAGCTTTTAATCATTGTTTAGAAATCAGCACATGAAGCTGCCAGTAGCTACTACTGACAGGGTAAAACACAAATCACAATTATGAAGATTCTGGTGATTTGCCTTAAATTCTCGTTGCTAAGTCCAAGACAGTTTTCTTTTGAAATGAAAGAAAATCTTTTGCCACTGGAGGAAATGTAAGCAATTAAAAAAAAAAAAAAAAATTATTCACTCATGCTTAAAGGGTTGCTTGAATTCATGTCTTTGGTAATTCCATTTAACACCAGAGAAAAGATGGAAACAAACAGATAAGGTGATCAAGAGCAGACAGAAGACACACTTTAGCAGGTTGCTTGCCAAGTTCAGATGTTACTGCCTTCTACTTCAAGCCACCTTCTCCTTTTAAGCAGTGCATTTCTGTAAAACAATTAATGAACGCAACAACAACAGCAGTCCACTTTGAAATGTGCACGTAGGTCTGACAGACACGGGTAGGTTCCCACTGAAGTACAGACCAAAGCACGCTGGCTTGCTGGTGGAATCGCAGACACACGCACCGACCTGAACTCGCGCTCTCCGTGTTTGTGACAGGAGAGTCACTGATTTCACACGGGACAGCATTAAAACAAGCAAAGGCAGCACAGACAGATGTTATCTACAGAGACTGCAGCTGTTGTGTATAGGGAATTTAGAGCTACTTTGTAAATCTGCTTTTGATTAGGACACAGGCCTTCTCATTGTCACCAAAAAAATTACAAGAATAAATTATTTTTTACCTCAGTGAACTAAATCTGCTCCAAGCAGCCTTGCCATTTCACTGCTTTCTTTACATGACTGTCGAATATTATTTTATTAATCAGTCCACGGTCTCTTCTACTGAAGAGTTATTATTTAATTTTTTTGCTGACATTTTACATTTGTAAGCCAAAACCCCAGTGTATTCACCTTTGAATGTTTATGAATCATGTGTATTAAGACTAAATCTAATATTGTAATACTTACTACTTAAATGACTAAAAATCTTAAGAGATGCAGAATAATTGTCTGATGAATTAGACTATATGAGCTGCTCTAAAAGTATTACATAAACTATTAGCCTAGTGAACTAATAGTTATTTGCAGTAATTCCTGTGGACAACTGATTACTACAATGTCAGCACATACATCACAGAACAACAACATTAAAAAGTTCTGTGAACTACACGGCTCAAAGTAAAAGATTAAAAGCACAGGAATTAATCAGGTTGAACACTAATACTGTTACATGTGGTTGCCATTTGGGTAACAGAGAACATATCCCGAAATTAAAAAAAAACCTATTCAAAGCTAAAAGGAGAATGACTTCAGCAGAATGCCACCGGGCTACCATTTTTCTTCCCTCTTCCCCACCACCTTTCAGTATACCAGGATAGTTAGGGAATACAGACCACAGCGTGTTCAATACACCGACAGCATTACACTACACCCATACTGCAGACCACCAGATGCAGACGGCAGAGGAGAACCACACAGAAGCTTCCACAGCCAGGATTAAGCACGGGTATGTTAGATGGAGCCTACCCTAGAGGAGATCAAAGCCACACCAGTGGATGAGTTGGTAAGTGCAATTCGTGCGATTGGCCACAGAGCCATTTGTGAGCAGTTAACATGTGACAGAACCACTCCTAGAAACAGCAAGCTATTATTCACACCACCTATTTAATTTTGCTGCCTCTTGGGAGGGGGACACACAGGTCAGAATACCCAAGTTTAGCTCCAGCCTGAAAGAATTCAGGCTCCAATCTAAGTACTCAGAGTTAGATACCCAAAAAAATATGGTGTGAATGATTTCCCCATCTATTCCTAAAAGTGGTTCCATGATGTGTTAATTACCACAGACGTGTAATGTAAAGAAAAAATTCTCCATGTGGCTGTGGTTTGGTTAAGTTACAATTTAAGACAATGCTGGCTAAAATTCATTTGAACACCAAGTTGTAGGTGTTTAATTGAATTCAGTCCCATTGAACTGAATTCTTAAAATGCTTATAAAATATCTATCCTGAAAAATTATTCTGTATTTTGAAATTGCACTAAGACTCTTTTCTTTTTCTGGTCCAGTACTATGTATTTCTAAAAACAAAATCAGGCCTTCAGTTATAACATTTTAACTGGAATTTACGAGTTTTGTACACCCAAGATATGTTTTTCCAGTAAACTCTTAAAGGCAAAAAAACCTGCCAATGGTCAAAGAGGTCTAACAACGAAACAGGATGCCAAGTGGGCTAGACTGCCAGCACTACCCTAGCTAAACTGGGGCTTTCGAAAGGCCACATCAGCCAAGAGCTGGACTTTTTACAAGACAAAACAGACACAGTTAAAACAGCAAAAATATTTTTGCATTGACTAGACACTCATAAACAATTCTACTTGCTATGAACAAAGCCAGGAAAAAACCAATTCATTCCACTGCTTGTGTTGGTCTACAATGGCACAGAAGTGGGATAAAAATCCCTGTATCAAGACTAATGCTTATTTTTCTGAATTACAGAAGCTCATATTTAGAGATTAGTGACGAACTGGAAAAACAAACTTTTTTTTTATATTGATTTTTCCAGTTTTAAATAGCATGGCTTGTCCAGTGCACAAGGCAATTTTTATAGAAAGAAGTAATAGCAACAATTTTATCTGTTCAGTGATCTGCTGGCTTGTACAATGCCACTATAAATTGCCACTTCACAAAAACATGACAATCAAACCAGGACTAGAACTACATTTTGAATTTCCCCTCCTTTTATCATTAAGAACAATAATTGCTATGTCTAGTTCTCCTAAGGATAGACATTTTCTGTCTGGAAGATAATTTATCTTTTTTTTGTTGTTGTTGTCAGAAGAAATCAATGAGCAAATTTAGGATAGGAAAACTCGGGCAGTGAGACCATTTAATTTGCCAATATTTCTCCTATGCATCAAAACTTAACATGAGCAGTTCCATTTCTCAGGTCAAGACTGTAGATGCAGAACTAGACCTTCTTTTGTAGCCTGAAGTCAGTAATTCCAACTGTCTCTGTTACGTTTTTATAATAACTCTTTTAATTTTCTTTTAAGTTTTAAATTAAAAAATGTGCTCCATTCATTTCTGCAAAACAGATTAGTTGTGTAATCAGATTCAGAATCTAAAACACAAAGCATATGCTCTCCGTTCAAAAGGTTGCTCTCATTTCAAACTAATGTCAAAACTTTGCTATTTAGAAAGTAAATTTCAAGAATGTTTCGTTTATATTCATATATACACAGCCAAAGGATAGTTAAACAAAAAAGACAATGAGAACACTCACAAAAAAAAGCTAGTTTAGGATGTAAGCATTATTTCTTAGTATCAAACACATAAACAGTTCGCAGAATCTATTAATTTTCAAATGCTTTCTAAAATTTAGGGTTAGATTAAAAAAATATTCTAGGAAATATCTCGGTCTCTCTTTAAAAAGTGTTACGTGATCCTTACTGCCATAATGATAAAATTGTATTTTTCCTTGTATGCTTCAATTTCAAGACTTCCTAAATATAAGCATCTATAAATCAAATTCAGCACAGTAAAAAGAAAAATCTGGTCTGTTTTCTAGTATTTCTAATATTAAAAAGGTGATATTCACATCAATGTCCACTGGAATGGAAAAAAACATGGAGAAAGCATAAAGAAGTGAGGGTCTAAGCAGGCGGGAATTATTAGATAGTTGATTTTATACTAATTTTATATTGACTATTGATATAATAATTTTATACTGACTTATACTGACTGTAAAATTATAGTAATTTTATCTTGACAATTTTATATTGACTTTATATAGTCTCATGACTATTGTTCATGAGAAAACATGTTATGCATCAATTTTAATCTAAATATTTAATGTTTAAAATGTCTAAAATTAAATCTAAAATTTAATGTTTAATGTATAAAATGTCATGTGCTCCATAAGAATTCACCTAGCACTGTAGTACCCCCACAAATCCAAGCCTGACTAAGCTTGAGCAGACAGGACAGATGATTTGGTTTTTGCAGAAGCCTGGTGTTCATTCCCTTCAGCAGCTCACCACGCGTTCCAGTGCAGCAGCTGGGGAGCCCTTGGCAGACTCAAGGACCAGGGTGCTTAGTTCAGATGGTTTTTATCCTATTAAATGCTGCTTGTTCCTCGAATATTCTCCAGCACTCTCCTCCATCATTCCCAGAACATCTGAGCACTGACCACACTGAACACTTCAGTACCTAACAGAGCTGCAGCCCACTTGTGGGATTTTAAGATTCAAAGAGAATCAAATAATTTCCTTGGATGCCAAGTAGCCCCAATGCAGTGATGCAGAAGCAGAAATAAACCCAGATTTCAGAGCCTCTAATCCAGTACCGAGATAGTGGTGTCTCTGCTACGCCTTGCTGATGGTCTCAGCATGAACAAGTTGCTCTGTGATCCAGCTGGGGACTCCACATTGTTCCAGGTCAGCAGAAATACAATACCAACTACTATTTCTTATTCTTCTGTCTCCACATTCATGGTATGTACAGAACTTCTATGGCACAGTGTCTAAGCAGTTTTTATTCTCCTTTCTACACACATGTTATGCAATGGAAAGATATCAGGGGCCAGATTTGTTTAAAATAAGAAGTTTCCAGCATTGAGCTGTTTCAGATTCTTACACAATTATATACAAAGAAATCTAATGGGAGGTCTATGGGATGAATGTTTGATGTCCCTATATAATTTCTAACTGCAATTATCCCAACTGTTTGTACAACACTGACATTTCACTTAGGACTATCATTTCCCTGAATATATGCACTCTCCCCACATACTTATACCTCCCCATCTCCCAGTTTATTTCCAGATCTTATAAATATTAACTGGGAAAGGGACAGTACTTTGTTTTGTGCACTGCCATGCTATCTTTGAGCTACACGTGCTCAATGACTAGCTGTGGAGCTGATAAGTAACTTTCAAGACCTTATTGTAGGGTTTTTATCTTCAGCAGTGGCAGTAATCTGAGTTTTTCTCCTCTAAGAAGGTTTCATTTTCCACAAACCTTGCCAAAGCTTTTGATTTTGAAATCTCTACTGCCCTCTCAGATCTGGTTTAAATTAGCCAGTAAATATGGAAATGAAGGTGAGTAAACTCAGAGACTGTTGATTGACAGATGAGCATAAAAACAGAAAATACATTGCCAGTTTGAGCAGAATTAAAGTGAATACACTTCCCAAAATACCTACAGCTGTTTTTAGGCAAATTTGTGAGTCAGAATTATCTGAAGAGATCCTTTCTTGGAAGAATTTGAGTTGTTCTTTTCTTTACACAAAATAAGCATTCTTCATCACTAACGAGTACATTTCAGATAAATAAGAAAACACACAGGGGATTAGTTTATGGATTACTGTAAATAAAAGAGCAAGAATAGACGGGTCATTTTCTAGAGGTACATACAAGGCACAATGAACTAAGACATGAAGATCTGGTATATTCCACACTGACAATATAATTACTATAAAGTGTTAGCAATATCCCCTTTTCAGTGCTTCTGTTCCTGGGTAATGGGGTACAGCACAATTATTTTTACTCTTTCATTCCTTTAGTGCTGGATAATTGAAGAGGCAGAAGAAAGCCTGTAAAGATTTTATCTAGAAAACACTTTATATAACCAATAAGTGCAATTACAAAAAAGAATAAAATTTAAGATGGCATTTTTACAGCTGAAACTGATTATCCTAATTTACTTCTTTCAGTTTTCTTCTTTAAGTGCTTAATTTATAAAGTGAAGTTAAATAAGGCAATTTTGAGTTGTGCACTTCTGGGCCTCACAGATATTTTCAACCACGTATTTAGAAAATCCCAGTATGTGCGATTTACAGAACTTTATATATCAAGACTGGGTTTGGAGGTAGCAGCACAAATCATACTTCTGGCTCAGCTATAGTTTCCTTTAGAGCAATAAGCAAACCACTAGGGTGGTAAAGTCATTTTCTGACTGTTTCTGCTCAGTTACAGATTCAATGCAACAGTAGCTCTACATTCCACACCAGATTCGTGTGCCCAAACATGACCTTTACAACTGCAGTCAGGAGGAGCAGTATAGCTGTCAAAGCTCAACCTAAAACTGTACACATAGGAACTGACTAGGACTGTAGTATTGCACACATTTGTGTATGGGAACATTGTCCAGGAGCTCAGTTCCCTGTCAAGCAAGCGGTAGCCCATGAGTGATTTTCTTGAATGAAGACAGTGGTTTGAAAAGGTTTGATTATACCTAATTAAACTACCCCTTTTAGCAACAATTGAGGTATAGAAATTTACAGAAATTATGGTATCTGTGTGAAAACGGTGTTTCAGTTCCATACAGTAGTCCTGGCTGTATCACTCACATACAGGAACTGTTCTAATTAAATTACAACTAAAGGAGCTCTAAAGTAATTAAAAGACTGCGCATAATTTTTTATAGTCTTAAATTAATCTATCAGTAGTCCTCTCATAAAGCACTTTAGCAAGAAAATAAGTAAAGAATAGGCATTTGCTTTCACTTTAGTGTCCTCAGCAATTCTAAACATCAGATATTGATTTTACTTAAAATATTTTGGTTTAGCAGTACTGAATTGTAATGCATAAGAATAAGATAGATAAAAGTTTTGAATAGGATTAATAACTTTTAACTTTCCTTATCACAACAGCAGCTTCTCTCCAATTCTTACACTGCTCGCATGGCTCATTTCTGCAAAATGAGACAGGACTCTCACAAATAGGGAGTGGATTATAGCACAATGAAAAACTGTTCCAAATTTTTTCTGGAGGTGAATAAAGAAGAGTGATTCGGATTTTCTGTGGTTTGAAGCCTTTTAACTCTTTTTTTCTTCCTCTCCTATTTCCTAATCAATTACCATTTCCTCTGACAACACAAAACCAAAATATCCTACCTAGGATTATATAACTCTTTTGAGAAAGGAGAATAAAATTAAATAAAGCATAAAATTAAATACTCAACTATTTTCCTAAAATGTATCTTAATAAGAACATAGAATTTCTAGCAATTACCAGGATACTTTAACGTAACAAGAAATGGAAGCTGCCATGCAGGCAGTACTATAATCAGCTAAACTGAGCAGCTGAGATTTATACCCAGACATCACATGCTTCACTGTAGCTGCAATACTGAGATTACTTTTTCAACCCCATGTTCAATTATAAAAAAAATCCAGCAACAAAAAAAGGAACAATTTACCAGCGTTCTATGTGAAGGTTTGAGAAAGTCTGCAAGGCAGCTTCTCTGGTTAGAAGTTTAAATCCGCACTGTGTGTCCCGGATCTCTTTGACACAGAGAAACCACACCAGGAAGTGGAACCCATACATGAGGAGAGTTCGAAAGTAAGAGCGCTGTGGACAAAAGCCAAGAAGTTAGATGGTTTCACTGGAGTGATGAGTGAAGTGCTTGAAGAGAGCTGTCTTACAGGACAGTAACCCTGTTTTGTTTCAAAGTTTGTGAACTGGTTGTATTTTGCACTGCAATGAAAACAGAACTTTTTGGTGTTACAGTCAGACAAAATTTTAGCTGAAAGGGAAAGATCTTGATCTAGAAAAAGACTTGCCAGTCATGTGTATGGTCTAGGATAGGAGGAATCCAAGTTCCTTTTTCTGCTCTCCTTAGTTCAGAGCAGTTTTTGACTCTGAATTATGCCTTATTAAGTAAAGCAGGAACCTGCACCCGGATTTCAAATAATTAGTGTAACAGCCATAGTATCTTCTGCATGATTCCTTTGAAGTATAGGATGGAACAAGTGAAAACCAGGTCTAAAGTAAAGGCTGCTGTGCAAGGTAGTATTTCATTTTATATTTCCAGCAATGTTACAGTCATCTCTTTTGTTCTTTTGCTTTCACAGATATTTTTTATATTCCTGATAAATGTTGCCAGACTACTCTTTGGTTACACTTGTGTTCTTGGCACAATAATCATACAAATAAGTTTGTTCGTGGACTCCAGAGGCTGGAGTTTGGATTTGCAGAGGTCCCTCTTAGTCTTCTATTCAAGACATTTCCAAAACAACTAGAACTCTTATCCACAAATTGCTTCTGGACTCATTGCTGTTCTCAAGCTCAATTTAAGTGATTGTATCTATGACTGCAAGCCACATATCATGTAAAATCTTTAGGAGTCAACAATTCAACTATTAAGTATCTCTAGGTGATAAGAGATGCCTTAAAAGCCAACGACTTAGAATCTCACTTGAAAAATGAGAAGATGCTTGGCTTATTATGTAATAGCCTTTGGCTTAAGGAAAACCAAATTCATAGTTTCTGCCTTTTGAAAAATGCTCCTGCTCCAGGTTACTGGTGGATCTGGTGTAGCCTTTTTGGCTCTTTTGGCTCTGTGACCAAGAACACAAGGCTCCCACCAGTGCCAAAAGGGAAGTGCTCGGAGGCTGCACGACTGTCAGACAGTGAAACTGTGCACTTACTTCACAATGAAGAGTTCCTGGGTTATATTTATCAGTCCTAAGACTATCTATGCAAGTTATAGTATAGATTCATTAAAAGACATCAACAATTCTGGAGGCAGACCAGAATTCTTGATGTATTGAGACTGAACACAAGGGTTAAATTCTGGTGTTAATAATTCAATACAGATGTTTGATTCTACTATTTTAGATGCCAGCAAGTCCAGAGAGAAATCCCAACATCTAAAAGATTGCTCTGCAACTTTTTTATACCTATTGCACTATACAACAGTCTTTTCCCACTATCGTAAAGGTAGTCTTTCTATTCCAGTCTAGGGACAGCTGGGTGATGAAATGAAATGGGCTACAGAGTTCAAGCAAATCAGTACTACCAAACCAGTTTGTGATTCCTCTATTAAAAAATCAGAAATATGGGGAAAAATAGGAAGCAAAGGATGGACATGTCCTAAAAATTGTACTTTTGTATTAGAAGATGAAAGTCCTGTTCCAATTCCTCTCCCTAATGTAGCAAGACCTTCAAAGATGAAAAAGAAATATGAATGCACTGAAAAAAGTCTGTCCACATTCAGTACGTGACCATGCAATGAAATACTTTTTCTGGGCTCCACTTTATCAGCTACATAATCTCGCTGTAGTAGTTCCTAGTTTCTGATAACAATGAAGGTGGTTTTCTTGTTGGGTTTTGCTGTTCTTGTTATTTTTGTTTGGATGCTAATATACATGCAGCTGTATTTGCAAGATCTCTTCCCAGTGAACCACTCCAATACTATCTGATAGTATAGTATCAGGAGAAAAAACTACACATCTACCAGAGGCTGAACATTACCAGTGTAACTTCTTTTGAACTTCTGTAACTATTTTAGTAGTTGTGTATATATTTTTGAGTAATTTCAAGTACTAAACATCAGTATAAACAAAGCTTACTCTTGAGAACATTCACCATGATGAGCACATCCAATGACAGTGAAAAAATGGGCCCGGTAGTGTGTCTGTTGCAATACAAGTTCCATGCCTGTGCTTTGTCAATTACTGTCTGCCAAGACATCAGAAAATCAGATGCAAGATAAGGCATTGTGCCTGTGCATCACTCTTTATTACATGAGAGTCACACATAGAACAGTATTGTCTGTGTGTTCAAAACTCAAAAATTTTACTATGAGTAAAACAGAAAACTTAAACCACTTTCCCATGAATAGAGGTACTCTTCAAACAGCTGGCTGCTAATTATCCCTAACTCATTTTACACAAGTTTCAAGATCTGCAGGGCAAGTTCTTGCACTGGAAGGAAATCAATAATAATGAACTCATCAGCTGCCTTCCATTCCAGCGCCAGTACTGGTTACTAGCTAGCAATTCTGTCAGGGTTTAGAAGATCCGCTTGTGAGATTTCTCAACTATAAAAATTAAATCCATAAACTGGAACATGAACTGAAATGAGTTCAAAGTGCCTGAAATCTAGAACACATCTTGCACTTCTGACAAGCTTTTTCTTATTTTTAGCTTCCACTCTTTTACAGATATTGATTATCTGATTGCAAAATCTGTAGAGCAGAAACAAATAATGGAAATATTTGGGTATGAGTACACAGCAGGAAATGGAAACAAACCTTTGCTATTGAGTCCTTCTCCAGATGAGCTCTAGAGCCACAGGAAATAGCCATCTCCTTCTGTACAGTAATATAAATTAAAGAGTTATTACTTAAATAAATATTTTTTGAATCAGTGGAATCTTGTGTTGAGAACTGTAAAATAAAAAACTTCAAAGCAGTATACTTTTCTGCTTCCTGTAGCTGCATTTCTTCTACTGCTAAGTTTTGAGCCTAAATCAGTCTCCTACAATAAAGAGACAATCTGAAGTTTATTACAATTTGCATATGGTCCATATAAATTGCTTCAATATATTCAGGTCTGGTTTAGCTTATATTGTTTACTGTATGCATATGGCAAATGTGTTTAACAGCACAGATAAGCATGCAGGATTCCTAGGAACTAAATTCTGTTACAATGTACATTTTCCTTAGGTACTGCACAATGGAAGGGATAACAGAATAAAGTACTCCTTGCACTGATGTATCTTCAAATGAATAAAATGCCATGGTATCAGCCGAAAATATAATCTCAAATTAAATCAACGTGATCAGAAGAAAAGGTTTAACATTATTCTCGCACGACTATTTCTCACATGAAATCTCTCAAATCTACTCTATTTGAGAGTGTGGGGCCAATGCTGGAGAAGCAGCAGCTGCTGCCACCCTGGTAGGGAAGAGCATCAGGGTCACACGCTGCCCATCAGGTCCCGCACTTGTGCTCCTGCACTCGCAGATTGCGACCCCTTTCACAGCTACACCCCCTGCAGCTCTGGCTGGAAGGCTGCACGTCCCTTCTGGCACTCTGGAAAACCTGCTACAAGTACCTCACTCATCTGCCTCTAAGCAGAAAATAAACATCAGTTCTTTCAAGTCAAGCTCACAAAAGAGAATGACTATGCAGGGAGGTGTTCTTGTTCCACAGGTTTTTGAATTTTCGTTTGCAATAAAAGTTCTTCCAAATACTGTCATTAAACTAAAGACCCTGAGAAAAGAAAACCTATACAAAAGAGGGTGGAATTAAGATGCACCCTTAAAGGTATCTAGGATGACATCAGATAAAATGAAAAAACAAAACAGTTAACAAAGAAAACAAAGTAGGCACCACATGGTATTTATACAGAACAGAACAACTTCAAACAATCTGAAGGAAGCATAAACAGCAAATAGAACGTTTTGTACTGCCTTGAAGTTAAGTACAACGGATGCAAAGGAGGTCAGAACTCATTGGAAACTCCTTCTGACAGCCCATTCTTGAGAATTCTAACCTTACACTTAGGTCTTCAGACTTACAACTGCATCTTCAACTGGATCTCAAAAAAGTTGAAGAGAATTACAAAAGCCAATCTTGTGTATTAAACTATGCATGTGTATTAAAGTAAAAGCATGAGAATTTATACTCACAGGCCATGGCCGGAGATTCTTTAGACCTTCTTCTACTTTTTCAATATCTGCAAATTTTGTAGCTCCATCTGCATCAGCCATAAGAATCTTTTTCCCCCGAGCACTAAAGACACCCTGCAATGAAAATAGTCAATAAAAAAATCAACACCTTTGTAATCAACGATTTGTTGAAAGTGAGGTGCAAGACACTCCAAAAACCTAATGTAGTAAGAAGACAGTGATATCTCACAAATTCTACACAACGCTGAATCTTAATATTCTACTACTAACAATAAATTACCTATTTATATTGTAATAACATCTAGAGACTTCACACTCTTGAGTGTCCACAGTGACAGACAACGCGTGAACACGAAAAGCTAACGATCCCATTCAGGAAAAGTTTGCAAACTAAAAGCTTTACAAACTTAAATCTACAAGTCAGGAAGTTGCTACAGTCAGCTCTAGAGGGAAGCACTAAGAAGCTGTGATTAGCAGCTGCCACTGCACTGGATGGCTTTCCTTTGTCATGTGAGCTATGGAAAGAAGGATGCAGTGCGAGTTTTTCCTAACACTGTTTCAAGAAAATTCAAGAGCTATTTCTCAAAACTAAGTTAAGTCTCAAGTCACAGTATCACTGAAAAACATTTGTGATGCACAGGTTTCACAGCTTATTTTGCCACACTCTTGGTCAGAAAAATTTCATATTTTGGAAGGGGTCCAGCCAGGAAAACAATTGGCAGTGCAACTGACAGAAGTTCTGTCACAACCAAGCATGTGTGCGTTTGGAAAAGCTTGTCAAGGAATAGCTGTACACATATCCGCTATGCATTGCAAAAGTATATCACACAGAAAACTGTTCTCCTCCTCTTGGAATAACTTCAAAATTGTATCTCTTACAACAGTTTCATATGTTCTCTCCATTTCCTATAGTTACTCATTTTTCTTAAAAAATGAATTGACATATTAAAGATAGAGCTGAAAATACAGATAAAGACACATCACTGACAATCCATAGATGATACCACCCTTTTTCAGAAAAGCAAAGTGTCATTCATCACAGGAATAAAATGTTCCTTCTAAATGTGTAACCGTTATTTTATTTTTAGAACATGTTCATTTTATGACATTTCTTCTATATGTTCATTTTTTCTATGTGAAAGCATAAATTGTGCTGTTTTGACTATCAAGTGTGGGTGATAGCAGTAAACTGACAATTTGGGGGATGAGAGCTTGTTTATCAGCCATCTTAAACACCACAGCTATGACCTGGAGAGCAAAGTTTGCAACTTTGGCTCTATTTTGTCTACAAAACCTTAAATTTAATCTGTAACAGTTTAGGGTTGTTTTTTTTCGGTTGGCTTTTATAAATGCAAGCCTATTTCTACGTAGAATTAACATGAATATGAATTTCAAGCATTTGTTTCCACTTTGAATTCTCATATCAAAAAATGTCTGTTATTGATCTTTCTGGAAAGACAACACTGCTACCAAGATCTAAAATAAACTTACTTTGAAAAAAGTTTTTGCTTTAATTTATAGAATCTTTACTCAGTTTCCTCATAATCATTTTTTTAATGCATTAAATTCAAAATGTCAATCAGCACAGCTCTATCTTCTGCATATTTGGGCACAGGTAGTTCAAATAGAGAAGGAGATGAAAGTATTAATTACCGTCCTGACTGCTCCCCCTTTCCCTCGATTTTTTTCCAAAGATATCACTCGCACTTTGTCACTTCCATATTTCTTGCAGTACTCCTTTGCAACCTGACAGATACACAAAAAACCAGCATAAAACAAAACCAGGAACCAAGGGAGAAGTTTACATTTGCTCACCCTTCAAAAGAAAATAAATTAACAGCACAGAGCTATAACCACTTCAGTCGGCACAAATACATTGCCAGTGATCGCTGGAGTCTGTTTGGGAAAATAAAAAACAGTTCACAGTCAAAACAAGAAGACCGAAGAAACTAAGTAATGTTCAATAAGAACAGGATATTTCCCTAAGCAATTTCAACCCCCATCCTCCCACCTCCAACAAACTCAATCCTAATTTAATTTATATCATACTATTACAGACCTTTTCTATTAACACCAATAGTTAATAAAAGAAATATAATTTTCTATGACAGCTACCTATTTCTCACTTGTCTTGCTGCTATTTGTGGTTTTGAAGAAAAATTCACATCGATCTAAAATCCCATTCACATTGTAAGGATCTGCACATTTTGGTACATGTTGTGGGAAAAGAAAGCTTGAGTTTTCTCCTAATTTTTTCTAAAGCTTGTCTTGAGTCCTTTCAAGTCCAGAGGCGTGCAGCCATTGTACGCTCGGTTGAAAGAGACAGTAGAAAGAATGCACAGCAGTCAAAAATATATACGAGCAATCCTTAATGGACAGACTTAAGGACAGAAAATCAAAAAGCAATACGCATTTTAGTAGCCACCTCAAACATCTTCCAAGCAGTAGGAAAAAATCACCACAAGTTGGCTAGCCTTCCTTGCCAGTGACATACATCAAAGTTGGAGCAGAAGAATACAGAACTATTTTGAAAATACTACCACTGGCACATTGATTTTTAAATGAACAATCCCATGAAGGGTGTGGGAAAGAACTGTTTTGTCAATCGCAATATGAATGGGATATTTTAAAAGACTTTTTAGCTTTCTCAAATTCATATCCACATCATCACTATGCACTTGTGTAGCATTTAATGTGAAATTTCTTGAATGTAGGATTAGAATTCTTAGAATCTCAGCTGCAGGAAAATGGCTGTCACAGTTGCCAATCAAGAAAAAGAGCAAAAGAATTATATGTGTATTCATGTGCATATGTGACAACTATGATGCATATAGGACAACGACAGAAGGCATTCAGAAATGTGAACTTCAACTTCTGTGAACAGAAATGTGAATGTCAACTGCTTCAAGTAGCATCATATAAATAGAAAACACTGTTATATCCCACAAATACACAAAAATCCAAACAAAAATCCATGCCTCTGATTGCTTGGGAAGACACTTCTTTTTCTTACCTTTGCAGTTTGATCTTTACTACCATCATTAACCACTATCACTTCGTAAGTGAATGAAGGATCTCGTTTCTTGAAAATAAAAGCAGAAAAAACGCATTTAATCCAATTTCTTAAGTAGGCAGTAGCTCTTTCAAACATTATTCTTTTCTCCCTAGCAGTCATTCATGGTTGCCAACAGACACTAATATGATGTGAAAAATTTGTTAAGATGGGATAATTAAAGAATTTTGTCGTATTTGATGCATGTACAATTACACTGGCTTGTCATGCTACCATCTAGAACTGAGAAATCAATTTATTGTAGAAGATGAAAGCTCAGAAAAACATCACTCTTAAGAAAAGCAAACCAAAACAAAATCCACAAACTTTCACAATGAGCTTCTTACACAGAGAACAAATCCTAATGCAGAACAGATGCTTAAGAAACTTGTTGGAACAAACCAGGATTTAGTTTAGAAAGTTGAATGCATGGTTAATCCTTAGCTCTGTCTTGGACAGATTTCATGCATATTAAGATTTTTTCATCCTATAGTAGTATATTAAATTTTTAGTTAATTTAAAAATCCTTTCTGGCACTTAATCTAAAAATAACTGATAAGAAACAGAAGCATTACCTCTAAGTGGCCAAGCATTACTGTTTTAAGGTACACTAACATAACGAAGTGACTTGATCACTGACTTGTCATACACAATACACAGAAAAAAAATTAATTTTGAATGCAAAAAGGAAATACCTGTCTTTTTTCTAGATAATCCAAAGCTTCATCCATCATAAGAGGTACTAGAGAAAAGGTGGAGGAGGTCAGATTAGCAGATTGCAACAGGAAAAGCACCACAAGCACCTGCACAAGCAAGCTGAAAACAACCACAAAGCAATGCTGAGCAAATCAACTTTTTCATACAATACTACCTTCAGTACACAAGCTTAGCAGCTGCAAGTCTAAGTGCTGTCCTTTCTGAATGCAGAAAGAATACTGAAGAAAATCACACACGCGATAAAAAGACAGGATAAAAACATTTTTTCTGAGGAACCAACTTTTCATTTTGAAGTTATGTAATTCTCTACGTAACATTAAAGGAAAAAAAAAATCATTCTCCATGACTGACCCTGCAAACCAGCACTGACTTTATCTATTTAAGCAACCTGTCAGAATGAGAACTGCCACATGAGCTTTAGAGCTTGATCATTTCTATCACATCTAAAAGCCTTCACTCAGTATCAGGTACTCCTATCTATGGCCAAGTCAAACACAAACCTGTGAGATCATCCCCCTTTCTGCTTGTCTGAAGCTGCTGTTGTTTAGAGTGGGAAGCTCTCAAATCAATTCTAAAAGAATTTTTCTACTTGTAGCCTTGCAGCATTTACAGGGGCAATGAACAGCCATTCTTCTGGGGATCATTAAAATAAAGAGGATTCTTAAAAGTGCTATTTTTAGTAATAGAAATCAAGTTACACAACTCCTTAATTTTGAAATTCAATGTACTTGGACTGTTTTCTGGAAACTGTGTCCAAAATCTGAAACGTAATCTGGCCTGCCAGAATCCACTGCTAACACAACTGACCTCTGCATTATTACAGTAACAACAGATAGATTTTCTTCTTTTCCAAAACAAGAAAAATCTTACACCGGTCTTCCTCATTGTATGAAGGCACAACGACAGAGAGTTCTCTTGTAGCAGGATCATGTATATTTGGTGCAGATCCTTTCCTGCATTCAGCATCTTCATGTGGCATTGTTTTGGCAGTTACATGAGCAATTGCACAAATCTGTGATGAAAAAGAAATGAGAAAAATTGTTGAGCATTTTATTAGAAGTTTACCTAGCTGTTAAATGTGCTACCAGGGACAACCAAGTATATTTCAGTAATGAGGGTCAATGGTGTGGAATTTCATCCACTGACTACATCACACAGGACCAAAAACCCCTCATAAATGGCATGGTTAGTCCCACTCTAATCACTGTCAGCATCATTGGCTTGCTGCTGTTTTTGACTGCAAAGCATGCAGATGCCTCCAAAGTCGTGGTCCAAGCCCCTTCCCCAAGTAACCCTGAGCACACAAGCAGATGCCACCTCTGATTCTCCACCACGCCACTGAAATCAAGGGCAAGGCTCACGACCAGCCAGCCATATGTGCTGCAAAACTGAGGCTCTGATTGATTTATGCATGGCTAAAATAAAGTGGTAGAACTTGGGTTCTGGAACACTTTTACTTGGTGGCACCATACACAGAATCACCGAATCAATTAGGTTGGAAAAAACCTCTGAAATCACCAAGTCCAATCAATGCCCCAACACCGCCTTGTTAACTGGACCACTGCACTGAGTGCACACGTCCAGCCTTTCCTTAAACACCTCCAGGGACGGTGGCTCCACCACCTCCCTGGGCAGGATGCATACGTGGCACTGTGGACAGGCAGCGGAATTTCGCTTTCCCGGGGGTCGAACTTCTCAATCTTGCAGGACATTTCAGATACGCAGAAACACAGCAACTTCCCAAATGGTTAAGGCGAAGGCGTTACCAGGACATTTCCCAAGACGTATTGCAAGGCTGAAATGCTCCGTCTTGGTCCCCTTTGCCAAGCACGGCACCCCACGCCTTGTTCCCCGCACAACTCCCCGCGCAAGGGCAGCCCCGCCGGCTGCTGCCGCCCAGCCCGGGCCGGCCCTGAAGCCCGCGAGGCGCGGCGAGACCGCGGGACCCCTGGGCAAAGCCGGGACCCCGGGCAGCGCCTCTGCCCCGCACCGGGGGGCGGGCACACGGCGGCCTCGCGCACCGCCCCCGACACGGAGTCCCCTAGGCCCACCATGCCCGCGGTGCGCGGCTCTCACCAGGACAAAGAGGAAAGCGGCGAGGGCCACCAGCGCCAGCGCGGCTGCGGGCAGGGACAGGGGCAGGGACGGGAGCGGCGGCAGCGCCATCGCCCGCGGCAGCCGCGGGGCCCCAGCGCGCCGCGACAGCGACGCGGNGGCGGCCGCGGTCCCGCCGGAGCCGCGCCGCGGGTCCCGCCCGCGCCTCCATCGCCCCTGCCCGAGCCTGAGGCCCGCGGCAGCGCAGCCCCGGCCCCGCGGGGACCCTCGAGGGCTTTATCCCGTTACCACCGGGGCCGCGCGCGAGGGGAGCGGGCTCGGCGCGTCTTGTCGGGAAGGAGTCGGTGCTGGGGGGGGCTGTGGAGTCCCGACGTGTGCGGGAAAAGCTGAGCGAGCGGGGAAAAGGCCAGGTAAAAAGCGGAGCTCGGTGAGGCCCGGAGCTACCTGGTATCAGAACCGCAGAGTATCTCGAGTTGGATCCTTAGAGATCACTGAGTCCAACTCCTGGCCCTGTGCAGGACAGCCCCAAGCGTCACACCATGTGCCTTAGAGCGTTGTCCAAACACTTCTTGGACTCCGGCAGTTTTGGTGCTGTAACCTATGCCCTGGGGAAGTTCCAGTACCAGTGCCCAGTCACCCTCCAGGTGACAAACCTTTTCCTACTACGCAACCTAAACTTCCCCTGACACAGCTGATACCATTATAAGGAAGTTAAAAGTGTAGGGAATGCAATGGCTTCCCATTTATAACTACTCGTTTTAGAATAGTAAAATGGTTTGTGTCAGAAGGGATCTTCAAACATCATCCAGTTCCAATCCCTCTGCCGTGGGCAGGGGACACCTTTCACTAGACCAGGTTCAGCCAGGCACGGGCTTCTCTGGGTAGTCTGTCCCAGCATCCTTGATTCTTCTGTATTTGTGTCTTAAATGCGCCAAACAAGGTTTAGCAAGTGCTGTTACATGAATTGGAAGACAACAGACCTTGCATTGGGCTTACAATCCAGTAGTACAGGACCAGCATATGTGGAGCCAACAGGAGCCAGTTCACACTTGCCATTATGTTTATGATGCCTCTGTATGCTAGTTTGCATTTGGAAAACTTGGCCATTCCATTTATCGTTTTTCCACATCCTCCCCCTCAAACACTGTTATAACAAAACTGTGAATGCTTTGTTTAAATATTAGCAAGACTTTTTATAAAAAGCTTTTTTCACCTTATTGATCACTGCTTTAAATGCTAATACACAAATACTGTTAGTAGTGTATAATTAATAAGCATTAATTATTTCTAGTCTTAAGCACCACATGAAGCATATTTTGTAATTTTATGTTTTCTTAAAGGTTCTAAGAAAAGCTGAATAATTTAAAATTTTTATACCGTTTTCTACATCTGAATGCAGTCCTCAAACTAAGATATTTCACACACTGTAGTAAAAATTTCCTTTCTGCATTCCTTGAAAGACATTCTACACTCTTCTGTCACTGAGCACTTGTTTTGATTTAAAGCTAATAGGATTATTGAACTGAAAGCTAGCAGTTTTTGTTAAGTGTATGTGCAGGCAGGTTCCTTGTACAGAAGAAGTATTTTGGAACCGAATGTAGCAAAACATCTTTTTTTAAGATTAGTTTAGAGTTTCCTCATTGTTCTGTAACTATATTGCTAAGCAGCTTTGTCAGGCATCTTGATTCCAAGATTATTTATTATTGAGGGTTTGTGCTTGCTGATCTTTTTTTTTTTTTGCAGTCTCTTGCCTGCTCAGGAGCTTGCATTTGAACTTCTCTTTCTGTTTGTTCTAGAACTGTGGAACCATTGGAATATTACAGGAGGTTTTTGGTGAGTGAAACATGACATGCCTGTATAAATTCCTTGTAGTGAATTTTTTCTTGCTTGTTTCTGCTCTTCTAACTTCTCTGTATGGAAACCTGAAACTATGGAAATGGAAACTCTCTGAGCAGTGATAAAACGGTTGTGGTCTTCAGAACATGTTTTTCTTTCCATCTGTGGTGTTGGTGCAGTTCATCTTGATGGATAAATGCTTCTGTTGCTCTTGAAAGGAATTCGGGTTAAATTTGACCAAGATGGTGATGCAGGTTTTTGTCTAGTACAAAATTATGTCAAACCAGGGTTTTAGATGCTACAGAAATTAATAATAGAGACCTTTGCTGCTAACCATGCACACTGTAACTGTGGAGGAAAACAGTGACTTTTGTCACCTTAAATTAGTTCATCTGTTACTGAAATTGTATTGACTTAAAATGCGTCCAGTATTATTGCAGTCAGTTTTGGTTCTCATAATTGAACCAAAAGTCTTTGCTTTTGAAAAGCTTGAAATTGTGGTGAGTAACAATTCAGATCTAACATGATGGAATATTGTTTTAGTTTTTAACATAAGGGTTATGTATGGTACAGCTTCTGACTGATGGTATTTGAATGTTGGGTTTTCTTTGGGTGCAGGGGTTTTCCTTTGTTTTCCTTTAGTTCACTCTAATTTTAAGAGCTCCACTAAACAATGCAGACAGGTAGAAACTCTCATTTTAAGTTACCAGTGAATGTTCATTCTTGGATGATATTCTGAATCTAGTCTCCTGTAGTACCTACCCTTGAGACAATCAGTCTATTGTCCAAATAAATTAAAAAGAATTTTAAAAATCAGGGGTTTTCTTTTGCAGGCCTACAACCACAAACTACGTATCAGTTGATGAAAAGCCAGCTAGAATGTGACCAAGTTTTCCCTAGCATTTTTGAGGCTGTATATTTCTGCTAAAAAGAAGAGAATATTATTTTTTATGAACTTGTGTAGCATATATATTATTGTGTTATTTGATGAAATATATTTTCTAATTTGAACTTTGTAATTTTTCTTTAGAAAGAGAATTGCCGGCCTGATGGAAGAGAGTTAGGTGAATTTCGGACAACCACTGTCAACATAGGCAAGTGCTTATGTGGAATAATAATAATGGGTGAGGTATTCATATCAGGTTATAGTAGTGACCTTAATGACTTGCTAATTGGTTTTCTTGGTTCTTGCATTTGGCAACCAGGAAGAGGAAGGATTTTTCTTTACAGTTTCAACAAGCATGAAAGAGAATGTGTGGTACACTAATATCCTTGAGCATTGTTTTCAGTCCTGTTCCTGGGCTAATGTGCACCATGTAATTAGTCAGTTCTGCTCCTGTATGCACAGCACAATTTAGGTGCCCTCACAGGTTTGCAGATGACACCGAACTGGGAGGAGTGACTGATATGCCAGAGGGTTGTGCTGCCATCCAGAGGGGCCTCAGCAGGCCGGAGAACCTCAATCAGTCTGTGTGACTGACTGTTTAATACAGGGATTGTGTCCCACTCTGGATTTGAGACTTTGCTTAGCCTGTGTTTAGTATAAAATGATGGAAAGTAAACACTTCATGAAGGTTGGATGTTATTTACTGCCCTTTGAATGGAAAACAGATTTTATTGAACAATACTTTTTCTCTTCAGGTTCAATTACAACTGCAGATGGTTCTGCCCTGGTGAAGTTAGGAAATACCACGGTGATTTGTGGAGTAAAAGCGGTATGGTTGGTTTTTACCTTTATTTATCTGTTAGCTGACTTTGTGCATTTGTGTTTAGAATTAATCTCCCTTGGAGTTACAGCAGTGTGCCAGTCAGATGCAGTTACAGTCTTTCACCAGAGTTACTTCCAGACCTTAAAGTTAACATATAGTGTAATTGTATAATCCTGCCTGTATAGTCTGAGAACATGTATTTTTGCGATGCCCATCCTGTATGGGGAAAGATGTGTACAAAACTAAATTCTAAAAGCTTTATAATTGAAAAGTTACTGAATATTGATCAGTAAGTGCATTGGGAATGAGCTGGCTGGACTATTAAATGCCTTGCAGCCTCAACTCTATTGCTGGCCTGCCATGACAAGACAAATGACTGCTCATCCCTGTACTGAGTTTTTCCATAGGAAATTTACAGACAAGGACCGATTAAAAATGGCTTTTGTAAATCTCTTTGTAATGATAACTGGGAAGAAAACAACCATTTGTGTATAGAACAGCTGGAAAATATTTTGTACAACATTCTGGTCTTCATTTTTCTCCTTTCTGTTTCTCCAGGAACTTGCTGCACCAGCAGCAGATTCTGCTAGTAAGGGATATATTGGTAAGTGTTTCGGTATAGATCTTTCTCAGGTTTTGTATTGCTTCAGCTAAAAGGTTGTAAGATTGTGTTGTGTAGATTTCTTAAAAGAATGAATTTGGACCAAATTGTATTACATCCCTTGAAATGAATTTCAAAATTGACATCTATATATGTAAAATTCCCCTTGCTCTGCTTATGAGTTTGCCATATACAGCTACCTTTTTATTGCTGATTCCAGACTGGGTATGGAAGGAAATCTGTGGCAGTGTGTATATTAAAAGGGAGAAGGTAATCTGTAAAAGACTGGTGTGCAAGGTTGTGAAAAGGCATGTTAATTTCTGTTTCAAAGTCCCAGTAGGCAAAAAATGTAACTCTTAAAAACTGTGAAATAAAAACTGTTTATTTCTTAGAGAAGTGTAAGCTGCAGTGGTACCTCCTCACTCCTGTTTGGAGTTTCTTTGGAAATAAAATAATTCTGTGGAACTGAGAGCTTAGATGAAATGCCCTTTTTCTAAGTCATCTCCCAAGTATATTGTTTTCAGTGAGCTTGACTATGCTTAGGGTTTTTTTCATGAATGTTTATGCATGTTTTTGCTTCAAGTCTAAAGCCTCAGGTTTTAGTGGTTGATGAAAAGCAGACAGCATACCAGTAAAGTCAGGCAGTGGGATGGAAATGCTGCTGTTTCTTGATCTGCTGAAGAGGGCTTAACACTTAAAGAAGAGTTTGTGTGGGGTCATGATAGTCAGAAAAGGTTTATAAACAGAAAGTGGTAGCTAGGAGTATGTGCTTTTCCGTGGAATATATAGTTCCTGAGTACAGAGAGTACTACAAATTCTTTAATACAAACTCATGCATAACTTTATTTTTGAGGGGAGAAGTAGGAAGGCTTGATTGAAAAATCCTTGGTCTTGCCTTTCATTTGAAGTACATAAAATGGTATTAAGAGCATCTGTTGTTTATTTATCTATTTTTGATAACCCATTATCTGCTTTCTTTAGTTTATGACTAATGATTCTTGCTACCTAGTTCCAAATGTAGAGCTGCCATCCCTCTGTGCAGAGAGGTTTCGCTCTGGACCACCTGGTGAAGAGGCTCAAGCAGCAAGCCAGTTCATCGCAGATGTGATTGAGAAGTAAGAACCATTGTAGTGCATTTAAAATACAAACAACTCTGCAAGACAGTTTTCTATTTCCTTGCTTACTCTCATTTTATTTTAGTTCACAGATGATAGTGAAAGAAGATCTGTGTATTGCCAGTGGCAAGGTAAGTTGTATCTCAGAATGAAGAGGGAGGTAGTAACAAGATCACAGTACTTGTACACAAGTACAAATACAGAAGGTAGGGGGGTTTTACTGTTGTTTTTGCTTTTCAGTCTTCATAGCTTGGTTTACATCTTAAGTGCAAAAATCAAATGATAGAAATAAGTATCTGTATTTAATGTGGACAGATTTTTTTTTATATATTGCACCATTTGCTTAGCTGATGTAATATCTCACATGTGCAAACCTTTTTCGATAGCTTGCTTGGGTGTTATACTGTGATATCATCTGTCTGGACTATGATGGAAATCTACTGGACGCCAGTGTCTTTGCTTTGTTGGCAGCATTAAAAAATGGTAAGTCTTCCTTAGAGCAAGAGATGTTCTGATCAGTGTTGGTTGGAGAAATGCGTTAGTTTTGAACCCTGATAAGTAGGTAACTGGTTCATGGGACTGTTTGTTTCCTGTCATTTGCATGCAAATACAACGTGGAAATGATGGTGGGGTGTCATAGGTGTGTAACACCTGTAAAACAGGATCTTTTTGTATGCTTATTGCTTTCTTAAAAGACTAACAGCTATTCTGCCACGTGTTCTTTGCTGTCGGATACCCAAGTGTTTCAGCAGTGGCCGTGAAGAAGTTTAACATCTAGATCAGGGTATTACTTTGATAATGTATTTTGTGTAGGCAGAATGAGCTGTTGGAGGCTTTGCTTACACAAATACTTTGTCACAACAGAATATTCCTTTCCTAGCTTAATGGATTGTAGTTTGTAAAAAACTGTATGGACTGACTGTTCACAGGCATGTGGCTTGTAAATGCATGAAGGCAGCAGTTTAAAGGGAAGCTTATGGCAAGGCCTCCCTTTCCAACTGTGAATTGCCAGCCTTGGAGTTCCCTTAGCTACTTTGCTCTTTTCCTCCTTTTCACCAACTGTGTATGGGTTGTCACAGCAAGAGTTAGCTGAAGGTTTGTACTCTTTCTACAAATACATAAAACTCATGACAGACTATATTCCTAGTTTATGTCCAGTAGACTTACTGGGGAAAAATACTTTTTGTTAAATATGACTCCAAAGTATTTTAATTGTGTGGCATTTTGGAGGTAGGGAATATTTCTGTGTAAGGAGAAAAGCGTCTGTTACCTTCAGTACAAAAATTAAATAACTTCCTCGAACGGTAGTTCTAAGCTAAATAGTTTCTTGAATTCAAGACATTTTTTTTGCAGACAGTACCATTAATGTAGGCAAAACTCTATTCTGATTGATTTTCAGTGAATTCGAAGAACAACTTCCAATATTTCAGTAGTTATCAACATCTCTAGGCCTGCTAAACCCAGCAATGTTTCATATTAGACCATTGTAATTTTTTCATCTCCTCAGTACAACTGCCATCAGTTACAATAAATGAAGAAACTGGTCTATCAGAAGTTAATTTAAAACAGAAGAATCCTTTGAATATCAGAAAGCATCCAGTTGCCACATCATTTGCTGTATTTGATGAGTAAGTTCCAAACTGTTTTGTACTTTAAATGTCTGTAAAACAAATGAAAGACAGGATGCCACCAGTGATGTTTCTTTTAATTTAGAGCTAATAGGATTACTGAACTGAAAGCTAGCTGGCACTTCTGCCAGTGACCAGTGTGGAGCCTGAGGCAGTGCTGCTCCACCCATGTTAAATCCATGGCCTCTCTCACTGAACGGGCTTGTAGTTCTGTCATGTAGTGAGTATGCAGAACAAAGTGCAGTCTGTACAGCTTCTTCCTGTGGCTTAAAGCAGAAGTGGTTCCCAGCCTAAAGGATAAGCTTCCAAGTACAGGTATAGGTACTGTTTCAGGTTTTTGAAGTATCTTTTGAGATGAAAACGTTACCAATACAATTAATGTTTTAGAAGCCTGTGTAAGTAACTGATATAAAAAGATGGTAGTTTTTAAACAGCTTATTCCAAGGATGTAGTCAACAAAGGAAGTAAGAAGTAACAGTCCAGTTAGAAACAATAGAACCCCTGGATAACTGAAAACATAATTACCCAAGGTGAAGTGTAACCAGCACACTTAAGTCATTGTTCATGTAGGAAAATAATCTGATTATGAGAATTCAAAGCAATCACATCTGATAACTTGACTCCTCATCTGAAATTGTTTACTCTTCATTAGGTCAAGAATGCCAAGAATGTGTTCTGCTGCTATTTATAAGAAATGCAGTCATTTCTGATGACATCCATTTGCAAAGTAGAAAGTGACAAGATAGTGCACACTGTGCTATTCAAGACTTAGATCTCTTTAGAGACATTAGGGGCTTATGGCACATTAATCTGTATTCACAGAAATCATTAGTAGGGCCTTTCATCCAAGTAACGAATGGGGTGGGGAGAGCAATAATCTCAAATGTTGACCAAGTGATTACCAAAATGCATGAGAGCAGGACATTATTGGTACTTTAGAGGGCCCTGTTAATTGCTCTAATACCATTTCTGTTGGGTCTGAAGTTGGATGTACACTGAGCATTTGGGTAACATAACAGACAGACAGCTCTCAGTAGGGTATTATTTACACACAAATCACACATAACCAAAAAGGTGCATGTGGAAGGTGGCTTTCCATGAGTGTCTGTTGAGCTTTGTTTCCTTCCCTGAAACCAGCTGTTGCATCAAACAAATTACTTAAGTCTCCATTAAGCTCCTAAAATGAGTATTGATGGGGTGTGCGTGTGTGTTGTGTGGTTTGTTTCTGTTTTTTTTTTTAATTCTGGTTTATTAGTTTTTCTAGAGCTGTTGACACAGCCCTTTAAATAAAATGCTTTACATACTCTGGCTTCCAGAGGCATTTTTCTTCTAAATAAAAGGCCTCCTTGAATAAATGAAAGCAGTAGGTTGTTGGTTAGCGTGGCCATGGCTGAGGAGTGCTGGTACAGAGCTACTCCTGTGGTGGTGACCTGTACATCAACAACAGCCATGCACTGAACTGCTCATGTGAGGTATAAGCTGTCTTAAGCAACCCAGTGAATCTGTTTTTGGACTATTCCCAGTCTTGAATGATGTTAGAGTTCACTGACAAGAAGCTGAGAACTACTTAGGTCAACTTACCATTGGAAATGAATTTTGCTTTAAGGTATCTGGCAGAAATTAGTGCAGCCTACACCTAAAACCAATGCCAGTCTTTTGTGTAACTACTGAATAATGACTGCAGTATTTCATATTGCACACTGCAAATGGCAATTTAGTGGCATTTTCCTGCAATTCATTGGTGTCACGAATTTATGAAACGTACAGCTTTTATGCCTGTTTTCCACAGTCATAAACACTTGATTATGTGGAATCTCTCTCAGTTTTTGGCTTTATTCCTTTTTAAAAAATCTGTAAGATAGCTTTAGCACTAAATAAACACAGATAAGCTTCAGCACTAAATCCATCTACAAGTATTTTCTAGGACTAAGTAAAAATTGTATTTTGCAATAACATTAATGGAGCAACGTATACCAACACATCTGCATGCATTTTTCTTTCACAAGCACGTTACTCATTGTTGATCCAACAGCTGAAGAAGAAGATTTAGCAACTGGAACAGTAACCATTGTAACTGATGAAGAAGGCAGACTGTGTTCTGTCCATAAACCAGGTACTTCTAAATTTACTACAAAGAAACCTATGGAGATGATAATGTTAGGTCAAGAAAAGATTGTATACCTGCCTTGCTTTGTGAGATGTGGGTGCTTTATGGAAAGTATCTGCTTGAATAGTCATTAAATTACTTGCTTTTGAAAGGAATTTTAAGATGGTGCCATGACTAAAGTTCAAAAAGCAGTCATGGCTTGACCTACATACAGCAGAGGACCAATTTTGGGCATGTCTTCTGTTACAGCTCTAGTTTGTTTCCATTATCTTTGCCTGAAGCTAGGGCTGGGAAAGCTGTATGCTTCCCAGGTGAAAGGTGCTGGTCATGACAATTTCTGTATTAATACTCATATTGGGAAATCACAGTTAGGTACACGTATCTGAAGTATAAGTAGAAAATGATATTGTTCCCTTCAATGTTTAGGTGGAAGTCCTCTTACAGGAGCCAAGCTTCAGGACTGTATCTCCAGAGCAATTACAAGACACAAAGAAGTAAAGAAGCTGATAGACAAAGTAATTAAAAGTATAACACCCAAGTGAACAAAAAGAGAGCTCTTTGCAAAAATGGATTTGTAAAAATTGTATTTGTTACAGTGTTCACAAACCTTTTATACTAAATAAACAAATACCAATACTACATTTACAAAGTTCATTTTTTCGAAAATGTTTTTCACCCTTATTCTATGTACAATGCTGTTGAGTGGTAAAAAATACAAGATAAAACATTCTGTTAAAAAATTAGGTGACTTGAGGAAAACAGATTCTAGCCGCTTTATAGATAAAATTTCTAAATTCTGTAAGGCTGGCTTCCAAAATCAGTTCATTTCTTTTAGTGTAATGTCAAAAGTTCATTTTCCCACCAGTAATATAAAGCACTAATTTAATTTTAAGCCTTCTCCTTAATAATCTGAAAAAACGCCCCCTTTGAATCAATTTTTTTGGGGGGGAGGCAAGTCTCATGATTTTGGAGGGGCTGGTGTGCCTCTTTTCCTTTTACTTTTTGAGTGGCTGCCTGAATGCTGATGATGATGCAGGTGAGCTGCTTGTGTTGCTGCCGCTGCCATAGCCATTTGATGCTGCAAGAATCGCAACTGCTGCCATGAAGAAGGGAGAAAAAGCTTGTTAGTGTTTGACTACAAAGCTTTCACATCAGGAAGAATGAAGGTGGGGGGAAAGAAAGAAAAAATGAGGAAGCACCAGGTTGACAAAAGGAACACACCATGTACTAGGGCAATGGGTACAGTCAAGCAGCACCAGTGGCACAGAAGCCTGCTGAGGGCACAAGCTAACATTTTACATGTGTATGTGCACAGTTTTGTTTCTTTGCCCTTCCTCTTCATTGCAGTAACTCAGCAACTTCACTGAGTGTTTGGGTTACACAGTACATTTTTAACGTGATACCTTCTCAGTGTATGCATTGTTTGAATTTTTGAATGTATTACAAAGAGGAGACTGTGTGCTAAAAAATACTAAAATATTTTCATGAAGCATCTGAATGCTAAAGGAATGCTTTGCAGAGCTCTTGCTCCCATGTACTGACTGTAGCAACGCTACATTTGAATTTCCAGGTGCTTACATCCATGCCATTTTGAAATCTACTGGCACCTGGCATAGTATTTAGATATGTGCCACAAGCACCCCTTGAATGTTTGCAAATCAGGAAGGTGGAGGGCTTAAATGAATAAAAATAAATTCAGTGCTCCAAGCTGAAAGAACCACAGATTTCAGGTCTTGCATGACAGTTTGCCAAATACATGTTGGCTTTGTTGGTTTTTTCCCTTCAATTTGCGAGACCATAACCGCATTAGTTAAAATGAGAGCCAAAAGGGCAATATTTTTGATTTTGGAGCCAAGAATTGTATTTTTAATTTTTTTTTTTAAACACAGTCAGAGTGAAGTTGCTGGATTACTTGTATCTGTTGCTGCTGCTGCTGCAAGGCTTGTTGTTGTTGCTGTTGCAAGGCAGAAGAGAGCTGGAGTCTCTGCTGAGGAAGGCTTTGCCCAGGTCTGTTCACGGCAGAGCCAAGCTGAGACAACACTGAGAAAGGAGAAGGGGAAAGCAGGCAGGTCAAAGAGGTCAGGTTGAGTTGGTCAGGGGAGGAAGACATAGGAATACAGTGTAAAGGGAATACAGGAAAGGGATCAATAGAATTAGTTTCAGAGTCACACTGGAAACACTGCAGAATAAAGTATACATGATATACATACTCTGTTAGTTAGAACATAATTAGATTATGAAGTGCTTGTGGAGACACAAAGGTTTCTCACACTGGATGTTAAGCACACAGTTAAAGAAACATTCCTTAATGAAGTCTGGCATGAAGTTCCCTGCACTTTCGTTTTGTCTTAAGTGTAATGTACTTTCATGTGATACTATCAATTGATGGCACTTAACTGCCAAACAAAGCAGAGAAGTGCATGCTTTAGAAGTCGAGTATTTCTCTCATAATTCATGTGCTGGTAATAAACAGTAAATCATTCTGATCTAACATAAGACTTCCTTAAGACCAAACTTCATTTCAGTGTGAATTTCTCAACATAAACGCTTACCTACAAAAGGAGGCTCAGCAAGCACATACCTGTGGCTTGAGGTTGCATAAAATTCCCTACTCCAGTCAGGTTAATTACAGCGGCTTGTTGGGCAGATAATGCCTGATCTTGATTGGATGGACCTTGGTCAGACCCCTAGCAAAAATGAAAAGCTTGATCCTTATTACCAAACTTCCGTATCAACAAATAAGCAAATAAAGCCAGAGTGAAGGCAAACTTCTGAAGTGCCATTTAAAAACATTTAATGCTACATGATCCAGTGCGTGTAGATACAGGCTATAGTGTCACTAACAGCAGAACAGATACTGAACACCTCAAAACAGCTTTGTTTTGGCAGAAATGGTTTTGCTCCTGTTACCCAGCAGAAGTCCCACGTAGTTGTCAATTTCTCTGCAGTCTAGCAGAGACTACACTTTTTGGTTGTAATCTTATGACAATTTCCTGTCCCACTCCCAGCCCCAAAATCTTCAGGGGACCCCTGAAATCATCCATGTGCAAAGGTCCTAATCAATCCAACTGTGCAAACCCTGACACACTCCCATGTTCATACTGTGCCACACACTCCATAATGTCATAAAAACACGATACCTGCTTTTAAAATTACATTTTCAGAACAGAGTAGTTTTCACAGTAATCACGTAAAAGGAATTAGTGTAGTCTGACCTAGTGTCTCCTGAAGTCAAAGGGTGCTGGATTATGACCTCTTCTTGAACTTAAATTATGCATTGATTTATAACACAGGGAAATGAAGCATTATATGCACAAATCAAGAAAACTGCATGGCTTATCAGTCAGAAAAAAGCTGGTGCAGTCCAGGAGTTGCAGTGCTTCTTTACCATTACATTATAATGCCACTAAGATTTAGGAAAACCAGACCAAAAGACTGCTCATTGAGACATCATCACCTCCATGATGACTAAGGGTCATAGAACCACCATGTGGGGAAAACCCCTAAGTATGAGATGAGAATGCATATTTATATAACGTTGGTAGCACAGAAAATTGTTCTTTCTGGGGCTAAGTTTTTTCCACTAAGCACTGTGAGCACATACATTCTTGTCTTTATAAAAGCTAAGGAATCTAGTGCTCATAATAGCTCATTGCAGACCTCCTACTCTATAATGCAAGGTATGAGAGAAGTTCTTTAGGGCAATTTAACCAATGCAGAGATTGATTTTCTCCAGAAGAATTTTCTGCCACAAGAACTATGCTTACATCAGCCTTTTTGTAAACGCCCTTGATGTTCAATGTCCAGAAAATAAAACCCAACAGTAAGAGGTCACATGATTTTTTTTTTTTTTAGTAACTCAACTACTAAATAGCATTCAGAGATCTGGATGCTGAGAACAAATCTGAAACTCTCCCATTAAACTGTCCCACAATCCAGAAAAAGGCCTGTGGCACAGGAGGCTATATACCATAAAACATTTGAAAGAGGCATCTTATTTATGAACAGTCTACAGTAGCACAAGTGAAATTTTGACAAACTTGAGTATCTAGTAAAGAGTATTTGCTAAGCAGAAGGCTTGCATGTCTGGGAAGATGAACACAAAAGCAGAGCAGCTAGTTTTCCCAAACTGCTGCATCAATGTTGGTTAGGATTTTTAAGTACTGACCTGGTACCTGCACCTTAGGATTTTCAAGGTGCAACTGACCACTCAAAATTTGTCATTTTGAGGACAGACTGGTTTCTATCAAGACTTTAGATTTCCTCAGTGATCAAAGCCTTTATCACTAATTACAGGCAGCAGTAGAGCTAATGTCTTAAGATTACAGCTTTAAAGACAACTGGTATTTCCTTTGGTGCAAAGAAAATTCTGCTGAACTACAGCAGTGAGGGTTGTAAGGCAGCTCACAGTAATGTCAGTAACAAGTTTTTAGTTACTCTGTAATAACCCTGACTGCATTTTTTCTCCGTTCATCCGATGTATCTGTTAGTTACCATAAACATAGCACCAAGCTGATTTTACATCACTCATACAGTGGGGCTGGCTCTCTTCATGACACAGTTAGACAATGCTCAGCCAGTTTTGTTACAGCTTTTCTATATGGGATATAAATAAAGGAGTATAACCCAACTTCAGCCATAGCAACAGAGCCACTGCAGTCTTTGCTGTTTGAGAAGGTTTAGGAGGAAGACTTTCCTCCCCCTTTGCTTCAGATCTATAGGGTAATGGCTCATTTACTTGTGGAGATGGGGAGAATAGAAGAAACTGTTTCATCCATGCACCCCAGACTAAGCTGTTAGCACACACCTGTACTCCCTGTTGCTGAGGGCTACAGCTTGTAGGCTGCTGAGATTGTTGCTGTGGAGAAAACTGTGACAGCTGCAGCTGGAGTGGGTTAAAAATAAGTGAACCACCTGGAAGCTGTTGAAGATTAAAAACAAAAGGCATAATTCAATCAAACTGCTGAGTTTCCCACTGTTCTAGGATGAACATAGTATTGATAGTGATGTACTTCCTTAGAGGCTTGGTTTTTGTTTTGTAATTCCTTTAAAATCAACCAGTTTACAATTGTTGCTGTTTGGGAAAAAGCCTCATGCTCTGAAAACAAACTTGCATGAACTTAGAGCAAGATATTTCCATAGAAAAATACATTTTAATTATTTTAATTAAAATGGCAAATACTGTACTGATACTGGAAAGGTAAATGCCAGTCTTCAAAAGCATGGTATATAATTTCCACTTTCAAAATATTCCACTGAATTTTAATAGATAGTGAAACGGCCTTGATTCCTCTCCCTTACCCCAGCTTTAATTACACTTATTTCAGCCAAATTGTTCTTGGTTTATATGAGTGGCAGAGCTAGCTTGAAAGGATGTCCTTCAACGTGGAATCACTCAAATACAAGCATTTAATTCTACAGAAGGTCTAGTCTGGCATAACTGCCTCCTGTGCCTGCCCTTTTCCATGTTTCTGGAGTGTGTACAGGAATGGGAAGAAGAAGTAGCAAAGCTGGTTTTTTGAAGCATGGCGCAACATACGAGGAACACTGAAACTGCAATTGTGCACCTGCATCTGGCAGCTGACTTCAGGGTCTGGGAACTCCACCCAGTTCCATAAACCAGTCCCTGTTCTGCTTTAAAATGCAACTCTGACATAACAACGTCTGCTCATGTGTGTATGTATGCTTAGTGCAAAGAAAGCTTCACAGACCTTCTAAACTCCCATCTTACATGAACTTCCATTTCCATTACCAGGAGCTCTTTAAACCTATTACTGCAGCTACCTGTGCATGCTGAGCTTGGCTTTCAGGCATTCTATGTGTAACCTCTGAATGATTCTACTACACTATTTTGTACAGTATAATTGTAACTTTAGATTAAAGAATGATCTGCAATGAAAGCTTAGGCAAATCCTGAAAGATTGTATTTTAGGATTAATCTTTTGAATCCAAATGTCAGCATCTTTAGATTGTTACTGAGAATTATCTGCTTTGTTCTGAGCTAGGAATGAAACTTCCACCTGGTATCGCTATCGAAGTAGTCTTTTCTCTTATTCTAAGCCTTCTAAATAAGCAGTTAAGATTTGCAGTAAATGGTCTGACCAACTGGCTCCAAAGATCTGTGTGGGGCAGTGCAGTAAGCAGCACTAAGCAGCTCTCTACAGAAAGATATGAAATTATCATTATTATTGTGTCCAAGTATATCAATTACCTGTAGAAGGTTTAAGGGCCGAAGATTTGATGTATTTTTCAAACCAAATGGGCTGCCTGTTAAAGAAAACATCTTTTTATTAGTAGTGAGTCTTTACTCAGTTGTATTTGTGCTTTGCAGTATACCTTTCCACTGGGACTATTTCTAAACATTTGGAAGTTGGAAAACTGGCAAGTGTAAATTTCATACTTAATACAATGCTGCATTTTCCATAATGCAGTTCATAGTTATTCAGACTCAAAGCGCAAAGAGCTGACTAAATGAAATGTGTGTTACTACTAGCCACTGTGCCCTGTGACCTATAACCTGTTAATGGATTTACACGAAGGTGATTGTGGAGAACACCGCAACATCTATTTTTCAGTGATCCTTCTTCTGTCTTTAAAAAGTTTTACTGTTTGTACAGTAAATCCAAAAAAACCCAAGGGCTCAGTGAAGTAATACACTCTTACCAACCTTTAACAGAAAACAATCCCACCCCAAGTCTGAGCAATGCTCCACTAAGACAGCAGCCCTGGAGGTCTTGCACAGACCCAGCTCAGCTCACTACTCACATCTGTTGTGCGGGTGACAGCACAGCATGTAAAAATCTGTGACACCAAACTGGTAGAGGTTGATAGTGCTTGAAAGGACAGAACTACGCTAAAAGCAATCTTCGTGAATTGAAGAAATGGTCCAAAACTCAGTAACATTGAATTCAAAAAAGACGAATGACCAAGTACAAAATTGTAACTAGCTTTGTGTCTATGCAGCAAGAAAGGACATGAGAAGTTACAGTAAGTCACAAACATATCCAAATCATCCATATGACAAACTACAGAGCACACAAAAGAAAAGAACCTCTTCACACAGTTTACATTTATAAAATTCACTGTCACAAGATGCTGTAGAGATTCCAAAAATTAAAGGATTCAAAAACCAATTGGATAAATCCCCAGACTAGAAATCTAGCACAGGATATTAAGCACAAAGATCCATGTGGATATTCTTCAGCTGAGAAAGTCTCAAAGCTGTAGATTGCCAGAAGAGGTACACTTATAGACAAGGGATGTTTCACTTCACACTTTTGCCTCATCTTACTCTCTCTGCTCAGTATCCTCTAATGGCAACTGTCAGAGACAGGATATAGACTGGATGGATTTTTGGCCTAAACCAGTAAAGCCATTCTTATGTTAAGGTAATGCTGTTTCAAAAAATACAGATAAAAAATAGGCAGACCTCATTTGGGGAAATGTTAACAGGAATGTTGTAAAAGAGATGAGATGCATTTATTCTGCTGTGCTCCACAGTGGTAAATCAGCCAAGCTCAGGCTTGTGTCCAGTTTTGGTTATCACATTTTAAGAAGGATGTAAGCAAATTGGACAGTCTAGAAAAGAGTGACAGGATTATGAAAGGTTTGAAAAATACGACCCATCAGAAAGAGAAGACAAATGTGGGACATGACAGCATGTTTGATACTTAGAAGGTAAAGAGAAAGAGTGAACAACTATTTTTCACATCTGAAAGGTATAGGAGAAAAGTAATTGCAATTCAGGAGATGCACTGTAATCAGAAGGAAACATTTTGCATGGATAATGAACCACTCCAAACAGCTACTGAGGAAGATTGGAATCTTCTTTAGTGAAGGTATTTAAAGACAGTTTAGATAAACATTGGTTCAGTATGGCTGAGACAGATTTGACTCTCTTAGCATAAGGGACAGATATCTTTAAGTCTTTTACCCTTCTCATTCTATAATCATGCATTAGATTTTTTCTTTATTATATGTTCAGAAGAAATAAACGGATACTTTAAATTGTGCTTTTAAGATCTATATAGTTGCATTTGAAGGCAGTAAGGAACTACGTAACTGTTGTACAAGAATAAAGTAGTACCAGGGCCAGAATAAAATGCCCCATACATATAAAAAGTGAGGCCTCTTTCTAAGTTCAATCATGCCTTTTTTTCTTGGCAAAAAAATAAACTTTTTTGGCAAATGCAATTCAAAAATTACATTTGAATTTGGAGTTTCTCTCAAACTTACTGAGCACACCAAACAATCCCGGTTTTGACAATGTATCCCCAGCCTAGCTCACCAAAAACCATCTTCAAACAATCTCCAACATAGCCTACACCTTGAATGCAAAAGCATATTTGTTGTTCCTGAGCTCCAACCATCAAATACACAACCTCTTCACACAATGGCCACTTCAGTCCATTTTTCTCACAAAATGTTTTCACACTGTCCCTGTCTGAAGGGTGGCTTTTCCACTCAGTCACACTGACCTGCTTGAGAGGCAGACTGCATTGCAGCGGGCAGCGCACTTGGTACCAGACCTCCTGGGGGTAAAATGCCACTCAGATTTATACCTGCAGGGGCTATGGCACCAGTGTTGCACCCCAACATAGGGTTTGAACCACTCATCAGTGACTGTGCTCCACTGTAGAAGAGGAAAGACAACACATCAAACCCAACTGGCACACGTAAACCTGAATAACTAAATTTCTGCCCTCTGTCTTATGACAAGTAAATCAGTTGCTTGCTGTAAATTATGCGATTATGGATTAAGCATCAGTACAGCTTAAAAAAAACTTGTTTTGCCCAGAGCATAACAAATACATTCCATATTGACAGCATATACAGGTTTTTTCCTCCTTTGCTATCAGCTGGGGAAAATAAACCACAAGTGGTCCTTTTATTCTAGAAATATTAAAAGATCTTCAAAATTGTTGTACTATCATAAAAGGAACAGGTTTGCATTCTCTTTTTGCCCTATTAAAAATACCTCTAATTTATCAACAGTGACCAGCTGCTGAACACCTTAGCTGGATAATTTAAATGTCTGGTATCTGCATTGAAGGACACTATGTGTCTTACACTGACCATTGTAATTGTAGAGTTTTCCTTAGTCTAAAAAGCAGTTCATGTTATACCATACAATCTATTCTTGACAGCATTTATTATTTTCTTCAAACCACAAAATGAGTTTTAAGGATCAAAGACTGTTTAACCTCAATGCTTTTTTAAGTTGATAGAAACAAATCTGTTCCCATTTTTCATTTAGATTGGTCTGCATATGATATTCTACCTCCTCTCTGATTAATAAAAAAAAGTTTTCAAACTTATAGAGCAAAACTACAGAAATCACTTAAATTGAGATAAAGCCTTAAGAAATGAATCTGTATGACTCCAAAAAGATGAAATCAATAAAGGCCTTTCTTAATATATTTTTTCAAAATTCTAGTAGTAGGTGACTTCTATTTGGGAAATGCAAATAGTTTCTAGTGGCTCTTCACTTTGTCATTACAAGGTGAATGATCTTTTTTGTATTGCAGATCCTGAAAAATATTTACCCTAATGGATGGTGGACAGTCCTGGACCACATCCCCTCCCACCCCCTCTAACCAACCCCCATGGTAAATTTAGAAACCATCATAACAAAAGACTTACCACACAGAGCCCACTACATTGATGAAGTTAAGTCCTGCAGGGTTTGCCATGACCTGGGTGGAGGTTGTTCCTGTAGTAATGGATGTTACCATGGTGGAAAGAGGAATGGTCATTACAGGCAGTGCCTGGCTCAGAGACATTTGCTGCTGAGCAAATGGGGTTAACAAAGTGGGCTGAGGGGTGAAGCCTGAATCTTGGGGAGTAGGGGTAGCAGAAGGGGTAATAGGAGTTGAGCTCTGAGCATCAGGAGGGTGTGGGGTCGATGAAGGGGTGTTGGTTGGAGTAGGAGTAGATGGTTTAGGAGTTCCAGACCCTGCTCATTGAGAAAAATAAAAAGTGCTAGTTTGTTATAAAAGGCCAGTCCTTTTTGTATATTAAGGTTAATGGAATCTTACTTAGCAGTGACAATTTCTTCCGTTTTTTAGACTGCAAGTGTTAATTTCTACACGACAGAAGTGTTGCAGCACACACTCATTGTTAAGGATGCAGTATAATCACAAAGAAAACTCATTCTCCATGCTTCATTCCTTGTGGCATACACCAATTTCTGTTTTCCTTTAAGGCTTCCATAATTTATCATACATTAAGTTGTTCCATTTAGGAATACTTAAAATAATTTCTTAGTGACCACTTTAACCTAATTAATGTTTGTCCTAAACTGTTAAACAAGTAGTATCCATGTACTGCCTACACAATCGCACTGTGTTAGAAACATATGGAAAACAAGAGTCAGCAAGAACATGTACTATTTCAATAATCCTGGGGCTGATATAAATTTCATCAGATAGTCAAACGGCCACTTGCCAAATATCGACCAAATATAAAGCAATTAATTAATATTTAACAATCAGGATAATACTGCATCTTTAAAAGCTACTGTGTAATTCCCTCTGCTTAAATGTAGCACATACAGCTGTATTTGTTGTGGATGCAGTAGGCAAAGTCTATCAATAGAAAAACAAAACAAAGCAAAACCCCCAAAAAGCTTGAGCTTTTTTTTTGGTTTTCTTTTTTTTTTTTTTTAGCTTTCATGTCCTGCAGAAAGAAAGGAAATAAATATGAATGGTGACCAGAGCCTTAAAGTACCAACTGTGTGCAGCAGATTTACACAATCCATAATACTAACATAAAACCAGACTCAATATTTTGGAAGAAAACTTTCATAAGTTTTCTTTTTTATCTTGTGCAAAACAAGAAGGCAGAAAAGTTACACCTTTTGAGCTACCCAGATTTTAAATTATTTAATGCAAAAAGCATATTATAATACCATGCAGGATACTGGAATGTGCAGAATACAATTATTCATAAAAAAACTGAGAAGCTGCAGCTGTGGTTTCCTCTTTGTACAGATCTGTTCACGAAATGGCTCAAGACGCATACATGTTTTAGAAAATGTTTATGATCTACAGCTATGATTACAATGATCCTGTCAGTGTTAATGAAAATAACTAGGATGTCACTTCTGATTGAAATTTGCATTTTAACACCTGAGAATATGGTGCTATCGTGAGCAGCATCACCACCACACTTGAAATCAGCAATGATTTGTAAAACAGTGTAGGAGTGTTTTTAAAAAATCATCTTATCGTTTATTGTATCATCACCTCGGGACTGATCAGATTATATACATACATAGATACACAACTGCGCCAGCTCCTATAACATTTAAAAAATCAGATGCTTAAATTATGTAAAGGCAAATTGATCTAACATACTGTTTTTACACTGGAGGAAAAAAAATCTACACTTTGGAATTTCATCTCATCACATCATCTACCAGCCTTTCATATATGAGGAGATCATGCTAATTGCATAAAATGTATTAAAACGTATACACAGAGGGTGCATACATATATATACAGAAAACGAACACAGTTACAATAAACATAAAATACATACAGTGAACAAGAGACCTGCCTAAAGCTGCACAACTTATACAATTTAGGGTACACTGTACACTTAAATTTCATCATTCCACAGGTTAAGAAGTTTATCTCAGGAAGCATTTATGCAAAAGCCTAAGATTTAATGGAGAATTTAGGTCGTGACTCACTTTGTGAAGAGCTCGCAGGAGACATGGCAGCTGGAGAGAGCATGCTAACTTGATTAAGATCCATAGATTGTTTCCGAGAAAGACCAGGAGGCTTAGAAGGAGGAGGTGGAGTTGGGGATTTTAGATGGCCACTTGACTGTTGTGAACTAAAAATATTACCTGAAAAAGCATAATTAAAATACATTACTATTCTGTGAGTATATGTTAACTTGAATATTAGGATACAATTTTGTGAACAATATAATCAGAAATTAAAAAAAAAATACACAAAAACCCACGCTCTTCCAACAGATAAGATGCTGGTATTTTTTTATTAAATCTTTACTAAAGGGATATCCTGTCATTTTACAACAGGCAGAACATGTTAAAATGAGATGCTTGAGCCAAAAAATAATTACCTGAAGAGCTACTTCCTGAACTTGAAGGTAATTTGATAGGAGGAGGTCGGTGTTTTACACCTTTCCCCAGTACTGAAGACTGAACAGAGCCTGATACACTTTCTGGCTGCTGGGAGGAAAGAGAAATTAACACTACCACAGCAATGATGAGACCTTCCACACAGTTGACAGAAAAGACAATTCAACTGATTTGTATTAAGGCTTCTCAGAACTACGACAAAATTCCTTTCAGACATTTCAGATGAACTCTCTTTAGATAAAGTGTTTATCATCAAGAAGCAGCACAAGAGTGCTGGTAAAAATTTAAACTGAGCAAAGAAATAAGTAAAATAATTAAAAGAGTTTCACCTTTCTCCATAATTCTGAAATTCTTTGTAGTAATTTTCACAAACACAAATCTGACAAATACACTTGAAAGAATAGAACATTTAGGTTTTACTTGAAAAATTACTTCATTTCATTCATTCATTCTGTATATACCTGCCATTTTCAACCAAGACAGACTTTAAGAACAGGATCAGAATTCTTCATTCTGGGAGCAGGATTTCAAATAAGTTCAGGAAAATCCTGAATGCAAAGAAATCAAGACACATTTCCCCACTGGCTTCAGTGGGACCAGAACTTCATATTTTTAGAGAGAAGATGCAGCCTTTTTGTTTATTCTTATAAGCTAATTATCAGGTTGTCGGAACAGAAATCTACTTTAGCTACTGGAGTCTGTAGTTCTCAGTCACTCACAACAGACCCTAAATCCATTATTCCAATAGCTGACACTGACTCAACAGTGAAACACATTCACAGTTACAGTGTATGTGTTTTTACCTATACAGCAGGTGTCCATAAATGAAAGTAATGTCTACACAAACATACAGTTCACAAACTGCTGAAACTAGGAAATGAGGCTGGCAATGTAGTGAATGGAATGTTTCAATAATGGAACCTCAATTAGATGTGCATGAGCTAAGTAATCAGAATATTGTGCAGAATCACCCATTTTGGTGAGCTTAGGTTCCACTGATTCTCAGCTACAAGCGACAGTCCCTCTACGTTTCTAATTGCTTCCTTATAAAAAAGAATCTTTTGAGGAAAATTCTGAGGACTACTTTTCTCTTCTTCTATTAAAATCTGCTTTCTTCATTTTGAAAATAAAGACCAACGCCCCATTCCAATGATGACTAGATCATTAAATACAATAACCTGAGTAATTCTGGTCCAGCTTTTGGTGGGGGCTTGGAAAGGTAGACAAGCTGACTTCCAGAAGTACCCTTCCACCCCAACTATTACGTGATTGTACATGCCTGTATGTGTGCACTCATGCAGAGAAACATTCATATCCCTTTCTGCAACTGCTGGCCTTGGAATGCTGCTGGTCTGGCTGACACCAGGAACTACCTCTTTCAGAGAAACACTACTGGAGTTCATAATTAAGTATTTAGGGGAAAGATGTCACAAAGGAAACACCCCAGTGCATACAAATCACTGTTACCAGCTGGAGCATAACATACAGCTCACTGCTAGAGCACTGACTCTGACCTAAAAAAGCCAGAAGCAGCAAGTAAAACACAAGGCAATGCCAACAGGCAGGAAAATCTGGGAATGCAAGAATTTATGCTGGAAATGTATAAATGTGTGTGCACGTAAACATACACACTTCAAAGTTATTGGGGCTTGTTATGGAGTTATGTTATGGAGGGTTTTTTGGTGGGTTTTTTTGTCTGTTTCAGGCGGGTTTTTTGCCTTTTTTGTTTGAGGTTTTTTCTGCCTTTGTTTTTTTGTTTCTTTTGGTTTTTTTTTTTTTTTAGTTTTCCTCTTCAAATTGAAGAGAAAATAATTTAAATTTCTAAAAGGTAAAAGAAGGTCAGCTACTCCATCTGCTTCTTTGTTTACTGACCTGCAAAACAAGACACACAGCTGCATTTTACTATACTGCTCTATGAAAGTTTCATCTGAACAGGGGAAAATGCTAAAACAAAACTTTGGAGCTAACTACATGATACACAGCAAATCCCCCACCCCTCAAAACAGCTAATATACAACATTTGAACATTGAAAACATAAATGCTTTCCACTAACTTTTCCAGTATACTCATGCTGAATGATCATGACCATAATGCACTTAAAAATTCATTCAGGATGACATTTTTAGGTTATTTTACTGTTAAATGTGGATTAAAAAAATTATTCTAATAATTCAATAATTAAGGGCAAATAAAAGAAATGTGTAACTTGATAAACTCACTTCCATTTCCTTCCCTGGAGAAAGATGACTGACTGATCCACTTGAATTATGAAACATTTTCACAGTACATTTAGCTTCATTTTGCACTAACTCCTGGTACTGGTTCACCACCCTGAAACAAACAATGAGGACATAAAAAGATTAACAACTTTGAACTTCTAAAGTAGATATGTATAGATAAACACATAATTGTATATGTTATAGTCATATATTTTATATATTATGTAAGCATATCTCTATATAACATAGAGATGCACATATAAAAAACGTATTTCTAACTCTTTGTATCTTTCTACATTATATTCCATTTTAACTTTTAATCTCTTTTTTTTCTAATGCAAAATACAGTGTGAGAAACACTCTGTTGGAGGACTGTGGAAAACAATAGACAGTATAGTTCCATTCCCAAAAGCAATTGCAGATCTTTGGGATGTCAGTCAATGGGGATCCCATTCCCTCTTTTATTACAGAAGTCCAGAATCTTTTATAAAAGTGTCTTTTCTGCTTATGCTGCCTGTGGAACAGCTGACCCTCCTTTAGCTTGAAGTCTATGTCGGGTGAGGACTCTAAATGCAAGGGCTGAACAATCACTCCTCTGTGAACATTATGACAAACATTTGATAAAGTAGCAGGAAAACAAGTTTAAAATACTGTTCTATCAAAATGAATCAAATAATACATCTCTACTAATCTAGGACAACCAAGTTGAAGGAATACTGTTTCTCAAAGATGAGCAGAATATACCAAGTGAGCCAGAAATACCAAGCTGAAGCGCTGTGGTCTCTTACAGTCTGGCAGACTAGACCTCAGTGAAAACCTGCTGGAATATTTCCATTTCCTCACACCTAAATGTGATGAAATACACTTTGATATAGCCCTGCTTCTGTCATATGCTGTTACCTGACTAATGCAGACGTAAGCAAGGGCCCCAACACAGACAACAGAGGAAAGGAGGCAAAACCTTTTTTAGAAATTAGATTTTAGACTGACTCAAAATTACAGTGGAATCAGGGTAGTGAAATGCCATGTACTTGAAAAGGTCATCCTGCCCTCCTCTGTTTCTTCTTGTCCTTTTCCCTTAAACCTTGTGGCATATTCTGACAAAAGAACTTGTGCAACCCAGTGATAAACATGATCAGGATTTCAATCCCAGTTAAAACTAGGCTCTTATAACATTGTTTTACTTTTCAGCCAACCAACCCCCCCCAGTTCAGCTTACAGAACAAGCAGCAAAAGTATCAGCACAAAGGAGGAGGAGAGAATATAAGCAAAGAGTTTCTTAGTCAAAATTACCTATTAAAAAAAGAACGTTATTACTGGTTTTTGATCAAATTGAAGATCATTTCCCTGCCGAGTACATAAGGATGCAGGGGGTTAAGAGCTATGGCAGGTACATGCTAAGGAGGCACAAAAACACAACTGGCTCTGACAGAGGTTGCTTTTTAATGGTTCTGTGCTCATATGCACAGGCAATCTAGCGCGATGCACGTTGACAAACACTTAAAAACCACTTATTTTGTTGCCTCAGTTATCTCTGAATTGCTACTCCTACTCATTCTACAACTAAAATATGCTGAAAAACTGTTTTATTACTTGCTTGTCTAGGAAAGCTGAATCAAGACATGCACAATACACAAAGCGAAGACATATAAATCTTAAATCCTAGATTACACTTCAAATGACAAGTTCCAATGAACCATTTCCATCATTGCTAATTTACCATACCAAAAGTCAGGATGAAATTATTGCTAAGTGCTCTTAGAGTTCAGGTAGCATGACAAGCTGTACTCATGTATTTGATCTCCTCTATTCTTCCTTGCTAGAAACTACACACTATCCTACTTCTTGTTATGATGACTAATTCCTCTTATTTTTCCTCATTTGTTCTGCATCTGTTTCCACAACCATAACACTGGCAGTCATAACTGCCAAAAAGGAACAAAACTTATTATTTGCCATCAATCCAAATAGCTGCACAAACTATATTAATTTACCTTTCAGCATCAGTCTTCGAACCAATAAGGAACCTAAAATGTAAAGTACATTTTCAGTCATGACTTGGACTAAAAGAACATATTTTTATTATCACAAGGCTTCAAACAAATGGCAGTGCTGTGTTTTTTTCATACCTGCTCAAAATACAAACGATAATGTATCCATTCAATGGACTGGGTATCATTCAGTACTTGAAATACACACTTGACTTCCTAACTATATATACAATATACACACATGATCTAATATGGTCTCCTTTAACAGTATATCACCTACAAAGCAAAAGGCAGAATATAGAAGTTTTGGATTTTATATTTAAAAAACAATGGAAGTGAGTAACTGCTACAGAATTGTTAGTGTAAAAAGAACAGAGGTAAAGTTAAGTATAAATCAACAACATACCAGTACACTCAGACTGAAATACAAGTGTCCTGAGAGGATGTCAAAAACAGCCTTATGCATAATATTTTAACAAATATTCAGTTTCCATTGTTTGATTTTACTTATGCCAATTCCAATTCCCCATGATTTTCCAGACCTCCTAAATAAGTATCTCTCTTTTGCATAACACTTACGGCTTGCAAACTTATTACTATGCTTTTTAACTTTACAGAACTTTCTCCTTCTCCAGCTCCAAAAAGAAAAAACTATTAAAAAATCATTTTATTTTACTTTATTGAACAATAAAAATGTTTACTTCACCTTTCATTTAATATGGCAGTTTGCTAGTGAGGAGTTATCCAAGTTTTGATGAACTTTAATTGTCAGTGTCTTACCAATCATTTCCAAAACCCTCCAGGCATCTAAAACCTCTAAACAGATTTAATTCCCAGCCTTATTACAGAACTCTAAACTAGCACTGCTGTTCAGGGAAGATCAGTACTAAGTATGTGTGCTGGTTTTAGGCTGCGGTAGAGTTAATCTTCTCCATGGTAGCTGATACAGGGCTGTTTCAGATTCGTGCTGAAAACAGTGTTGGTAATACACGGATGTTTTAGCTATCCCTAAGCAGTACCTACACAGGTCTTTTCTGTCTCACATGAGCAAAAGGGCAGGGGTGTACAAAAAGTTGGGAAGTGATACTGCAAGGACAGATGACCCCAAGCGACCAAAGGAGGGGATATTCCATACCACATGGCATCATTCTCAGTATACAAAGCCAGGGCAAAAAGGAAGAGAGGGGTGGGGGAAGCATTTAGAGAGAAGCCGTTTGTCTTTCCAAGTAACCTTCATGGGGCCTTGCCCTCCTGCAGACAGGAAAACACCTACCTGCCCATGGAAGTGGTAAATGAATTCCTTGTTTTGCTTTGCTTGCATGTGTGGGTTTTCCTTTAACTATTAAACTGTATTTATCTCAATCTATATGGTTCCTCACTTTTACCTTTGCTATTCTTTCCCCATCCCATCAGGGAGGCCAGGGGAGGAAGGAGTGAGTGCTTGCATGGTGCTTAGTTGCCAGCTGGGGTTAAACCACAACAATATAGAAATAAACAAAAATAGCTCAAGTCTAGGGATAAAATATTCTTCATACTTAATACTTTACAGATTTTCATTAAAATAAGAGAATGACTACATACTAGATAATAAAAATAACTTTCATTAGCAGAACTAAAAAGTTTGCTCAGTCTCACTGCTCCTAGCCTTACTGAAATTCATAGGCTCTACTCTGCGGCACAGGCTCCTCCACCCAAATAATCTGGTACATACAACAAAAAGAGCTGAGAACAGAGAATCTTTGTAGAATTACAACCAAAACCATCATATTCCAAACAATTGAAAATTATGAAGCTTCTTAGAAGCTCATGTTTTTCTTCACTTTTTAGTTTAACTGGATCTAAGAGTAAACAGAATATAGTCAAGTCTTATGCTTTCATAGCATCAAGCAAATTTTGAGAACAATTAAAATTCTGAGTATCACCAAAAAAGAGTGCAGCAACAATGTCTTATGGTGTCTTCACAATTTGCATGATTAGATTTGCTGATGGTCTTATTTTCCCCTCAATGTATCTTTAATGTAAAAGAATGTACTAATTTAACATGAAAGTATATTTGAAATACGATGGTTGCTTGTACATGTTTTGGTTTGGGCTTTTTTTCTGGTTAAAATATCTTAAATCAGACTTCTAGCTCTAAAGTATTTTTATGACTGAAAATGTTAAGCAATGTTTGTTTTCCTTTACCTACCGGATCACAGCATAGTTTAAAAAAGAACATGTAACTTACTGTGATGGAGTTAATAGGTTGTCATTTTCCTCATCACCTTTGAGTGTCTGAATTTTACCATAGTACAAGGGATTGCCGAGAGACTGAAAAATGGTCAGTTTTGTTTTTTGAAGCTGATTACCAACTTCACATTCAAACACATAATCATCCTTCATTTCCTAAAAAGACAGAATGACCTGCTAAGTCTTGAACAAGCATTAGCCAAAACAGTAAGTAAAACAGACTAGCTCAATATATAATATAGAGTAAGAAACATTCTATAAGTAACTCTGAAAGTAGGTAACACTCTATAGGAAGGGGTGGATTATCTAAAATGAAAGTGATTCCAGAAGTTTATATTAACAGGATGAAAGAAAAAAAGAGTTTATTGTCTCTTAAAAATCCAAAGATATTGCAAACCCCAACCAATCATGTTAGACATGGAAAGGTAGACTGGGTAAACATATATAGAAAGAGTTTTATATGAATTATGACAGTGCAAAAAACGTTCAGAGTAAAATGTTGGAACTGAATATTCTGAAGTTCTAGGGGAAAGTATTACCTTTTTCCAATATGCAACTACAAAGATATCATGATACATGCTGTTAATAAAGATAATACCTTGCCTCTGAAATTATAAAAAAAATCAATCAACTATTTATGTCTGATTATATTAAATTACTACTTCTGATCAAATCACACAGTTTGTGCTACAAATCTTAAGGTTCAACTTAAACATTGCAGAAAGAGTTTTTTGTAAGATGCATTTAATAATAATCTCTTTCAAAATTTAACATTTTGATTTCAATAAAAGCTCTTTTTCATCAGCCTTCGAGTGTCTGAGTAAAGAAAGCAATTTGTTGTGCGAAGTACTGCTCCACGTAAATTATTATCCTTTGTTTAGTACAAGCTGCTTTAACCTTGTATTTCTGGAAAATCTGAGGAAATCAGACTGACTACATGCTTGCTTTACTGGATAAAATTACAAGTATCTCTGGTATTCTTCCCATGTCTCTGTAACACATGGAAGATTAAATAAATTGGGGGAGGGAAGATTATTCCACATTACATCGATTTCATTGAAATAAGAGGCAATTTAACTAGAGACAGTGAAGTTTGGCCAAAGGTCTAAACTACTCACGTGTGCTGGCCAGACAGTTGGTTGTGAGTCATCAGACTTGATAGACTTTTCTACTTTGGCATATTTTTCCACCTTAAAGAAAATAGATCAGAAAAGAAAGAATTGCCTATGTTGTGAATTCAGAGAAACTTAATTGAAGAACCTTCAGAACTTAACATTTATAGCATTACACCATATTTGCTATGTTAAACTTAACAGAAGAGTGAAACATGGTTTCAGACTACAGAGTGAAATCATTGCCTGCAATGTGGAATGGTTAAGTAATTTCACAATAACAGTAACTCCTAAAGCCTGTGATTAAGTCAGATACAACACAGTTGAAGTGAAAAGAGAGGTTTGTTTTGTAAAAACTTACACTGTCATTTCATGTGTGATTTGCATTCTTGCCAGCCCTATAGTCCAAAGCTACAGTCTTGTCTAGTCTACAGTCTTTTAAAAATATCTCAGTATACTAGAGAAGACTTGTGGAAAGGGACCTGGGGGTCCTGGTCGATGGAAAGTTGAATCTGAGTCAGCAGTGCCCTGGCAGCCAGGAGGGCCAACTCTGTCCTGGGGTGCATCAGGCACAGCATCGCCAGCCAAGCAAGGGAGGGGATTGTCCTGCTCTGCTCTGCACTGGGGCAGCCTCACCTCGAGTGCTGGGGGCAGTTTTGGGCGCACAGTGTAAGAAGGACATAAAGTTACTACAGAGTGTCCAAAGGAGGGCCATGAGGAGGGTGAAGGTTCTGGAGGAGAAGCTGTATGAGGAGCGGCTGAGGTCACTTGGTCTGTTCAGCCTGGAGGAGACTGAGGGGAGACCTCACTGTGGTTACAGCTTCCTCATAAGGGGGAGAGGAGGGGCAGGCACTGATCTCTTCCCTGTGGTGACCAGTGACAGGACCCAAGGGAATGGCCTGAAGTTGTGTCAGGGGAGGTTAAGGCTGGATATTAGGACAAAGTTCTTCACCCAGAGGGTGGCTGGGCACTGGAACAGGCTCCCCAGCATCAAGCAGGCCACTGCATCAAGCCTGAGTGCAAGAAGCGTTTGGACAAAACACACAGTATGATTTTGGGGGTTGTCCTGTTCTGCAGGACTAGGAGTTGGACCTGATGATACTTGTAGGTCCCTTCCAACTCAGGACATTCTGTCAGTCCCTTCTGTACACTAGCAGTATGTTTTAGCAGTGCCAGCAACTAAGAATATGAATGTCCCCCTGAGAAAAATGCACACAGAATGAACAGAAGAACTCTCAACTAGAATTCTCTGTATAAAATTTAAAACTTTTCAAAATATTAATGTCCCATAGTATAACATATCAAAAGAGAGGAATTTCTACCAGGATGAAAAGGGATATTTTTTAAATTACAAACCTCATTTGTTTTTCTGATTTTTGTACTATCGGGCAACTTCAAATAGACATGTGCTCATTGAGCCCAGACAAGAACAATACTAACAATTTGTTTGTACTGATTACTTCATCCAAACCATTCTGTTACAATTGCAATACATTACACTGTGGCATAATTTGTGCTTATACCTTATGGTACAGAAAAGTAATTGTAAATGTTAAAGTCACTCTCCTTTTTTAAAAGTCATTTTTCAATACTGGTTACTTCTTAGGTACTTCTTCATATAATACAATTTCTAATAATTTCTAATTATACATTACAATTGGTGGTCTTACGTCTACTTCAGAAGGAGCAGTCAAGTAGCAAGGGTTCTGTTTCCACATATCTACGCACTAGAAGATGAAAAAGCAGGATTAATATATTAAATACTTTCATTAAATAATTAGAAGTATATTACATTACTTTTCAGAACACGTACATTTCCAGCTTTTGAAATTTTGAGGTCATACTGCTGGGCTGCTTTCCTCTCCTTCCTTTTCTGTAAGTAGTCAAGTAGTCTGAGCTGAGGTGGAGTTGAATTGTGAGCTACTTCTTGCTGTCTGTTCAGAGAGGACCTTGAGTACCTTTTGAAGCACCTATGGTGAGATGACACATAATGCTGTGAATCCATGAACATTAAATTCTTCACTGCCTGTGTACAAACACAGAAATATGCAGGGCACTGCTACTAACATTGAGACTAGTAAGTTTTTAAATACTAGTTTGAAATTAGTTTAATGTATTATTAATTAATACATTAATTAGTTTAATGTATATTTAATTACTTTTCTGGATTACACTGCACAACTCCAAATCTTGATTATATTGATAAAATATACTTGTATTCTGCTTATCTCTTTCAGCATTAAGAATGGGGTAATTTTTAAAATGCGTAATTTAAGTACCTCATCAAAATGACTAATTAAGAAGTTGCCAAGCTTAAAATATTTGTGTATTGTCATAGATTTCAGTTCCATCAAAAGATCTTTGTACTACACTTAGGTAACTATAAAGTTATAAAGACACTAACTACCCTCTAGTCTTTGTTTCGTGACAAACTCATGGGTACAGTAACGCCACTCATTTAACTACTTTTCCTATTTTTTTACTGGAATATTTGTTGACCACCAACTTTTAATTTCAAGGACAGTTTGACCAATTTCATTATTAAAATTTTTTTAGAAATTATCACTGGTTTGGCACTAGCATAGTATTTCAATGCAAATCCGGTTTTAAGTATTTCAGTAATTGTGACAGACCATTGATATATTTCCTTTTTAGAGAGTGAATGCAACTCTTGTGGCAGAACAAACATGTTGAACAAATGTTTCAGGCTTCTGTGGAAATAAAAAAGGGCCCGACCATGCACAAAAGTGAAACAATTTCAACATACTGTACACAGTGCATACCACATAATTTTAAATTTTTCCAAGATTCTTATATGCTTACACTTCTGTTTAGCCTGAATGTCAAACAGACAAGTAATTCCTTTTATTTGTTTATTCAGGATTAAACTTATACATAACTCTTAACAAATTAGAGACCAATATGCAACATATTCATTTATATATTTTACACTACTGAGCTGCCATCTGACTCTGCTTACACAAGATCTATGCAAAAAAACCCCAAATCAAAACTGCAATATAACAGATTAAATTAAGAAAATATATATACACTTTCCTCTGATACAAAAATAAGCATACTACAGTATCTACTAGTAACTGAAATACAATACAATGTTCAGCACTTAAAAATATAATTTCTTGACTGTTTCTCACACATTCCTATTTAAGTAGGTATTATATACGAGGAGCTAAATTATCACATAAAGCATTATTAATATTTTTCTTTGAAAACATGTTTCATACTGAAAGCTACCTTTTCATGGGGCGAGTGTTCATCTTCTGCTTGTTGTACAGGAGTCTGTTTGTAGTGCAGGTCACTGCTATTGAAGGATCAAGACACAAAGGCTCTGCTGTAGCCAAAATAAGTTGGCGCTCAAGTAGGAGTTTGTCCTCCTGTAATATACACAGCTATTAATAAATATAAAAATATGAAAATTTTTACACTAGTTAAGTTCCTATATATTTATGCATGTGGACATTATCTTAGAAAAAACAGGAAAAAATGTATTAAACAAATAAAAAATTTTAATAAATTTTTATTTTGTTGTGTATTTATGACAGCACTGTAAAGTTTTTAAATAACCTCTAACTTACCTGTGTCCATTTGTGGTTGTCACTTGTTATAGAATGCACATCACAAATTAAAGTCTGTGGAAAAAGACATAATGGTAATTAGCTTCCAACTGAATAATAGGATTTCTTAATATATGTTCAGTAACAGTGCATATCCAGTCTAGNAGCTGCCATCTGACTCTGCTTACACAAGATCTATGCAAAAAAACCCCAAATCAAAACTGCAATATAACAGATTAAATTAAGAAAATATATATACACTTTCCTCTGATACAAAAATAAGCATACTACAGTATCTACTAGTAACTGAAATACAATACAATGTTCAGCACTTAAAAATATAATTTCTTGACTGTTTCTCACACATTCCTATTTAAGTAGGTATTATATACGAGGAGCTAAATTATCACATAAAGCATTATTAATATTTTTCTTTGAAAACATGTTTCATACTGAAAGCTACCTTTTCATGGGGCGAGTGTTCATCTTCTGCTTGTTGTACAGGAGTCTGTTTGTAGTGCAGGTCACTGCTATTGAAGGATCAAGACACAAAGGCTCTGCTGTAGCCAAAATAAGTTGGCTCTCAAGTAGGAGTTTGTCCTCCTGTAATATACACAGCTATTAATAAATATAAAAATATGAAAATTTTTACACTAGTTAAGTTCCTATATATTTATGCATGTGGACATTATCTTAGAAAAAACAGGAAAAAATGTATTAAACAAATAAAAAATTTTAATAAATTTTTATTTTGTTGTGTATTTATGACAGCACTGTAAAGTTTTTAAATAACCTCTAACTTACCTGTGTCCATTTGTGGTTGTCACTTGTTATAGAATGCACATCACAAATTAAAGTCTGTGGAAAAAGACATAATGGTAATTAGCTTCCAACTGAATAATAGGATTTCTTAATATATGTTCAGTAACAGTGCATATCCAGTCTAGGAACTAGAGTAACACTGAGAAATTACTCACAGCTCTTCTTTACCTGCATTGTAGGTCGCAAAAGAATGTGCTTGCTTTGGTACGTTGGAGATTTCATGTTACCAGACTGCCTATAGTCACGTATTTCTGCTATGACACATCCACAGTGGAAAATATTAACCTGGTTGACAGAAAAACACCAACTTTTGAATAAACAAATATTTACCAATCTGCCCCTGCCTCTACAAAGAAGTTTGTTATATAACATAAAATTCAGTGAACCTATGAATAAAACTAATGACTAAGTTTTTCAGACCAGCAGTCTTTCCTATGTACCTAGACATACCAAAAACACAAGCTTCAAATGCAGTGTTTTCATATGCCAGCAATGCAGTCATAAGAAATTCCCACGCCAAATATTCCGTAATGACAAAGAACAAAGGAAATTTTGCTAGAGCAGAGTTGGAGATGTTTCACACCCTTAATCATAGCAATCCCTCTTTTATCCCCTTCTCCTCAGTATTTACTACTTTTTTGCTACGCATCGATAAAATATTTATTTGGGGCATTAAATACTACAGTTTCATATGCACAAGTGTTTTTTGTCTTGTGCTTACAATCACCTACGTGATGCACTCAAAAAAATCAAGGTCTGTCTGGGTACCATACGTAAGTTCTTTCTGAAAACAAAAATTTCTAACCTGAGATTTTTCCAAAAGATCAACCAAAATAGGTGGTAGTTCCTCTGCATCCAAATATTCGAGCAGCTCTCCCTCCTCATAAGGCAGACGAATGGTCTCAGAATCTGAATTTAAACAAAACACATTACCTCCGCGTTTCAAATTCAAACATTAACAATAAGAAATCTAAAACAAATTTGCCATAGGAAAAAGCATGGCTGGCAGAAACCTATCCACATAGACCATTTTTTTGCATAGTAATAATTTTTACATCCATTTCTGTTCCCAGAGCTTTCTTTTGCTCTTACTATGCTGGTTTTTGCTCCCAAGGGACATAATGTAAGCTCTTATTGCACAACAGTACAAATGGCATGAAGATGCCACCAAACTGGAACACAAATGCCTTTAGACAGACCTAGACATGGGAAGCATTGAAAGAAATAATCTGACAGAAGGAATCTGAAGTGAGAGAAACTTGGGATATGCACCTCCAGAAACCAAGGGGAAATAAGAGAATGGAAGGCTATCTTAAAGACTCCTATCTACAGATTTACACTGTAGATAAACAGCTCAGAGCTTTATGTAAGTTTTTAGTTCAAGTACAGTTGGTTGTTCTCCCTCCCCCTACCCACCCCCAAAACTATGTTGGAAGTGAAACAGTTAAACGTAAGCAACAACACATTCTAACAATTTATATAGCATTCTGAGTATTTTTAAAAATTAATGAGAAAAATGTTACCTGAACCATTTTTTCCCCTGAGCATCAGTGAATAACCCTCGTTTCCTGGATAAAGGTTCACCACCAGACATGACAATGTCTCCTGCATAACCAGCTTCTCAAGTAAATTCACATTTCGCCTCAGCTTCTGCTTTAAAAGTAAACATTGCTCATGAACATAATACTATGAAATAATTAACAGAAATAAAAACAATTGCTAGAACATGATTTACATTAATGACAGATTATAAATCTAAACAAGCCCAGTTAAATTGAACTGTACTGTATTCAGCAGAGTGAACATATTATCACACATACTTATACACACAGATTTTTGTAAAAAATCCCACTCATTTAAATTATAAACCCTAGAACTGAAAGTCCACAGACAACAGAGTTAATAAGAAAAACCCTGGGCTACAATGTTGTAAATCTAGACCGCACCATTATTTCTACCACTTCTATAAACATCATCAATCCAATACAACTTGTTTGATAACAACAACAAAATATTTAGTACTTTCAGATATTCCTGACGGAGGAAGATATTTCTCTCCAGGATTAAAATAATGAATCAGAGCATTTGGAAGCTTTCTTAATTGCATTTTCTTGTCTGTATTTGCTGAAATCTGATCCAGCAGCTGCAGAGACTATTCCCTTATTTAACTGTAAAACTATCTTTTTGATGTATGCATAGCAGATTATTATAATGAACTTAGTTTCAGAGACCCCATATACATCCTACAAATTGAAACATCTGCGATCCCTTAGAACTTAAGACAATGAATTCTAAACCTCAGATAATTTTACAACTTCTGGCTGGAGGCCACATTTCATCTCTGAATACCAGCTCTGGGTACAACCATTAATTAGGAGTTAACCTGAGTGCTCTTCTCATTCATTTTTACTTCCTTGAAAGCAGCAACACAATAGATTCCACAGCTTGTTCTTCTTGTTCCATTTGACAGTCAGAGTTTAGCAAAGTAATTTGTACCTTTTACGTCTTATATTTAGTGTTGATAAGCCCGTTTGAGCCTCTTTGCTAATATTATGAAAAATTTTCACAAAACGTCTTAGTTTACCAGCAGTTGGAGAAATAAATCTGAATTTACGACAGAGGTCTAAAAAATTATCCACATTTTTCCCAGGGCAGTCATGCTAAGCAATTGACTGTGAAACGGTGATAATGACAACAATGCACATGGCATTGACACAGGCACTGACCTTGAACATAAGTGCCTTTGGTGACACAGGATTAAGACAGAATGAACAGGTCACTCAAGACAGTCTAGGTCTTACTATTCATACTATGTAGCCTTATCTTTAGGTAACTTCTACAGTAAGAAGAGTTTATACTTCTTTTAACAAAGAAATGAAGTGAAATTAAAAACAAAGTATTTTTTCAACTTACCTGTTCAGATAGGAATGAAAAGCTTCTCAGCAATTTCCACTTACCTTTATCTCAGGCTCTTTTTCACATTCTTCAATATATAAATCATAAAGTTTTTGAAATACAGATTTTCTGAAATTAAAAAAAACTCAACATGTAACCAAAATTAAGTCAAAGAAATGCTATTAAAAAACTAAATACTGAAACTCTTAGTACCTTCCACTGGATAAATATTTTCTTTTGGGAGGTCTCTGACGGGCACTTTCAATGATATACTAAAAGAGAAAAGTAAACCAAAAAACCAGCATATATTACAAAGAAATTTAATTCTATTCACCACATAACTTGAGATCATTACCAGACAGCGTTCCATGTATACAGAAAGTAATTAACAGTTATGGTACGTGACTGTTCCAAAAGTGCACTAAACACAGTCTGGTTTATGTTACAGTCATCAGTAAGAACACAGCTCAGTTTAGCTGTCAAACACAGCATTTCATGGCTATGGCATCACTTCCATGCAAGGTCTACACTGACATCTTGTAATTACAGTAGTAACTAACACTACACCACTACTGTACTTAGTTATCACTACTGAAATTAATGTGGTTAACACACTAAGGTACAACCAAGTTTATGCATACTGGCTTGACAACATTTACAAATCAAGTGGTCTTCAACATCATAATTTCAGGAAGTTGTCACTTTGTCTTTTGCATTTACATTATTTTTCTCAATAGAGCTGTGCATTATAAATACAATTCATGTACATTAAACATTTGAATTTAAAAAGAAGAGAAATATCATCCTCCAGTAAATGTGATTTATATTCTAACAAGGTTTTTCTAAATCTCTATTGTTTGAAGTATTTTGATTAACGGCTTAGTTCAGAATTTATGTAACGAGAGGTTCTCCCACAGGAACATGTATTTCCCATAACAGGATTCAAGGTAACTGTTATATCAGATGTTAGCATGAAAGAACATGAATGTGAAGGCACTTGCCTCTTCATTCTAAATGGGCTATTCCTAAAAACACAAACAGGATTTTATCATATATTTCTGCCAGGTGTCTTGGTAGAGTCCTGCTTATTTCACAGCACACAGATTTGCTGGTTTAAAAGGGGAAAGCTGAAGTCTTGCATAGTCTATCAGCATTGCACTTGATGTTCTCAGTATGATCAGTAAGAGACAAATACATGACAGCAACTTCAGTGAGAATTTTGCAAATTCAGTGTTACATGTATAGGTGATTACACATGTGTATATTTATATAATGTGGTTTTCCACTGCTTTTCAAAAGAAATAAAAAATAGCTGTTCTATTTTTATAACTGTGAGACCAACATATTATGTGCAAACAAGTAATTCAGCTGCTTCTTACCTCGGCACGGTCCAATGCCAGTTCTAAAGCTTGTTGCTGCAAGAATCACAAAGAGTTTTTTAGAAATTACATGACTCATTTAAACATCTTCATGCATTAAAAACACCCCAACAATTCTACTACTACTGATAAAAATTTATAATTAGAAGATGGGCTCAAAAATTCTTTGGCACATACTAAACTTTGCCAAAACCTAAGGTAACTGCATTGCTAGGCTTGGCTAAGTTATGACACCTTAGAACAATGAAAGGCAATTAGAATTAGAAGTAGGAATGGAAATCACACCTAATAAAAGCAGTAACAAATACTAACCAAAACAATTAGCGATGACAAGCAGCAAACCTGATCTCCTTTGTCAAGCTGGTCACTAGGTCAACAGAAAGGATAGGCCAAAATATCCCTCAACAGACGTCCAGGAAGAAAACATTTAACTTTTAGATACTGGTACCCAAGTACTGGTATAGTTACTTTTCACAAAATGGAAACAAAGATCTTGTGCTCAGAACATAACTTCTGCACATAATACAATTTGAGAAGTGTTCCTTATGACATACTGTTAGGTGGCTAGGAAACAAAACCAGCTTCCACTACAGACTTCCTCCAAGGCTTGCCAAAAGCCTGCCCAACCCTACGAAACACAGCAAAATCTGCAAAAGCTTCTCAATATCCCATAGAATAGTATACTCAACACCATTTATTTTAATGAATTTAGCACCTTTGGAATGTCTGTTGCTTCAGTACACCTGCAGTTCATGTACCTTTATTTCAAAAAGAGCAAACAGCTTCATAGATCAGAATTATGAGTTCTTGGACTAAAATTTGACAAGTATTTCAAACCAGAATAAACAAGCACCGGTGTCAAAAAACCCCAAGGAAGTCTTTCTTGGCTCCTAATATTCCTTCTCCAGCACTCACTTAAGCTCTGACAGCTGCTTTGTGCGGGAATAATGTGCAGCAGCTAAATGAACCAGACAGTGAAACTGATTTGGGGCAGAGAGGAAAGAGAGGACAATACTAAGAACCAAAGTGTTGTAGGAGAATGCCATGGTCTTGATTCATCTCCAGGCAAGTCCAGAGAAGCAATGCATTCACTTCAGTGGCAGGTGGATAAAGTCCTTAGGAATGTACACGTGACAAGCTCTAATATCCAGTAAAGCTTAGGAACATTTGTAATAGGTACCTCTTCCCAAATATGTGTTTGTCCTCTTTCCTCAGTTTAAACCATCCCTATCAGCTGCTTCTAAAAGCAAACACCTCTACTCAAGCCTCAAGGAACAGAAGACACATGAGCCATGTCCAATCCAAGATAGCAGCAGTTATTACACAGATAATACTAGAATAGAATGCAGTGAAGAAAACCATACTACACAACAACAAAAAAAACCAACAAAGAAATATACAACAAAAACACTCATATCATGTACCTAAAACAAAATTTCTTACTGTTCATGAAAATCCCCCCACCTACTTACTGTGCAATTGTGTGGTAGAACCTGCCATGACAGAACATTTAAATTTTCAAGTGTCTATATGTTTTTATGAAAATGTCTAACACTGATGATTTCTATATAAGCGAATATATCTAGTAGATACATCTACAATGCCTGTGTCTAGTGGGTTACAGCATGATTTCAGATATTCAGTTCACTGACTGCTTAACACCAGTTAAAAATCCATGGCAATATTAGCATCTGTGAATACAAGACTACTATGTAGAAGCAGGATTTATATGCATCCCACTTCCTGCAACCACTCCTGACTGAAAACACACCACTAGCTTGATATAGCAATTCCTCTGCTGCACTGGCCAGTGCTTAGTAGCATTCACACACAAGCTATGAAGGAAGACACCCCTGAAAAAGGAAATATCAGAATTCAGCATTGACAAGCAAAACAGGTTTTTTAAAAGAAAATGTCAAATATTACTGGCATCCTCCTCATCAGCCAGACAGCTAGCAGACCAGAGCAAAAAGATCTGAAAATATATCATCTGAATACTAACTTACCATTGTAGTTGAAGCCATGTGGCCAAATGGCAAAAGTACTTAAGGAGTTTCGTGCGGCAGACAAAGAATCATATTTGATGGTCAGACCTGGGGTACTGAAAACAAAAAATTCAAGGTGAAAAAAAATACCACTAAGAAACTAAATGGGCATTTTATTTATATACAACATTTTTAGCTGTCAATTGTACTTAAATCTCATTTGCATAGTTTCCTTTCCTCCAAAGGTAGGAACAAGAGTTCCATTCGTTGCTAGTGCAGAGGTTCTTACTCCAGTGACTGCTACTACTTTTCACAATCATCTTACATTGGTTTGATTCAATAGCAAAGCAAAAAGCATGTAAGTGTACAAATACCTTTCTCTACTGCAGCAGTCTATCTCGACTACTCCAAATGTCACATCCTCAGATGCACAGGAGGCTACATTTAATGACAAGCAGAGTGTTTAGCACACCCCGTCAGCTCCTTTGTTTTGCTTTTGAGAAGGTGTTATTCTACAGCCAACACCTCCACTAGCGGTGTCTTCTAGCATTGTTTGGTTTAATACTGACTCACAACAAGCTGTCAATCAGGAAATGAAAAAAATTTGCTGCCTCCGCGGAGCCGCCGGGGCGGAGAGCGATGGGCGCAGCCACCGACTGCAGCGGCCGGCCGGGAAGGGCCGGGCCGGCCCAAGCCAAGGGCGCAGGCCGGGTCCCCGCGTCCCGCCCGGCCCAGCCCGGGCCCCGTCCCACCGCTCCCNCGGCGCCCCGGCCGCTTCCGCCCCGCCGCTTCCGAGCCGCGCCCGGAAGGGGCGGGCAGGTCGCCCTGGAGACCGGGAGGAGCGGGGGAGGGCGGGGAGCGGCCGCGGCTCCGCTGTGGAGACGGGAGGGTGGCTGAGGGACACGGATAGGGGCTGAGGAGTTCGGAGGGTTTAGTGGTAGTAAAGAGCCTCGACAGCGCTGCAAGCCAAGGGTTTAATGCCCGCGTGAAGGTCAGGATAGGTTTCTCTCTGTGTGTAAGGATATTTGAAGGGTTTTGGTGTGTCCATCTCCCGGCCCTGCACCGGACCGTCCCCAAGTCCCACCATGTGCGTGAGAGCGTTGTCCAAAGACTTCTTGACCTCTGTCAGGCTGGTGCTGTGACCACTTGCCATGGGCCTATGGAGTATATCCATACTCTTAAGTATTTCCAAGCTCTGTCAGGCGTATCTATGCCACACATTGTACATATGTCCATGGGCACAGCACTTTTATGACTTGTAGCATGTTTTCCCCAGTCGTTTCTAGCACTTCTGGCTGAGTCGTAATTTATTTGTTCACAGCAATGTGCAAACGTGCTACCCTGTGATCCAGCAGCCAGTCCTGTAGGAAAAACCGTGCCTAACACCACCCTTCAATGCCTTTGTTAACCTCGTGGTGCAGACATGTCCCAGCAAGGGGTGACTTGAAAACTCAAGAAAATTCAGACACTGGGAGCTCCAGGTAGCTCTGGATAGAGTGAAATGCTTCTTGTAGGACTACCCAGGTACTCTTGGTGCTGACACTGTTTTGGTTTCCCCACTGGATTCTTAGTAGCCATTCTGTGTCTCACAGCATAACCAAAACATTGGGATTCAATTACTGGTGATGCCTGGAGTCTCTTGGAGGTTCTTAGTGCATAGAATAAAACATCTGATGTTTTATTCTATGAAGCCAGTGTTCTTCAGCTCTGGGCATAAATAAGTTGGACACTTAATTTCAGCAATTGGAAGGCTACTTTACTGATTTTTTAGGAGCCCATGTTGTTCCTGAACACCAGAGAAAAGATGACCAGAATCCCATTCTGGTCCAGGAGCAGGTGGCAGTTCTTCCTTGACTCATCTAAGCACTAAATAAGTGCATGGTCCAACAGTTCAGCAGCTACATTTGATCCAACTTTGAAACTCCTTTGAGGATGCAGTTGTGCCATCCTTTAACCTAAATTTTTCTAAAGTTCTGTGTTGTGTGCCGGGGAGTACCAGAGTTCTGTAGCCATACAGATGAACCTGTCCCAGTACAAAATTGCAAAGCTGTTTTTCATTTTCCTGTGCTGTTTTAAAATTAAATGGCTTGCAGGCCTATGAATCTGAGACAGATTAATATGGTGATGCTGAGACAGTGATTCAAGTATGGTCCCTCTTATTTGAATACAAGCATTAAAAAGAAATGACAGCATGCTGTGAATAGAAAGTGCTTCATTCAAGTGAGACAGACTGTGGGCATGCAGATCATACTCAGGGCAAACAGCCATGAACTCCTGAATTCTGACTCAGTTATGTCACTGACTTTCTGTGTCATTGACTTTCTGTGTGGGCAGTTATAAATCTCTGTGGTATCATTTTCTACCCTGGTTATGTACATCTGTATTTAGGACTTAAATGATTTGCAGACATGCAGAAGCCCCACAGCTTCTATTTACTTTTAAGGTCAGATACATCTTATCAGGTATAACCATCCTTTCTTTTGTAGGCAGGTATTTCTTATTTGACTGTTTAAATAGCGTTTTAGAGGACTGGCAAATGTAGCATAGAACTTGAGAGAAATCTGTGTTCTTCAGCTGGAGACATTACCCCTGTCTTAGCCTCCTGCGGGTCAACCAAGTCACTCCCTTGGGACTTCTTGGCTTCGTTAAAGAGTTACTCTGACTATGGGAGCATTAACACTTCCTCCTTGAATTATCTGTCTCCATCTCAAACTGGGCCTTTCTGCTGGAGTTGTTCATGCCTCAGTTTTGAGATGTTTGGTAGAGACACCTTAAAACAGCCTTGATTTCCAGAATTTTCTGACTTACACTTTGTGGCTTAGGCATCTTTTTTGGTTGTTGTAAGAGTCGGTCTGAAGATTGCTCATTTTTGCCTCACGACTCCCGACGAGAAATCCTAAAAACTCCATGACAGGGGGGGCTCCCAACAAGAGACCCTAAGGCTCCATGAAGCTCTGTACAGGGGGGTTCGGGCCACGTTGACCCAGCTGATTGCGAGAGGAGTGCTGGCTGTTTGCACAGGTGCGTTGGGTTCCTGCCAGAGCATTGTCTACCTGTGTGCTACGGACTCCTGGAGCTACGGTACACTGCTGCTGCTCGTGATGGTGGGCAGACTGCGGAACCGTGAGGAAGGGTCCGTACCGTGCCTCTCACAGGTGCAGGCCCCGAACAATAGACTCGGCTTACCTCACCTTCTGGCTGGGAGCCCCTCGCTTCGAAAAATACTATAAAGTGACTCTGATAATTTCCCATCCTTTGAGATCTCCCCACCGACGACGGAGGACCTGCGGACTGAACCACTGGGCTCTCGTCTTTGATGGTAGCTATTACCCCATTTCTCTCTCTTTTTCTCTATATCTATTTTTCCTTCCCTCTCTATCGCATAATTGAATTATTGAGCACCTAATAAAGTGCATTGCTGAAAATCCCCACTGTTGTCTTTTTGCACTCGAGATCGGGTAAAGAACCTATCACGATTCACACTGGTCGGATCGTGACAGTTGTCTGGACTGATTACTAAAGAATTTGATTTATGATTGCAAATTGTCTATGATTTTTATGAGACAAATATAACACTTGAAGCTACTCTGTTCCAATCATGTATTATTTTGAAGTTTTTCTTCTGATGGAAATTGCAGTGAAGGTCCTAAAGCTGGACTATTCTAATAGACATTGCAGAACACTGTGAAACCTTAGGAGGATGATCAGGGAATTCACGCTACAGATATATGGAACACATGGAGACGGTCTCTATTCTGTAACTTCTTCAACATCTCCATTTTTCTATACCCTGAACTTATTTGCACCTCTAACATTTACTTTCCAGTCCTACATGAAAGACCATCTCACTCCCACCAGCATGTAGGAGACATGAAAGAGGAACAGGATGGGCAACCTGGCCCAGAATGTTTAATTCCCATCCCTTCTTCCATTGTTCCCCACTTGTTTGAACTTGATGGCTCCTAATGGACAGAACAAAAACTGTTCAGTAGGTGATGAAGGTAGGTAAAGACTTGCTTGGATTTCTGTACACAGAAATGTGGATGTCAGGGAATGAATTTAGGAGCTAACAATCCTTTTCAGGATAGCAAATAAAGCAAGGAGATTTAACAGAGACAATAAATATGAAACGTTGTGAGCCACAGAGAGTAAGTTGGAGGCTGAGGTTCCTAGCACTGATTTTTGGATGCGGTTTTTCTGTTTTCTTGAGAAAGGCAGGGAGAAGGAAGTAAGAACTGAGGAGATGGACAGTGGTCAGAGTAGATAGGCTCCCTGACGGTCTGGAGGCAGCCAAAGCAGTCTTAGTTTGGGCCTGAGGAGGTTATGCAATCCAGGTTGTACTTTATGTAGGAAGGCTGCTCTAGTTTTTTCTTTTCTTGCTGTGGGCTTACACAGAAACCGTTATGAGAAAGCCAAAGCATGGTTATAATAGTTAATGTCTCACGATGCTAGGTCAGTCTGTTGTTTGCATTTGGATTTGGGATAGGTGTCATGTTCTTTCCAAGAGCCAGGAAAACTGTGGTTGGAGGAGTTTGGCACTGAAGGCACTTTAAGGAGAACTTAGGGCAATACAGATCTAGCCAAAAAATTTAAGTATGAGTCTATGATGCCAAACTTACCTAGCTTGCTAGCATATAAAGGAAGGCTTACAATGAAGCCATTATATTTAGAGTATTTCAGGGAAGAGAATTTTGTCCGGTACCAGTTGATCCAACATGACCAATCAAAGCAGTCAACTAAACAGTGAGGTTGCCGTAGCAAACCATAGCGGAACAATGAAACTAGGCCCTCTAATTAAGACAGTGACATCTGAATGCAAGAATCTCGGTGTAACAAAGTTAAGGGCAGGCTCAGGATCCCTGGAAATTTTTGCCACATTATTCTTATTTGGCAAAATATAGCATATGTGCTTTGATTAGGAACAAAATTAATGTAGATATTGAATTAATTAATGTGTAGTAAGGATAGAAATAAGGTGTTTTCTTCTTCTTGAAAGGTTAAAAAGCACATCTTTATTGAGTTGCTTCTGTAATGAATAAACGAAGAAATGTACTATTTCTACATAATTAATTTTTGGATTGGCTGCTCTGACTAAGTATTCCAGACTTCATAAGTAACAGATTTGTTGGCCTTCTCTTGCAGAACTCAGAATCTGGAAAACATATCTGCATATTTGCATTTTTAACTTTTACAGATGATATGAAAGTGCAGCACATTTGTAACTCTTTGGAAGTGGTATTTTTGTTTAATTTTTAAAAATTATTATTATTATTATCAATAATAAAAATAATTCCAATGTTCTGTCTGTCTAGTTTGGTCTGATCCCCATTTGCTTAGTTCACAGCAAATCAGAACAACGTTGTATACATGAATGTAGGTACGTAATGTGACTAAGAGAATCACCTGTATGAGTGTTCTCATGAGGACTTCTGTGCTGGAGACTGTAGGACATGTAGGAAGGCGCATGGCAAAATATCTGTGGCTATCCTGTTAAGGCTGTCCATGCATCATTTACCCTGTGTCAGAAATTTGAAAGAGGCAGACCACATTTCCATCACTTTATGTCTTTCTTTGACCTTCTAGATGAAGGCTGCTGAATTTAATGTTGTCTCCTGCATATTTTCTGCAGTCTTTATGTGGAAGCCTCCCATACTTAATTGGAAAATCATTGCAGTAATATTTTCAGAGCTCTGGGTTTAATTTTCACTGTGGGACAAAAGTAACAGAAAACCTCAGTCTTTGACTAACTGGAGTGCATCATGCAAGTGTTACATTTTTACTGAATGTAATAGAGATTCATAAGCCTTTGCAGCAATCAGGTCTTAATCTAATTCTTAGATGACAGAAAAATTGGAATGTACTAATCCTTAACCTGTCTTACTTGTTTTTCTGAATACAATAATAGGTATTTCTTGGTCTGAAGGTAAGTTAACCAAAAAAAAAGAAAAAAAAAGGTCAAGCAGACTATGCAGATAACTAAGAGACTAGTAATAGGGTTTACCTAATACAGAGCTCCCAATGGGAATGAGCAGTCATCTGCTGCGAATCAAAACACCTCATCAATCAGATGGATGTTGGCATAAGGCAAACACAGTACTGCTGTTAGCCTGCAATTAATTTTCATCTGTTTAGTAAAACAGCTATTCCTTGGCTGGTTGCATGGCTTTGCTGGAAATGCTACATTTTCCAGGTTTAAATGATACTGTTTATGAAACCAAGTTAGCATGTTATTCTGCCTGCAATATTGTTTCACTGAACCCACTAGAGGTCAGGGCTGTACTGCTAAGGTGAGCGGTTAAAAATCAGCTAGGGCGAAATCTCTTAGGAGGTTGCCGGAAGTGAGAATTTTTTTAGAAATTATGGAAAATTATAGAAATTTAGAATATGTTACGTATTTCAGCTAATATTAAGTAATCCATTGTATTTACTACAGCTGAAGTAGGTCAGTTTGGCAGGTCCATGGCTATTATAAAATTATAAAGCAGTGACAAAAAAAAATCTAATCTGTCTTTTAATTCCTCCATCTCTAAATTTCTATTAAATTGCTATTGCAGTTTTAGTTCCAGCTTTGTGATTGCATTTTATACACTGGTTATCTAAGTGTCTACTTAAAGAAGATCAGAGATAGGTATAAAGAATTTTTCTTAGCTCCGTAGAACAAGGGTTAATGGAAGTCCTGTAACCTTCTTAGCAACATTTTGAAGGAAGGGGTTACAATACTAATGGTTTGTTATCCAAAGCGTGGGCAAGGTCTTTGACACAGCATTTCACACACAGTCCTGGGACTTCTGCACTTTACCTGCTGGTAATAAGAACCGATTTCATCTTGTTATTAATAACTAAAATACAGCACATGATCAGTACTTTGTTCATATTTTATTCTGCTCTTCAGTAGTATCCCTTTTGTAAAATCTAAAAAAAATGCTAAAGCAAAGAGAGCCACAAGGCTCATGGCAAACCTATACAAAGGCTTAACACCCTGACTACATCTGTGTATGTCAAGGCCAAGGGAAGGCAGACGGGGAGCTTCAAATTGCTTCTGGTGTAAGAAAGGAAACATTCTTTTTTTTCTCCTGTACTGACTGTAAGCCTGAGATGACCAGCTCCACCTTGTGACAAGAACAGGCAATCTAAAGAGGAGAGAAATTAGTGTTCATCCAGACTAGCAGTGATGCTCATTTCTTTGCCATTGTTTGTTATGAGATCAGTGTCTAAAATATCCGAGACATCTCTCTCAAATGACCAGACTTAAAAAACACAGCACTCATTCGTCATTTTGATGTCTATGTGTATTATGGATGTGTGCCTGCAAGTGGGGGAGAGAACAGCAGCACCAGGTCCTTGCTGTGCCTGTGACAGTGCAGGAGGGATGCACACCTGCCTGTGGAGTAGGTGCGCTCTAAGGGAGTGCTGGGGGTGCCACAGGGAAGGGCTGTGGCTGCAACAGAGGCACATGCAGTGGGACTGTGCTCCTGGCTTTGCTGGCATTCTACCAGCCCAGTAGCCATGTTGCCTGACCAGTAATCAGCAAATCCCAGATCAGGTTGACATCTGCCATGTGTGGCTCTGGAGCAGTGAAGCTGCAAAACTACTGATTGAAGGGACTGTGGAAGAGCCAGAAGATTGAACATTAAACTGAGAGCAAGATGCTTGAAAGGTCTGATAGTGTTTATTTTTATCATTTTCAGAGGGTGAGACCACCCTCCTTCCCTAAATTTTTGAAAAAGTCAATAATTTAAAATTTCACATATGCAGTTGTATTTTTATTCAAAATAACTAAGATTCTTTCCATGATAATTGGCTTAATTATTTTAAAATCTCACACTGACAGAATTTGATTGGATTTGAACAATGGAAGTTGTTGTTATGTTTCTGAGCACGACTGATACCAATATTTGCAGGAGAATGCAATGTGATGGGTTTGTACATTTTGAATACTCCCTAGAAAAAGAAATCCTTTTGTCTATGTGCTGGGATTTGTTTTCAACTTGTCTTAGTGAGCCAAAATTAGGAAAAACAATGTAAAGGCTTCTAAATTTTTCACAATATTGTAAGATGGTGCAGAAGAAACTTACCCCTCTCTGTCAGCAGGAAGGGTGATATATGCAGTGATCATTTGTTACTGTACACTTGATTGAACTTTTGCTGTAGCACATTGACAGTCCAGGATAATTTAATTTGGTATTTTTGCCAGACCTGGCTGATCCACCCCGTGTCACAGTATGAACAAACCGTGGTTTTAAAGCCTCAATTGTTTGAGCCTTTTGACTCACATTTTACTTTTCCCATGATGCTGTCTTTTAGGACACTTAATTTAAGAAGAGTTACTTGTTCATTGCATCTCTGTCCTACTACTTATGCCAAAAACAATAATCAAGCATTGCTGCCATGTAGTAGTCATGTGCAGATAGTGTAGTTGGTAGCCTCAGCAATGTCATGCACCTTCCTGCATGTCAGAAGATTGCTGAAACTAGTTTGGTTACTCAGTATTCGGCAAAAATTGGGGTAATGAAGTGAAGAGTAAAGAATGACAATCTTTTTCTCCATTGTGATGGGCTGGTGGCTTGTGATGGACTCAGGGTGGATATCTAAGGCCAGTTCTCCACAGAGAACTCCAAAGGTGGCCCCTGTATGGGGAAATTCTTCATCCATTGTTGGTCATCCCCCTTGTAGCACAGTGTAGTCTTGCCAATGGATGTTAGTCTTTCAGGCCTTAGACCTTTCTTCTCTTAAGAGGTAATGCATAGCAAACTTGGACCCTCCTCATTGCAACTGGCCTTGGCGAGGAATTGTGGGCCTCAATGGCACTTTTCTTTCTTGCATTGTTGAGTCCCAAGACAAGGCATGGGATGGGTATGTTGTGGATCCTTTGCTGACAATTTTGTTGTCTCCAACCAAGATGGCTAGCCTGAGAAAGCATGGAAGGCTGTCTGATATGGATATAAGTAATAAAAAAATCAAAGTGGTTGGAGCTTTGGGAGTATGAGCATCCAGAGGCAGCATTTTAAGGTACAGTGTGTTCAGCAAATGCCCATGTGAGAGCATCTGTGTGTCTGAAGCTACACACTGCGTGTGGCCTATCGGACATGCAGAGAGGTGTGTGGGCCACCTCAAAGCTCTGGGAGATGGATCCTGTGCACAAGTCTCTGCCATCTAACTGGCATCTGGCCCAAGGTCACTCTGTTTTGGAAGGTGGTGACATAGCACACCATGCTATGTCAGGTTGCTGAAGGGGCAGAGCAAGTGCTTTGGCATGCTCATTTTTCTAGTGGAAACATACTATAATTATGGTAGGCAGAGCTAAGTACCTGTGGATGTTTCATGAGTGCCAACATGCTGATTGGCAAATCATATATACTGCACTGTTGAAATTGTTGTAAACAGCAGTGTTGTTAACCATAACGTTTCCCAGCTTTCTCTGCGGCAGGATCATTGCACAGGAATTCCTTTGAAGGTAAAACTGTAGTAACAAAACTAAGGCAACATCAGTCCTTGCTCTCAAAAGATGATCAAAGATTAGATCCACATTTATCAGTCCTTTCTCTGAAGTTTTTCCTCACTGTCTTCCACGTTCTTTCTCCCTATCTAGTTTGAAGAACCTTTTCTTAATAATGAAAAATGGCCCAATTTGAATGGAGCTAACAAAAATAACTCCCATTTTCTCCATTCTTCCCTCACACTGTCTTATGCTAGAACATACATTTTTCTGAACATCCTAGAGCTGTGGAGAGGGGGTTCCCTGGGACAGCAGGAGCAGTATCTTTAATCACCCAAAAAAGGAGTGGGCTTAAATGGCCATCATACAAATCTTTGCTAATCACACTAGTCATTGTGCAGTGATGGAAAGACGGACACTTCAATCTCCCTTATGGAGAGACTGATACACTGCATGTGCTCTGAACATGCCTCAAGAATTGAGCTCTTAAGGTAATAGGCCTGGGCCTGGAGGAACACCTGGTTTATTATGCATGAAATAGGTGCTGAGTTTTCAGAGCTATCAGGAACACATTTCTTCTGACAAGCCCCAGCTGCAGCATTCTAGGCACCAAGTGAGTTCTGGTATCAGAAAATTAGCCAGCTGCAGAGTTTCTGTACAGATTGAACAGATACCAAACAGTGATTTTGCTGAGCTACGCTTCCAGTTAACACGCCTGAAATGGCAGCTGGGACCCCTCTGCGGTGAGACTCTTAAAGGAACTCTGGATTAAGTTATTTAATACTCGTTCTAACCGTAATAAAATTAATAAATTGTGAATGAAATAGGTGAAAGCAGGGCCCTTTGTTTTCTTCCCTCAAGGCCAGAAAGAATGTCATTGTGTTACAATTATGTTTTTGTGCCTCAAAATTTAAAATTTTTCAATATGCCTCTGTTTTAAGTCAATTTAAATAGTGTTCAGTATAAATAATAGTCATTTTTATGAAAAAGTAGTTCTGAAAAGAAGTCAGATTAAATATTGCTAAACTGACAGAGTATGGAAAAAATCGCACGGGGAGCAGACCAAGTATCCTTATGATGTAAGTTTGTCTTATATATCAGGTCATAATTTTGTTTGAGAATACATGTTTCTTTCCAGCTATTGACAGCCTCTGCTCTTCAGCTTTATGAGCCTCAAGTGTGTCTGTTAAGAACATTGACTCCAAGCCATTTTCTTTTTGTGGCTTTCCAGATAGAATCACTGTATCTCCTTTTTATTTAGAGAATCCAGAAAGCTCTCCTATGAGAATTTGCTTGCTTTTTGTTTCAGCTTTTTATTTTCTTTCTTTCATGTATTATTACTTGTTTACATATGCTGTAAATGATAAATAAATCCAAAACTTTGAACTGATACTGAAATCTAAAGTACTTAGTCTTTTCTTACACGAACACAGCCAATTTATTCCATATGTTACTGAAAAGTTGGCCTTTAAATTCTGTTTATGTGTTAAAATAAATGTCTTATCAAAACTAAAAGCTACTCCTCATGATTTTAAGGACTTTTTGCTTATGGATTTCATTTCAGTCCTGGAAGAAGGTATAGGAAGGTAGGCTTACTGAAGAGACTGGCCAGCCCAAAACCTATGGCTTTAAAAGAGGCATAGTGCACTTTTCACTAACCTGGGTCCCTCTACAATCTGAGGTCTCTTTTGTTTTGTCTTTGTTTTGCTAAAAGTGTTAATACTATGCCCAGGACAAACTGCTGCCTCAGAAACAATATATTTTTTGACTTTGCAGGTCACACATGTTTGCATATCCTCAAGTCAATGGTGTTTTTAGTTCTTGTCTAAACTCTTGGTGTGTCAAGGGCTATTTTTTGGTGCTATTGTTTTTTTGTACTAATAACACCACATCTGGTATGGGAAAAAAAGGCATCTCATGGCTTCTGGTGTGTGTGAAGGCAAGGAAGGACGTTTCTTACTTTGGACTTGTCATTCTACAGCTCTGAAAAAATAAACTTGATACTTGAGGACATCCCATTTGTTTCTATTTCTATTCTATACATTTGTAATCTCTAAAGAACTCCAGACAGGCTATGCTATTTCTGGTTTAAATTCCTATATATATTTGCAGGTATCATTCAAGTAAGTGTATCTTTGAGAACCCAAGGTGGGAATCATGCCCAGACTACACTCACCTAAGCTTCTGGGTCTCAAAAGAAGTTTCCACATACACGTGAAGTGCCTCAGATGCTGATATAGTAAAGAGATCAGTACAGGGAACAGAGTGGGATTCAGTTGCATTAATTCAACTCAATACTCTTCAAAGATTATTCAGCTGATCACCTGTAAGTGTCTCTTCTGGATAAACTGGATCAGTTGATTATATAGGTGGGAAGAAGATTTTGTTTCCTGTGCATATGAGTTTAATGCCCTTTTTGGTGGTAGGGGTACGTTCCTGGAATTCAGCTGCTCCACATTTTTCCCTGTGAGTCCTGTGACATGGCTGTCAGCTCTGAGCAGATGCTATGGATTGTCCATGACACTGGAAATCTCTGAAGTCACTGAATTCTGCTCTAGGTCTGATGACATCAAAATGTCATGTTCAAAGTCTGACATTGATTCAAGCCTTTGTCCTTTACTGTTCTGCTAATCATGTCTCTGTTAATCTACCTTAGATTTTTGTCTCATGCCCAAAGTGTTGGACAGTGGTCCTGCATTTAAGTTTTAAACTTTATGTCATGTAAGTAATCCAATCCTGGTTTTAAGTTCACAGTGCTACTCAGACAGTTAAAACATCCTGATGAAATTTTTAATTAGAAATTTGAATCAGAAATTGTATAACTGTATGTTGTCTTTACCAAAGGCCTTCTGAATAGTATTACCATTATACTATAATAAATAGTAATTTTTCAAGTATTGCTGTGTTTCAGTTATTTGTGAAGTAATTCTTAATTGCAATTTTGGGATCCTTTGGAATTAACATAATTGGTGTAATTGTTACTTGCTTTCAATAAGAGTTTTACTACAAATTTAATGATGTGGGTTATAAATACTGGATGTTCTTTCTCTTGACTTCATAACCTTGTCTTTTAAGCAGCTCAAGCACTATTCTGATGTAGACAGCAACTCTCCAGTTCTGCAGATGCTATGAACAGGCTTAATTAAAAAACCTTACTCTTCTGTTCTGAATGGCTAGACAAAAAAATCAGATTTTGAAGTTGATCCAGCTGTAAGCTGGAGAAGTCTCTGGCATTGCCTTTTGCTATTTCTGTCTGAAACTAATGCTTTCTAAAATAACTACCTTGTATATCATTTCAGACAGCTACCTCTTCCAAATGCAGCGTTTACCCTACAGTATATCAAAGAGTAGATAACATTTCATGACAATAAATGTGTAAGAATTCATAGTAAGGAATAAATAGAAATGCCTCAAATGGAGTTTTTCCAGCTAGTGGGATTGCCTTCCTGAACTTCAGAGACTTACAAAGAGTGGTCAGAATATGTATGGCTTATGTTTGTGTTTCTCTATAAAGAAGAGAAAACTTTAGATTCAGATTTTATTTTAACATTTTTTGCTGAAGATTTAGTTCAGTACTGATTGACTCATCTCAGATAACACTCGAATAATGCCGCAGTCTAAGATGTTGTAGGGAGACTCCTGGCACAGCAGTAAGACTGAGGAGACATAGCTCTTGTGGTCACCAGAAGTAAAGGTTTATTCACTAGCTGTGAGAGTTTACAGGCTGTATACCCCTCACCTTCCAGTACTTTCCTGTCCTGCTGGGCCATGAGGTGCCCAGCAAGCTGCTCTGTCACTCTCTCTTCATCAAAAGGACAGAGGAAGAAAATGCAAGGAAAACCTTGTAGGTGGGCTAAGGACAGAAAGAGCACTTTTGAACTGCCATCATGGGCAAAACAGACTCAACTTGGCAAAATTAATGTAATTTAATTTATTATTTGCCAACACTGAGAAATAAGAACTAATCTTAAAATACCTTTCCCCCATCCCTCCATTCTTCCTGGGCTCAACTTCACTACCAGCTTCTCCATCTCCTCCTACCCTTATCAGCACAGGGGGACAGGGAATGGGTGTTGTGATAAGTTCATCATGTGTTGTCACTGCCACTCTTTCCTCCTTGTTTTCTTCTCATGTTCCGGTGCGGGATCCTCACCCACAAGCTACAGTCCTTCATGACCTTCTCCAACAGACGTCCTTCCTGTGGGATGCAATTCTTCACAAACTTGCACCACCATATGTTCCTTCCACCGGGTGGAAGAGGCCTTCAGGAATGGATTACTTCAGTGTGGGTCCATCGTGGGCTCTCAAATCCTGCCAGAAAACTTGCATCACTCTGGGCTCTTCTCCAGAGATGGCAGCTCCTGCCACGAGCCTGCACCTGTGTGGGATGTCTGTGGGCTGCAGCTCTGTTTGAGGCACACCCATCTGCTCCAGCATGGGGCCGCCACGGGCTACAGGTGGATATCTGTGATCACTGTGATCCTCGGGGCTTCAGGGTAACAACCTGGCTCACATGATCTACACCATGGGCTGCAGGTGGATCTCTGCTCTGGTACCTGGAGCACCTCCTCCCTCTGCTTCTCCAGTGTCCTCGGTGTCTGCAGACTTGTTTCTCTCACGTTTCCTCACTCCTCTCTCCCAGATGCTGCTGTGCAGCATTTTTCAGAGTCATTACCTGTGTCTCTCTGATGGGCTCAGCTTTGGCCAGTGGTGCATTCATCATGAAGCTGAGTGGAGCTGGCCCAGTCCAGTGTGGGGACAGCTTCTGTTGTCTTCTCACAGAAGATGGAAGTCTGGTCTCCAGATATCAGCAAGCCAGCATCACTTAGGCAGCAGGTTTCTCTTGTGTAACCAAGGCATTTTTTTCATGCAGATGTTCTTCCACAGATCTTTTAAAAGTATTTTTATTTTTTGGTGTATCACATTTTATTTCCAGATTTCCTCATGTTTTCATTAATTTGGTACTTTATTAGTTTTATCATTATTAATTATTACAGTCAGGAAAAATGGCGCCTGTGACTATATGAGAGAAATTCTAGCTAACATTAATACTTCTTTCACAGTTTGGGGTTTCTTAGCCTAATTTTCCCTTCTGCCTGTCTTGACCAGTGTCACACATCGTTCCTCTCATACATTGTCCACTTAGCTCTGATATAGCTAGTCCCGTGTGACAAACGTGTTGCATAGAGAGGGGCTATTTTTATTAGCCACAAGTATTCTATTTTTACAGCTGAGCAGTACTGAAATTAATTCACTGAAATATGAGGTAAAAGAAATATTATTGCTGCAACAAATTGATGGCACATAAAATACATAATTTAATTGACCAGTAGGCTTCACCTCTTAATTTCATTGCTTCAAAGTTGTTCTAATTATCCAAAGAAAAAGCAGTTGAAAATGTACCCAGTAAGATATTTGTTTCATATTTCCTGTTGTGATTTTAGAAAAAATCCCACTCTTTTCAATCAGTCCCACTTTGAGAAAAAGAGCAGCCTCTGTAAGCATGGAGAAAGTTACCCAAGCACTCAAATGGAAAGCTCAAGATTGCATGAAAGGGTGTGAGAAGTTTCAGTAAAAAATGGATTATGTCATTCCCTCATTAAGTGTCTGATTTATCACTGATAGATTTTCCTTTTCTGCAGCCACCTCACACCCCCAGCACAGTGCAAATAACATGTGGCTTGCATAGCAGGTATAGTAGATATTCTTGGGACAGATAAATGTTAAAACCACATAGCTTGGAATATAGTTTAGCTAAGGTTTCCAGCTGGTGTTTTCTTGCAAACCCAGCAAGAGTTGGACTAAACGGTTTAGGTTTCGTTTTTTTTTTCACAGTTACTCTTTCCTTATTTCTTTTGCTCTTACAATGAAATAGAATAACATTTAAGATTTGTGCTATATTCTTTATTTTTCCCCCTCTTCTCTGTAAGTTTATAGGCTCTTCACTGGAAAAAATGACAATATGGCAAAAAAGAAAAGGAAGAAAACTAAGTCCACATATGGGGGAAGCTTCTGAACTTTCCTTACTCATTTGTATTCGGTGATATAAAGAGGAAAAGCCATTTCCAGTCATTTTTTGTACTTTCTGAATATCTTTTGGTAGAGAGGTTGAGTAAGAGAATGACTTTATACAATCTCTCATTATACAAATAGAGAAAAAAAGGGTATTTTTGGTTAGTCAAAGGGGTGAAAGACGTTCTGCATAAGTCAGTAATGGTGGTCTAGATACAAAATCTGGCTCAGCAAAATCTGGACTGGAAATTGTGAGAAATGAAGAAAATATTAAAAGAAGATCTCGCCATACTTATATTTTTCTTCTCTTTTCCTTAAATCAAGGGTTGGAGGGCACTGTTCAATCAAATGAACCTCTTTTTGTAGCCGGGAAGGCAGTTGTTACGTTCTTAAGGTCCAACATTGTCCTTACTTTTTGAGTATTTTATGTGCTAATGCTTGCACTTTTCAAATCCACACAGATTGCCATGAGAATGAAGCGTTGTTCTTTGTTTTAGATTTTCTGTTTTGAGAGTCAGATGTTTCAGAGCTCTCATTGTTTGACCTCTCCCTCCTGGGGAGATGCACAGCAGTCAATAAAGTCTGTGTCTCTGACTCAGATTCTGTCTGTGTCCTACATGTTTCCTGCTGAGTCACTGTAAGACTTTCTCACTGACTTTCAGTGTTTTCATTTTTGAGTGGGAAATTATTTTGGCTGAAGGCCATACTTTTCTGTATTTCTATGTATTACATACCATGAAGAAACTTGATGTGAAAAGCTGGGAAAAGCAGCCACGGGTTGATCACAATAAAGTATTTTTTGAATGAAACAGGTCATTCATTTAAAAATGAAGAGAAAACTGTAAACTAGTCTTCTTTCCATTGACTAGCCACATCTTGTTGAAGCAGCTGGAAGCAAGCAACCAGGGAAGTCAATCTGCAAATTTTCATTTGGACAGAGGGGATTTCCATGCTCACCACAGTGATTTACAGAGAAGAAACTGATCTGTTTGTTCTGTACTTGTAATTCTACCGCACTCATATCACCAAGACTACCTACAAGAAATCTGAAAACCTGGAGAGTGAACCAGGTGTAGCTGAAAACTATGGATTATATGAAAACTATGGATTATACTTAGAAAAAAATGTTTCTCTTTGTGTTTTTTCTCTGCTTCCACCTTCCTCACAGTTGCATATCTAAAATAATCTTCTGGCATAACTCAGCTAAACTAAATGGGGAAATGAAATCAGTCCAGATAAAATTATAAGAACAGTTTTAAACTTATAAGTAACTTATAACAGTTGTAAACTTACAAGAACATCTTAATGTTCATGTGGATGACTCAGCATATATTTGCACCTCTAGAATAATAGAGGCTAATAATTAATAAAAATTATATAGGTTTAAAACTGGGGCCTAGTTTTCTATTGGTCTCCTATGTCAAGAGAAATATTACAGATTTACAGAACAACATATCAGTCTCTCTTCCTTTCCCTTCCAGGCTTTCCACATCGTTACCTGAGTTCTTTTACTCTTTTTTTCAGTTTTTTTTTCATTCAAGGAAAAGTTTTAGCAAATGAAAAGGTTTTGTATTATTAGTAAACCATTTGAAAATTGTAGCTTAATATATGGTAGCCTGTTACTGAAGATCCTCTGTCCTGCAGTCTTCCTGCAGGCCTTTTTCTGTATGCACTACTTCAGATTATCTGGGTAGCTCTGAACTGTCCAAGTCTCTCAGGTCCCAGCATCTTAAGGGCCTTCAATTAGCATTACTATTTTGGCCTTGAGGCAGAAGAAAACAGAGAGGTAGGGAAGCTGCCTGCCTGGAGGTGGTGTAGCAATGTTTGTTTTGTCATTAAGTAAGCTGGAAACACCAAAGTCCATAGTTGATCAGAAAGGTTGAAAACACAACCAAATATTGTAATGAATTGGTGATTTCAGTATTCAAAAAGTTATTGTATAGCTTCTGCAACTTTCTTCACTTATGTGAATGCAAATGTTTATATTTCTGGCAGACGAGTATTAACATTTCTGGTAGGATTGTTTTAAGCTCACTTTTTGCCTGCTCTTTGAACAAGAATGAACTCTGGATAGAAAGTTTTCGAAACCTGGAGATGCTTAGTTTTCCTTGTCCCCTGGACTGTGTATCTGCAACAGATTTGCACATGGGCCTCTGGCACTTCTCAAGGACTTCTGGACATGCAACAGTCAGTAGGTGATTGCTTGGAACAGTAGGATGGCAGGGTATTGCTGTGTAACACTTCAGGCAAAGCCTGAGAAGTAGCCCGAATAGCCACAAACAGTGTGTTTCTCCTTTGAGTCATAGCCCCAGAGGTTCCAACATCATTTATGTTCCTTTAATCCAGGCTGTGAATCCAGGCAGCTGTTTCTCGTGACTGATTCCTAGTACTCCTTTTATAGTATTTTATTTTTTGTGCCACAGTGATTCAGTTATGGGAGAAGCTTAGCAAGATTCATTGGCACCCTCATCCCTTTTCTGTGTTTACTAGAATGAAGTAATTGACATATGGGAGCGTTTATACGATTGTGTCAGACAAGCTAGACTGAAAGCAATAGACAGATGTCCAGTGAGTTAAATATGCAAATCTTGAATGTAAATGATGAATTAGATTAATGAATAGAAGAAAAATGACCATATTAAAAATGACTGGAATCTGATCTCATTCCTTCTGGGAGATTTTTTGTGGATCACATTATTATCACAAAGACAGCATGTTTCTGGTTTAGTGTTATTCTGGATAATTGGCACATTCTTTGCTATTATCATGCTACATTTGAATGTGTTTTTCTGTGCCTAAGTGGAACTTCTCAGTAGGTACTTTCTGACTATTTGTCATTCACATTCACTTTTGTTTGGACATAGCACTAGGTAGTAACAGGCCAGTTGATTCCTACTCTCAGTAAGTTTAAAATTCTAACAATGAATGTAAAGGTGTCTGATCAAAGTAACAAAAATAAAATTCCACCTTTCCTTTCTTGCATATATTTTCATCACTGGGAACTGCATGCAGACACACAAGACTTGATTTTGAGCCACTGAAGATTGTAGGGTTTTTCTGGGACACAGCTGAACTGATCAGATTTAATATGAAATACCTTTGATTACGGCAGAAGAGAATAATTTCTTTATAGCAGACAGGCTACTATGAGCTATTTTTTTACACCTCCTCTAAGCCAGTGGAAAAAAGTAGGCTGAAGTCATGGCCAATGGCCCACTCCTAAGTCAGCATGCCTCTGGCTCCATTCATCTCATTGCTCCTTCTGTGTCTCTTTTAGCAGCTGCTGAAATGAGCAAGATCAGGTTCCAGTGTACCGTCTGTTTCCCTGGAGGGATGTAGGAGCATGGGGAATGTGGAAACCTCCCTTTTGGTGATGGTTCAGGCTTCTGTTGCATAAAAATGCCCATTTAACCACAGTTAACAATGCCTGTAATGAACTGTACTGCTTGCAGCAGGAGCCCAGACAAGTAAGTTACTTAGTTACTTAGGTAAACAGAGTTAAGGAAGATAAATCCTGGTCTTAGTCTACCAAATATTTACAGTCAACAAAAAATGAAGTGTTTACATGACAGGTTGTGTGAGGGTGTGGTGTGATGGGTCTTCTCTGCATTTCATTCTTTACAACTACTTTATAAAATGTGAAATACAAAAAGAAAGAAAAGATGGAGTAAGTTAAAGATGAGCATGCACTTGTAAATATTGATATAACTGCTTATTTTCACAGAAACACAGATTAATTGATTGGAAGTGACCTCTGGAACTTGTGTGGGCCAATGTTCCTGCTTAAGCAGGGCCACCTAGAGCCAGTGGCTCAGGACTGTGCCCAGTTGGGTTTTGAGTATCTCCAAGGATGGGGACTTCACAAGCTCCCTGGGCCAGGCGTGCCAGTGCTTGGTCATCCTCACAGCAAGAAAAGATGTTTCCTGATGTTCAGATGACACCTCATGTGTTTGAGTTTGTGCCCAGTTTCTGATGTCCTTTCACTTGGCACCACTGAAGACCCCAGCTCTGTCCCCTTTAAACACTCCCTTCAGGTGTGTGTATACATGGATGAGATCCACCTGAGCCTTCTTTTCTGAAGTCTGAACAGTCCCAGCTCTCTCAACCTCTCTTCATAGAGGAGATGCTCCAGTTCCTGTATCATCTTTGTGGCCATCTGTTGCACTCTCTACAGTATGTCCACGTCTCCGTTACACTCATGAGCCCAGCATGAACACAACTCTCCAGGGGTAGACTCACCAGTGTCAGAGGGCCAGGATCACCTCTCTGGACCTGCTGGCAATGCTGTGCCCAGGTTAACCTTGGCTTCTTTGCAACAAGGGCACTTTGATGATTCGTGTTCAACTTGGTGTTCACCAGAACCCCCAGGTCATTTTATGTCAAGTTGGTTTCCACCTGGTAAACATGTGTGCTTTTCACATATACCTCTGCCTAATGCTGTTCATCCCCACATGGAGCACTTTGCACTTCATCTTGTTGAACAAAAATTATTAAAATTATTTAGAAAAAAAAATCTCCTAAACTATTGTAACCACAGGGATGTTCCCTGTATCTCCTCCCTTCAGGGAGATATAGGGCTTTCTTTATCCAGTCAGGTTTTCTCCTATTGGTTTTTTTTTTTAGTTTGTCTGTGGGTTTTTTGTACAGTGTTTTGGGGAAAAGGCAATATAGCATTGAGCTGAAGAGTGTAGTTAAAATATTTTGTGGTCAACCGCGAGATGTCACTCTAAAAATCTGGGTTCAGAATATTGTTTCCAACCATTGTGGGTCTGCAGGAAAACCACGTGCCCTCACATTCTCATAATTGTATTCTGCCTTCAGCCTCAATTAATGTGAAAAAGAACAGAAAGTGAGGTTAATGCCTTCCCTCTCCTTTCACCCCTCTCATGTGAGGGCAGCTGAACTTGCTGTTTATCAACTAATGAAGTGGCAAATTGCAATGTCATGATTTAAAGTAAAATATTACTAGCTTTCATCTCCTTACATTCCACAGTTTTTCGCGGGGCAGTTTAGAGGGTGATTTGTAAGTGGTTTAGTGCATTTTGTTTCCTTCCACTGGAGACATGGTAGACTTCTGGGGTGGAATTTTCATCAGCAGCCCTGTTTTGTTGTGTCTCCATTCAGGAATCAGAGCACTTCAATCCTAAATTAGCTCTTCAGAGCAGGGATTTTGACTCAGTACATTTTAGTGTGTCATTTACCACAAGAGTCCCTCCATGTCACCCGAGACTTCCAGTCACTATGACAACACAAATCATAACAAACTCGTGAACATCTGAAAGGGATTATGAAAAGGCAATATGTAGCTGGGTAGTTTTTAAGAGATTTCATTAACCTATTTTCAGAACATGCAGAAGTTCAGGGCTTGGGAGTGCCCCTGCTCTGTGAAGCTGAGTCATATTTGAGTACTTTCACTGTCAAAATTTGAGCTGGGTTTATGCCCCAATGGTGGGATGTCTTCCAAATGCTCAACTTCCACTTATGGATGACGTGGAACAATGTGGTTTTGGATATGGCCCATTGTAGACAATGTCACCTGGTTTTGGCCATACCCTGAAGACCCACTGGGAGGTGCTGATCTACTTTTGTGGGAAAAGTGGTGCTAAAGAGGCAGAGAATACAGTGGCAGATATTTGTATTGAGCAGTGGGAGCTACATACCAGGTGTAGGCATTGATATGAACAGGTGCTTTGATTTACACACTTTGTTTTCCAGCTTGCTTTCATCATGAAAGCACAGGTTGTGTACATGCTGTGATCTGCTTTTTTCTGACAGTCTACCAGTATGTGCTTCTGCTTAAAGTGCTTATGTTTATTTTCTCAGCAGAGAAGAAAATATTAGTTTTGTATAAATTTAACAGACATTTGTAGCAACTAATTTGTCTCAAATTCTGAGTATTTCAAGGTTAAATATGTCATAACTAAGAAATATTTGTGGCTCAGAGATACTTGGACTTAATTATGACAGACAAGTGAAGTACGCTACAAAATATTTATCTGTGAGGAACAGTGAGGTTTGATGACTTCCTAGACATTTCCAAATTAATGTGAGTCATCTGTACGATGTATTTATTTTCTTGCATGAGGAAACATAATCAACATTTTTGTTCCAATTGTTATTTTTTACAGCTGAAAAACTTCGTTTATTTGTGATGGTAAGATATTAGTCTGACTACATGACTAATTCAGGCAATGAAGAAGGTCCTGTGGGGAAGGAAGGTGGGAGTGAACTACTTATATGAGAATTGGTCATTGTTTGTTAGATGTCAGAATCAATCCAGATTCCAGTTCTTATGAACAGAAGCCCACATCTTCCAGTAAAACATGAAGCTCTGACTAAGAAGTTTGATTCCTAATTGTGAAGTTATTGTCTGTCTCCTTTGGTATTACAGAAACTTCTTTGGGGCCTACCCAGACAGTGGCAGTGAATCCAAAAGCAGTTAACCTTTTACTAAGGCATCTGGACTACCACTGTTAAAGACATTTAAGACACAATTAAGATAGTCTATTAGAAAGCCTTAGAAAATATACAGAGAGAATCTGTAATAGTAAAATTTTATATTCCTTTAAAACCTTTACTAACTCATTTAGGTAAGTTTTTAACAATATTTTATTGTGTGAGCAAATGAAATAAGGGGAAACATAGTTTGTGCTAGAATTTGAGTAACTGTTTAAATGGGTGGCAACATTTCACCTTCCTTTGAAATGAAGACATGTATGTGAGTCTCAGTGAATGGGTTTAAGTATCTTGTCTTGAGGTCAAAGATAGAAGCAGGAGCTTTGATGTCCTGTCCCACATTTCAGGCATAGGCATCACTATGAACTTTGATTTATGTGCTTATTTTTCTGGTTTGCTTTAACTGTGTGAGCAAAGGCTGTAAATTTGCTGTGATTTGATTTTTCTGAGAGTCTACCAGTATGTGCTTCTTTTTGAAGGATTTATATTTATTTTCTCAACAGAGAAGAAAATAATTGTTTCCTATAAATTTAAGGGAATTTGTAGCAAGTAATTTGTCTCTTTTATCTCTACAGTATTCTGTGTACTTCTATGTAAAGTTTAAGCTTTATTATAAAAGGCTTTCCTATTTTTTTGCATATCCATGTGCATCCTGTGTATGGGTGTTCCTGTGATGAACCTGTATTGCTGTATTCACCTTATATCAATATGACATCTACCTCCAGCTCAGCATACTTTACCTCATTTGCACATAAAATTGCTCCTGGGTACTTTTTTCCTAGTTTATCTACTCTGCACTTAAGTAAGTTACAGGTTAAATTCTGTTACTGACCAGTTTTCCAACAGAATATCTCCACCCCCAAATTTAGGCAATCCTTTTTTATTTCAAATATCCAGGAGCTGTACATACTCCACTAAGTCTAACCTGAAAAGTATAGTCTAGCTTCTTATAGCTGGCTCAGAATTAAGGCAAGAACTCATGGAGAAAGATTTCAGTTTCCACAAGTATAAAGAATTTGTAAAGGGAGAAGCAGGGTAAAAAGACAAGCAATGAAAGTCAAATGAAAATGCTAAAGTTATTTGCAAACTTGATATGTGTCTACAGCTATTGGCTTAGAATAATCCTAGCTTGTGCCAGGGACAAATATAAAGCAAGTTCATTGCTTGCATATGAATCTTTAAAGGCCATGTGTTAAGTTAATGTGCTACTGATAACTTATCACATTTTATGTCTAGACATCCAAGCTAATACTTTAATGTAATGTTTCCCTCTGGTGTTTTTCCCTCCACAACAGTGGTCTTTTTCTGCTTCTGTTCTGCTAAGAATAATAATGGAAACTTTCTGTTGAAAAAGACAGGCAGACACACACACACTCCCCCACACACCCTCTTACTTTTTCATGATGTAATGTGGAGCATGGAGCTTTGGGTCTTGCAATGATATGTTTCAATTTTAATGTGCTCATGTCTTCCTTAGAACAGGTGATAAACTGTTTACATCAAGACTGATCCCTGAGGGTCTTAGAATATTTAGGTCTTGTTTTGCATCTGATGTAGTACACCTGGATTATAGATGGGTTACCAGATAAGAACGACAATTCTCCTGGTCATACACTTGATTTTTACATTATTGTAGAGTTATTCACTTGGACTAGGTTCTATATCAGGAGGAAAGTTCTTGAATTTGTGGTGATTTAGCTACTCTGGCAAGTGGTTTTCCTTTAGCTTTGTATACAAACTCCTTTAAAAGCTTTTCAATTAGTAAGGTTCCCCTACTGAAATATTAAAAAGTGACAAGACTGGGAGTTGTCATAAAAACACAATGGAAACATATCCAAGTTATATAAGTTCAAGCCATCTGACAACCCTTATAACATCCTTTGTTCTTCAAGAGATTTATAGAGTATCTGTTTAAATACCATTTACATGCCCATGTAGTATTTGCTTATATTTTACCCCATCATCCATTTGGCTCACAGAATTGATTCCATCTTATTGTCATTAAAATTAGAATAATTTTTACAATGAGCAATGTAAAGTTGTCCCTGCTTATCTGTCAGGTCTCTTAGAAGCTTTCAGCAGTACTGATGATGAGATATCTTTCCTCAAGGAGAAGTAATATCCAGGTTAGCTTACTAAAACAATTCCTTGAGGAATGTATCTTCTGAGTAGTGAAAGAGGCTTGTATCTCCAACACTATCTTTCAACGTTTTCAGGCCTGTCAGGGTGCCGTGGTTGCCAGGCTGCTCTGCAAGGAGAATAGAGCCTGTATTGAAGGGTAGAGACCCTTGGACAGGAGCCCTGTCCCCTGGTACCCAGACAAGAGGAGAAGAGCAGGTCTAGGGGATTATCAGGGCAGTCAATCACCCTCATTTCTAGACCAGGTTGTGGTGGCAGACTTGGTCTGAAGCCTCTCTGGGAAGGCAAGGCAGCAGGTGGGCACAACACAAGGCCAGGCACCCGCATCCCTGAGTGTTGCTCAGACAAAGACTGTGGGCCGGGATCCAGGCCAAAAGCAGATCCCAAGATGGGAAGAGGTCCCCAGCGAGGCATCTCCTAGATCTTTCTCACACAGCTCTGTCCCAGCAGCTGCAGCCAAGGTTCAGCCACACTGTGCCAGAACTGGTCATGGGCACCCAAAGCCAAAGTGTTGGCAGTAGGAAGAGGCTGCAGAACCTGCTGATGCATGCAGCAAGTTGGAGCTGAGGAGAAATAAGTCTAACTCGGGGAATTTGATAACAAAAAAAAACCTGAGACACAATTGATTAAACCTAAAATAAACAACACCCTTCTCTAGGTGTCTGCAGTGTAACCTCAGGTGGGATTCAGGCTTTTAATATTTCGGTTAAAAAGCATGGTAATTTTGCTAAGGCATTATGTACTCCCAAGGCATAAATGATTAGCAGAAAGGACTGACTGAAGACCTCATGCTCTGACAGTATAAAAGAAGATTAGGTGCTTGGATCATGCAGGAGAAACTGTCTGTAACCTCCCTGTGCACATTGTTCCAGACCCCGGCATGGCCTAATTAGTAACATTTGATTTAAGTGATCTAGTGCAGGTAATTGGAGGCTAGACAATTTTTGATCTCTCTATGTCAGACGAGTAGCAGAATGAACCTGGGGTTGATTCTTGAAGTTAGTTCCATCAATGCACACAACTCTGAAAAATGGTAAGGCTGTCTTGCAGCAAAACTGAAACTTCACTCATTGTAGATGCTGTGCTTTACTCATCTCTCACCACATTTAAGCTGGGCAATGATACTCAGTCACTTTGACTGGGTGTGAGTAAATGCGATGCTGGATGCTTTGCTCTTCCTGCGTGTGGAGCTGATTATGAAGAACTAGTATGCCTAAACTTTGTGATTCTACAGAGACACTGAGAGATTATACGTATTTATGGACTTACTGAATGAAAGAAAAAAAAATGTATATGTTAAACATTATGTGCAAATATTTTAGCTAGCCTTTAAAAAAACCAAAGATGGCAGTTCATTTATGTAACTCTGAGGGACTTAGTTGGGGTTTCTGGAAATGTGTTGGAGGTCTTAATGTAGGGTCTCTGGGCTCCAGCTGCCTTTCTTTAAGCACATGGGTCTTCCACAGCTTCTCATCGTACCTGCCAGCTCTGTGTCTTCAACACTGTAAGTAATTGAAAAATGGTTCTAGATACCAGTGTCCAGACAACTGAAGCAGCTTGGCTTCCTTTTTCCCTGCATCTCAGAAATGGGATTTTTTAACCTGGATCCTGGCCACATCAGCTGTCCTCAAAGTCCTGGCCTCTCAGTCCTGCATCTTCAGCAGCTGGTGGAGGCTGCATGGAGCCTGTCCAGGGTAGGCGTGTGGGTTTCCCTTGCAAGAAAAAACAGGGCATGTGGTAGGATGAGGGTGTAGGCAGAGAACACACCCACTAGGATGAGAAGCTGGGATGAGGACATCTGGGCCTGAGAACTGGGATGTGTACCTGTCTGGGGGGACTGGATATGGTCTAGACTGTGTCTAGACATGATCTAACAGAAAGTACTAGATTTTTGGCTATGTGAAGCTTGAAAAGTTCCCAGGTTGAGCAGGAGGGATGCTGAATTCCTCATCCAGCTGCTTCAGGACAAATTAATAATGGAAAATTCTCAAGTATGGTAGTTTTCACAGCTCTGCTGGTGATCTGGCGGTCTTACCACTACTAGAGGTAGATAGCTTTGAACTGGATTTGTGGACGTGAAATGAACTCTTATTATTTGTCATATAGTATATAATTGCTGAATTTGATAAGAAAACTACATAATGAGTGATAGATCTATGGTACTATCTTTATCAATGACGTGTAATTATAGTGCAATTTGTGAACGAATCGACAGTGAACCTCTTCATCCTTCCAATCCACTCTGGACTGTTCAGTATAATGAAGCTGAGTATTCATTTTTCCCTTTAAAAAGTATCCTGAACAATGCTCCAGAAGTATTTTTGCAGCTTCATATGTATATCTTTTCACATGTAATGATAGAACAAGGGGTAATGGCTTTAAACAGAAAGAGGGTAGGCTTTGATTAAATATTAGGAAAAAATTATCTGCTATGGGAGTGATGAGACACAGGCTTCCCAAAGAAATTCTGGATGCCCTGTCCGTGGAAGTGTTCAAGGCCAGGCTGGATAGGCTTTAAGCAGTCTGGCCAGCAGAAGGTATCCCTGCCCATAGCAGAGGGTTTGGAACTAGATCAGAGCTCCATCTAGCCCAACCTAATGCAGCTTTTCTCAGGGGAATTTTTAATTACACTTTCCCTTCTTCCATAAACCTTTGCCAGTTCCAAGAGTGAATTTTCTCTCTGAGGTAGCCTGTGATGCAAAACCCCTGACCGCCTCGCCCAGGCAGCAAGTAGAGAAGCTGCCAAGGGCCTCAGCTGTCAGCTCATAATTAGCATTTGTTTAACCTACATGTTACATACACACTTGTTACGGACAGTTTATCCAGGACAGCAGTCCTTTGACCTTCCCAGCTGGGACTGCAAGCAGGGAGGTCAGTGTCAGGGCTGATGCAGGGTGGAAGCTCCCTGCAGAGGTGTGGCTTGCCTTGTGCAGATTTTCTGCAGCGAAACGAGGGAAAAGGCTGCTTTTTTGCTGTGTTTCACAACTACTCACAGACTTTGGAAAGATTGACATTAAAAATAGAAAATCCAAGCTCTGAGGTATCAATGGATTCTTGGAATTCATTGAAATACTTTATTTCTGGTTTCTGGGGGTTTTTTTTGACATGGAGAGAAGAGTTTTTGGCAGACTGAAATTTTTCTTTATGGACCATCACCTGTTCTCATAGCATCTAATCCAAGAACCACAGAAAACAACTGGAAAATGCTACTGCAGTTTTGTCAGGCTTCAGACTGGGCCCTTTACCCACAGCTGGGAGTGTCTATACACAACATCGATAACTGGATTTGGTGCTGGCAGCACATGCAGAAGGGGTCACAGAAATGAAATCTAACCCTGGTTCTGGGTCCAAAAACTCTGTGCTACACAACTGTGGGCAGGGGGTAAAGCAAAGGACACCCTTCACAGTAGGCAGAGATAGGAGCACTTTCCTACTCCAAAGAGATACTCTGAGGATGAACAGATATACAGGTCTGTCTGTGAGCAGGACTGTGAGCATCACTGTCAACACGGAATAGCTGAGGCAGAGTGATCAGGACTCCATAACCCCATCCACGGACACAGGAAGATCAGATGTATTAAATTTGTGGCACACACACTTCAAAATCAGATTTTTTCCCTCTCACGCTTTTTCAAAAATATTTGGTTTAAGTAAACTTATATTTTTTACACTGATATCTAACTTCACTAGTACGTGTGGTAAGGATTTATTCTAGAGGCAGCTTTGCAAGACTGTCTGTAGTATAATAATCTGCTTGCTTTTTTAATGTGTACAATTAAGTACAAACCTTAAGAAATTCCTCTCATTTATGATCAAATGTACTCTTACCTATACAGGTTTGGGGGGTTTTGTTTGGTTGGTTTAATGGTTGGTTTAATTTTTAAATGATCTAATATGGCAATTTTTGCTCTTGCTAATTACATTCTGAAATTGCTGTTGTGATAAAAAATCCCAATCTAACAAACCCAACCCAATCACCCAAGTGTTTTACCCAGTACCTTATGAACTGGGTTGTCAAGATTGAATCTGTTTCTCTCCCTTGACTGCATTCCTTTGAAAAGGACGAGTCAGCACAAGGTGGTGCTAAATAGCACACCATTAATCTTTTTCTAATATACAGCCCTGAAGGGAGATTTGGGAAAAGGCAGTTAAAGGATCTTTTTTTAACTGCGTGATAAAAGATTTTCCTTTTTTATTACTTTTTAATTTGTTTACTTCTGTCTGTCATGACTGGGAGACTTTTCGCCATAAAGCCTGCCCTCTTTGGCTGTCAAGGATGTCTCCTCTGAGAGGTGTGAGCCCCTAGACTTTGGATAAATGCAGCAATTTCATTTTAAGCTTTCCTTACAGGAAGGTATAGCCATTATCTACTTATTTTTAAGTGGATGGTGGTATTTTTCGCCTCTGTTCCACAGCTCTTTGGGTTTTGTGAGTCGTTTCTGAGAAAATCTGTGCAACATGTGTGCTGTGGGCTTAAGTTACAGGGTTCTGTATCTCATTTGGACAAATTGCTAAGGAGAGCTTGAAAATGCAAAATGAGTGGAGAAAACTTGAATGCCTGAGCAGATTCAGGACTGGCAGCTCCAGGGAGGATGGGTGCCCCTTCACCCAAGAACTGCTCTGTTCTGTGTGTTGCTGCTCTGCCAGAAGTGGGGACAGATGCAGTGTTTGACAGGCTGCTGACCTCTTTGCTTTGCCTGCAAGCAGAAGCACTAACTAGATATTTTGGGTTTTTGGCACCAAATCACCTCTTCTGAGAAAATGCTCCTGAGATGCAAACTGAAAGGGATGGACATCTTTAAAAAATTTTATATTTTAGGGGAAGGCAAACTGGTGTCTTTAAAAAAACCAAAAAAACCAAATTGTGTCTTTGCTAGTAAACACAAAGCAGATCAGCTGGAGTCAACTAGCCAGAGTACTTTACTTGCTGATGCTGTGTTTCTTGAAGAATCTTGACTCCACAGATGTTTGGCAGCACTTTGCCATTGTATCTGCACCTTAGAGGCCTCCTTTCACATCTTTTGCCCTTTAAAACATGTTTTATAGATAGAAAAGGTCTCTAGGAAAGCCTGGAACATTATTTCTTTTGCAAAACAATAAAAGTTTGAGAGGGGTCCTATTTCCCATCATTTAAATCCCATTGTCAGAGAGAGCTTCCTAAGGAACCTAGGGGAGCAGTTATTATTCTACACTGGCATCTCTTCACTTTTGCTATGTGCATGATTTGAAGGGCCCTCCTGCTTATCACAGAAGTGACATGGAGCACCAAGTTCAGTGTGGTGTGAAAACTCGTCTTCCGCAGAGTTACCTGAGATGTCTGATCATGTACTACACATCACATTGACTTGACCTTAGAATAAGACTGGACATTAGGGAGCATCATTTTACAGGCAGAGTGGCCAGACACTGGAACAGGCTTCCTAGAGAGGTGGTTGGTGCCCCAAGCCTGTCACCGTTTAAGAGGAATTTGGACAATGCCCTTAACAACATACTTTAACTTGTGGTCAGACAGCTGGGGAGGATGATTGTTGTAGGTTCCTCCCAACTGAAATATTCCATTCCATTCCATTCCATTCCATTCCATTCCATTCCATTCCATTCCATTCTATATCATGAATAGCTAACTTTCTCTCTTAATTTGTTTGGACAGGAGTTGAACTAACGAGTCAGAGGAGGTTGGCTCTATTCTCTTTTACATAGACATATGTTAGTTAATATATACTAATATAATAATGTTGCCAGAATTGAGGTCTGAAATCCAGGCTGAGTAGCTGCCTAGCTCTTATAACCTAATTTTGCACCAGTGACACCAGATCTCTAAAACACATTTGTAACTGTAGTAACCCATTTTCTGTTGGAAACAAAGAGCAAATCAAGACTTGTTCTTCCTGCATGCCATTGACACTCAATTTCGTTAAGAGATATTCATCTGATTGAGAATGAATGCTTTATCTATTGACTCTTTACCAGGCTTGCCAATGCTGTTGTATGTTAGTATTCTAAATCACGTTTTGTAACTATTCATAGGCATTTTCATCAGAAGATGAGTCTGGACAACTCATCAGGATCTGAAACATCCAAATTTATGTGAAGTTCTTTAGGTAATTGTGGTATAAGTGGTTGGAACAAAATTTGGCAGACATCAAGAGATTAGACATGTTTATATAGTGGGAACATCGAATTAGTTTTGGATAAGTACCTGGACTTCAGAATATAGTTCAGCAACTGTCTGGAGTAAGCAAGACATTCCTTCTTCAGATAGGTTATCCCACAAGTTTTTGCTGGATGAATGGATCAGAAGGCTGCTCTGGTATGGCAATCCCTGCTTTGTATGTTTTAAGCATCAAGTGTAGAACAGACCTGGAAACACAAAGTGGCATTTCCAAGGGTGAGCTCTGATACTCCTCATCTGTGTTTTTAGTTTCAGCCAGGAGCCTGAATGGCAGCACACATGGAAGCTGAGAGTGACCTTTTCATTACCAGAGGAAGTTATTAAAAAATAAAGTGGGTTGGGGGGGGGGGGGGGGGTGGGTTGGTTTTTGTTGTTTTGTTGTTGTTTCATTTTTGGTTTTTTGGTTTACCTTTTTTTTTTTGTGAAGAACATGAATTCATATACCAATAATCTTCCTTTTTTCTTATGATCTGTCAAGTTTTTCAGATGTGAGTCTGTGGATTCTGTAGCTTTGCAAATCCTGGACTGGAGACTTTTTATTTGTCCTCCATCCTCAGTAAAATAAGATAAGATAAATAAACCTCAGTTTATTTATCACCCATTTTGACTATTAGCAGTAAATTACTTTCTTGTTCACCAAAGTCTCAGGTAGGCAAGGAGATCTACTTTGAGTCCATTCAGCACCAAATAATTAACTTGGTGTAGAAAGTAGGTACATTTCCATTCAGGAAGACAAGAGGGAACATGTGAGGGACCAGCCCAATTCCTTGGTTAGAGGGATTGTTTCTAGGACCTATTTCATTAGGCAGCTTTGCAGTTACTGAAAGCAACTAAAAAGACAAAACAAATCAAAACCCCAGAAGACTAACAGCTTTATAGATAATGATGCTCCAGCTATCATGAGAGGCTCAACAGAGAAAAAGCAGATGGTAAAGTAGAAATCAAAGAATTTGCTAATCTCATTTCTCCTGTCAATAAATACTGTTGCACTGCTGCTTGCTTGTGGCACTGGAAGAGAGGAATTTGTATTGCTGAACACCACAGCAGGGTGAAAAGCTTCAAAAGTGCTCTCTATAAATTGAGAATGAGTTTACTTTGTTTCCTAACCTGGCTCTTCAAAATGACTAGTGAGAGATTTTGCCTGATGTTGTAACTATTCTCACTAAGCACAGCTGAGTGCTCAGTCTCTTTCCTCTGCTTTATATCTTGTAATTATAGGTCTGCATACAGAGGTGTGAGCCTTTGGCATCTACATTGCCCCAAGTGATTAAAGTGCTGAAAGAGGAGACATTTCCCTCATTTTGTAATAACACTGCCTTCAATGAGTGCTATAAATCAGTTGGTCATTATGCTGATTTTCCTTTGGCCTTCTGGTGTTGTCCCTCCTGCAGTCTGGAATGAACCACAGTTTGTTTCTGGGAAAATCATGCTGGCATTTGCAGCTTGAGCTCCTCTGGAGGTTACAGCCTATTCATGTACAGAGAGGCCTAGTGCTTCCCTTGCTGGAAAACTGTCAGTACTCTCTGGAGTGTTAGTAGCTTAAGTTACAAGTGACTGCATCTTTCAGGCTTCCAGCCTCTTATTCCGCTAGGGTATAAGAATTTGACATTTTGATTGTTTGTTTAAGGAAAGCATTCTCTTACCTATAGCTCAGTTGTTCTGATATTAAAAAAAAAAAAAAAGAAAAG
>VYXC01005435.1:298756-421220 GCA_013397175.1 Platysteira castanea
CTACCTCTACCTCTACCTCTACCTCTACCTCTACCTCTACCTCTACCTCCATCTCCATCTCCATCTCCATCTCCATCTCCATCTCCATCTCTATCTCTTCTATACCTATCTATATATCTATATCTATATCTCTATCAGCTGTGACTTCTTTTTTGGCACTAGGAAAGAAAGATTTTCCAATTTTTTCTTGTATTTCTGCTGTCATCTTTGTCCATGTTATTCTCATCATGATGACATTGTCAGGTTCCTGCAAGCAGTGTAATCAGTTGTTATTATTCCTTCTGCTTTCACAGAGGCTGGTGTCTGCTATTTGTCGCAGCATGCGGGGTTTTTTTGACTCTGTTGTTTTTTCTGGACTCTAATTCCGAGCTCTGTGTATTTTTCTGCCTCAGGTCTCTTTCCTTTCAGCACGCTGGATCATTTATCACGTACCCATAAAGCATTCCACCATTAAACACCTTTCCTTAGCAGTAGAGGAGATCGAGAGGGGACCTCATCATTGTCTATAAGTATCTGAAGGGAGGGTATCAAGAGGATGGAGCCAGGCTCTTCTTGGTGGTGCCAAGCAGTGGGGCAAGAGCCAACAGGCAGCCTTCGATGTACAGAAAGTTTCACCTGAACANCCTGAACATGAGGAAGAACTTCTTTACTGTGTGGGTGACCATGCACTGGAACAGATTGTCCAGAGAGGTTGTGGAGTCTCCTTCACTGGAGATATTCAAGGACCATCTGGGTACAATCCTGTGCCATGTGCTCTGGAATTACCCTGCTTGAGCAGGGAGATTGGACCAGATGTCCCACTGCGGTCCCTTCCAACCTTACCAATTCTGTGATTCTGTGATTGATTCTGTGATTCTGTGTCTCCCTTAGGTTAGCATCTCTAATTTGCTGCCTACTTATCAGGTAGAGGCTTTCCTCTCCCAGTTATTATTTGCATAGATGGCAAGTCTCCAGACTGGGCAGTGAGACTTGCTCAGTACACATTTTTAGTAAGAGAATTGATTTTTTTTGTTTTACCTCTAGAGCCATAGGCCATTTCCATATCCCAGGGAGTCTGGCAGAGACAGGATAAAGTCAGGTCTGCCTTTTGACTGTCTTTCTGACGCCACAACACAGCAACATCCAAGTGCCACAGCAGTGCAGGTCAGCTGGCTTAAGCCAGACCACCTTATATGTACAGTTTTCCTGGATACACCAGGAAAACAGTAAACACAACGTGTTTCTGGTTGTAGGACTGTTGACAGATTTTTTCCGTAGTCCTATTTAGGCTTTTTTGAGTGTTTCAGGTATTTGCTAGCAATAGGGATGTGAAGTCTTTCTGGAACAGATTCTGATGAAGCTTGACTCTTCCTCCTGACCTCCTTTTGACTTTTTCAGCTATGATGAATGAGTCAAGGTCTGAAAGTGGTGATCCAGGCACAGACTTTTCTTGTGTTGCTGCCAGAGGATGTTTTCAAAAGGAGTACCAAACACACCATCCTTTAGGAGTTTCCTTCTTGCCCTCCTTTTCATTTCTTTATTTTTGTTCAAATATAACAGCATAAAAGACTGCTGTATGTCAGAGCTTGCCTCATTTCTTGCCAGCATTCAGGACAGATTATGATAAATTATAGAGAAATAAGCCCTTTTCTTAGAAAGCTAGAATAACAATGCCCTGTGCTGTTGTGTCCTGATGTGTGTAACCTGTCTGTTCCACACCTCTTAAAGGGTTCAGGAGATTAATGTTCTAAAATAGTTCTACCCAGAAATAAAATAGTCATTATATCCTGTTGGCTACAAAGTGAGACTAAAAAGTCCTCAGAGCTTTCCCTCAGCTCATTGAAATAAAGTGCTACCAAAGACAGAGAGAGAAAAAAAGTGTTTCTTTGAGTTATGTGCTCATCATCAAAAGCGGAAGGAGACAGGGACTCCAAAGAAAGCCTTGCAAGTTTTGTAATCATCTTCCTGACCGTTCAACTAGAGGCACTTAACATCTGCTGGAACGGGTGGCTATAAAACGAGGAAGAAATTAGTGAAAAAAATTTTAAAAATTGTGATACCTTATTCTCAGGAGGACTTTCTGATGTTTTGGAGAGCTCTGTACAACCTCCAGAAGCACTTGAAAGTATGTCAGAGCCAATAAGGTCTTATGGTTTCAGCTAAAACCCACATTTTTGAATGAAAAACTGAATTCAGTGATTATTTCCATCTGCACCTGGTAAAGCTTCTGGCATAACGCTGAGGTGGGCAGAAAGAGGCAGCGTTTTCTTGAGCTGCCACAACCTAAACCTGTTCCTCTGAGCTGCTTGAGCCCTTAGGGTCCTCTCTCTTCTCTGCGTTCATAACGCTCAGGTGGGCAGAAAGAGGCAGCATTTTCTTGAGCTGCTTGAGCCCTTAGGCTCCTCTCTCTTCTCTGCGTTCATAGTTCATGAGATAGTTACATCTGAACTGCATCCCTGCTTCTCCCTGCTCCTCCTTTCCCACAGGACAGTGGGACAGAGCCAGAAGTGATGCTGAAATGATGTGATGAGGAAGAAATGGACTAGGAAAAAGTCTTCTTTCTTCAGTATTGAGGATAAGAGTCTTTCAAGATGTGGCCATGGGAGAAGTCAAGGCAGTCCAAGAGAATGTGAATTTGTGGGTGGTATGAAAAAATCGCATGATACATTCTGCCTAACTTGAGTTACAAGCTTGTGCTCACATTTTAGCACTTAGCAAAGCAGTCAGAAGTGGCTACAATGAGTATTTATTGATGTAGAGAGGCAGATAATGTTGAAAACCGCCAGATCTCATCCCTCTGACACAGCTACCTTACATGATGTGTCCCTGAAAGCCTGTAAGAACATCCATCCATCTATGTATGTATGTACGTATGTACGTATGTATGTATGCATGTATGTATGTATGTATCTATCTATCTATCTATCTATCTATCTATCTATCTATCTATCTATCTATCTATTTATATCTGTGTGCCCTAAGGACTCTGTTGTGCTTTGCCCTATTTGTCTTCTACGACGTAGGTGAGCACAGGATGTCTCTGATGATGCCGATGGGAAGAGCTTTGCACGTCAAGGAGCCAAAGTTCCGTGGAACAGTGGGTACCTGTGTAGGTGCAGGACTGTGCTGTGCTGCACCTGCAGTGTCATCTTCAGGCTTATGCCATGCTGTGCATCCCCCTTGGCAATGGGTAAACTCAGCCTGGCGATGGTGATGGAAGAACCTGCAAGGCAGCTCCACTCAGGACCAGCATGTCATTGTCTTTATCTAAAAGTGCACCAACAACTTCTCTGCAAACATCTCTGCTTGACAGCAGAAAAAATGTATACAGTTATATTCTTATAAATAAAACCTATAATAGCTTGAATAACCCAAGTGGAGTGAATTCTCCCCAGACAGGTTCTGCTGCATTGCAGATTGGAACCTGTTTCATCCTGCACAACTCTGGGTTCCCAGTCTCTAAAGGGACATGAGATTACCTGTAGTATACTTCCTTTCTTTATAGTTAGCTCTAATTAAAAAAACTATTTAAAATGATACTTCACAGAATCTGAGTGACTTTCTTACCAGGATAATGGTGGACCAGGAGCTCCTGGTGTAGGAACAGTGCCCCTTAGGAACAAAAAATGGCAGGTGCTTATAACAATGGACTGTGTCTGATGAATAAAGATTAATCTAAATTTCACCTTCCCTTTCACAGAAAACATTTTTTTTTGTGATTCAGGCAGAGCACTGCAACACAAAGTCTTAAATCTACTATGGTCAGCAAGGTTAAAAATTTTTGATCAATGGACTCACTTTTGCTATAAAGTTCAGATAAGGTAGATAGCTCCTGATGTGAAGAAAACAGTCTGAGAATTGTTTCCCTGGCTCGTTTCTGTGCTTCCTTAGCTGCATGACAACATAGCTGTAAGTCACAGTTTCTCTCCCACTGGCATCCTCTGCTTACAAAGGGCACTCAGCAGTTTGCTGTTAATGCTGACTTCCTGAACATTTATACTTAAATAACAAAATTACTGGGAGAGTTAGGGGAGGAAATTCAGTAGCTTGTTTCCACAGCTGTGATTCAAAACCTCAAAGACATTCATACCCAATGAATGAAGTTGCCGCAGACCAGCACTCTTCTGGTATCCTGTCTGCCTTCTATCACCTCATTAGTTTTATTGCTTTTTCAGTCGGACGTCAGCTGTATCCCTCTCCCATTGGTACACCTATGGAGGGAAACACTTGGTGAATTTTCCCAACAGTATGAGATTTCGGGCTGTGTTACACAAGTTGCATAACTCTTTTGAAAGTCTCAGTTTTATTCTGCTTATTTTATTTCTCATATTTCCTCTTTGTCAGGACTATTCCTCTGTGGGCAGCTACTGGATATTTTTCTTTATAAATCTGATCCTATGTAATACGTGGGGTTTATTTTCTCTTTTAACTGGTGTATTGCTGCTCAATATGGGTGTTATGTTGTATTTCAACAAGCTAGGGAAATGAGCCTGAAGAAGGTGCTCTTATCTGTAAATAGTACTTATGTTTGTCTTAAGCGCATGACTATTCCCATCGAAGCTGTCTATGTGTGTAAGTGCTTTATCAGGTCCTTGTAGCAATAGTACAATCTCTTTGGTATTAGGGCAAATGAGTACTAACAAAAAATTGTGCTGAATTCTTAATATTTACTATCCCCTAAAGGATGGAAATAAGTTTTTCAATTTTGGAAACATACTTCCAAGGAGATGTTAGCTAAATTATTAATATTTTTGGAAGATGCAAGTCAGTTTTAAAGTATTGGTGACAAGTGGGAGTGAAACCTTTAATAGTTCTTCCAGATTTGTCATGCTGTGGGTAATCTCCAATTTCACGGAGCAAGAAAGATTTCCTTAGAAGTTACAGTTGCTCAGAGGATGTTTTCTTTTGACCTATTATAAGTAGTTCTGTGGAAACAGCATTTTGTGTCTGTTGATTTGGAAAGTTTTACGACAGCGAGCACTAAGCAGCAGACATCTGCTTACTACTCTTTGTTTAGTGGTAGTGTATATAAACCCACAAGTAAAGAGAATGCCCTTGCCATGCACAATGAGTAAAGACAGCAGTTGTGACGGAATATATTTTAGTATTTAGGAATGTCAGAAATGATAGAGAGGAACAGTTGTGAGATATCTCTTACCTATCTTGAGGCATGTGAACCAACTTTTTCATAGCCTGCTCTTCATTTTGCCCCATAACATCTCACAAGAGGGCTGGCTACTAAAAGTTGGGATTTCTGAGAATGGTGTTTATGCTTTCCTGTTTCCTGCTATGAAATGTAGAAAGCAGGTGATGTCTCAGAATGCTGTGGGAAAGGAGGCTGATGTGTGTGGGGCAGGGTTATCCTCCTGACTAAGCCCAGCAGATATTTCAAGGTCAAGTTGTGCAACCACAGGATGCTGAACGAAGAGGGTCAGCCAGGAAAGATCTGTCAGAGCAGAATGCTCTCTGTTCCTGGACTCTGCTCTGGGATGAGGAGGGAAGATAAGATGAGGTACCGCTAGCTGCACGGACATGGCAGTGACAAGGCAGGCTTCTGGGTGCCGTTGTGAAACAGTGTTCAGGAACACTGGTGAGGAGCTACACCCTCAGTGTATGGCTCTGCTGAATCATAGCTACAGACAAATCCATACAAAGATTTGCTGAGGTTGCGTGCGTGGAGGAAATGAAGGATAACCTGACTACAGTTTCCACCGTTTAAGAATGTTCACAAATTTCAGGCTGCAGAGCTGCCTGCGGTAGAAGGGGAGACAATGCCACCAGTACTCCCATAAGTCTGGCCCTACACTGTGTGCATGCTGCAGCTCCCCTGCACACATCAGGTATAACCCACTTGTCCTGCAATCACCTACTGCTGGATGCCCTGGAGACACAGCATGGGTGCGGTCAGGGTACTGGCATCCCTCTTCCTGTCCTGCGTGAAGATCCCTGGGGAAAGGAATATTACTAATAATACACTCTAATTTTTAATATTTATAATATATTATTATATAATACGATATTATATATAATATAATAATAGTAATATAAAATCATTGCTTCATTAAGGGAGGCAACTTCTCATGGCAGTTGTTGATTTGAAATTATTTGATGGGGATTGTCTCTTGGTGATATTTCTCAGGATAACAAGGATTCTTTCTTATTGTGGGTTTTGATAGCTCTCTATTGTCAAGTGCTGTCAGGGTCAGTGTAAGACAAACAAGTGATTTTTTTCCTTTGGGAAGAATGTCTATTTCTTTAGAGAATTAATATTTTTTTACTTCCTAATGGTTGTACTGTGGAGGTTGTGAATGGAATGTAAATTTATTCCCCCACGTCTCCACCAAGAAACAAAATAAGAATATACGGAAAAAAACCCCATCTCGAGTGTGTTGCTTGGTGTTTTCATGGTTTCATTTCTCCTATTGGCTTGAACTGTATTAATTTTGCTGTTTTCAGGGGTTTTTGTGCCTACAGGGGTTCAAGGCCATAAATCCTGAGAAAGCATAAGTAGTATCTTTTGGCTTAGAGAGAGATGCTTCACGAAAGGCTGATTCATGGTTGTGGTATGGAGTAGGTCAGGTCTTTCCCAACAAAGCATAAACTGTCTATTACTGGAAACCTTAAATTTTAAAAAGATCTTGGATACCTCAGGTGTGGCCCTGTACTGTAGCTGTCTAATGACTGGCATGCAACAAATACCACCCTTTAAAATGATTTTTCTTGTGGTAGTGGGATCTTAAAATCTGGGATGTATAGCATTCATACAATAATAAGAATAAGAAGTGCTAATTATTTGTTCTGATGGTGAGATTACTCTTATTTCTGTGAGGACTTCCTTTTCCCAGAGGTATCAGTTCTTTGTGTTGCTGGAGCTGGGGAGGTTGGATGTGTGTCTTTGTGTGAGTGGTTCCCTTCTGCCACACCTGATGACCTCTTCCTCAGTTCAGATCCCAGACACCTCTGGGTCCCTCTCACTGTACTGAGGTGATGCTGAAGGCATAGTTTCATGATGAAGGAATACAGACCAAGGAGGAGATTTGACACAAATGTTTTTAAGCTGTCCAGTACAGTTTGGAGTAGAGAATGTGAGGGATAAGTGATAATCCATGCGTGCTGGAAGAAGCATCTCTCACCACTGTCTATAAGGCATAGAGAAGAGAGTGGGATGTTCTCAGCACAACCTTGTTTTACAAATCTCTGGAGGATGGATCATGGCTATTCCAGAGAGATCAAAAAAGAGTACATGGTGCTTCTTCCGAGAATTACAGACCGTGGGGCCAAAGGCTGAATCCCATCAACTTTCTTGTCACATTCATTTTTATGCTGTAAGAAAGTCATGTGGTCCTCTGGCCCAACACTACCACTAGCCACATGACTGGGTGGCTGAAGTCAGTATCTATGCCACCATCTTACTGTACATCCTTATTTCTGCTGTTTGGTTTTTTTTTTTTTCTTCTTTACAACAGCTTCAGAAAAACTTAGATCTTCATTGCCTGGGAAAACAAACTCACTTTTTTATCCTTCTATCAACTCTTTCACTACTAATCTTTTGGCTCCAGAAGACTGGAATTTCTTAATATTATTGAGTATTTCCCCTCTGAAATAAATTGACTGAGTCTACTGGTTGAATACACAGGCTGGCATTGGGTAGAGCAGCTTGGAAATAAAAGTATATAGGAGGCCTGTGAAGAGGCCTGCATGGTCGAAAAGCTCATGTAGCTGTGTATGTGCCTGGCAGGAACTGTCGCCAGCTCTGCTGGCAGATGTGATAACACAGAGGTAACTGTGCTGAAGACATGCAAATTGTCACTGTGAGCAAAGGTGAAACCTGGAAAGAAACCATCAGTTTGTTTTTAGAGTGTTATCCAAGTCTCCAATGCTCTTCTTTTGCTCTCCACTGTACTAAGGCTGAATACTGTCAGAGAACAAACACATGGGTCTCCTTCACAGTCCGCAGGGTAGATGCAAGGATTTACCAAAAGGCTTAGACAAAATAATGCATGTGCCTTTGAGGCCTTTACCTGGGCTTAGAATTAAAAGCCAAACATAATTAGATGGGAAAAAGACATTTTACCTTGATATTTATTTAAGGATCCTTAGATGCTCCACATCCAGGCAGGGAGCACCCTGCAGAATGCCCCGCCGGAGAATGCACACACCCAGTGATTCACGTATACAATTATAGACCTTGCACATTAGCATATCTATCACAGATTCCCCAGTGGAAGGCTCAAGAAAAGCCCCATCCTGAGGAACCTTCCCCCTGGATGGGCCTATCTTGATTTACAGAATGTGTTCTGGAGAGGACCTTGGTGTCTGGGGCTCTCTGACCCCCAAGTATGAGGCTTCCATGATGTTTAGTCTCTTGGCTTAACAGAACTTTGGGTCTAAGCTCGTTATCAGACTTAGGGAATTACAAGTATGTGGGCTGAAAGCACTGAGGATACATAAAAGCTGCATAAAAAGAGTATATGAAAGAGTGTGTATAAGAGAGGTATATAAAAACAAAAAATCATCATGGCATCACTATTCCTCTGCTGAATACTGGCCAAAACTGAGAATGTTTAAACTTTCTAATAACCTTGATGTTCATCAGAGATCTGTTTATCTGGTCCCTGTGGCTTTGGGATCGGTGTCCATGCCTGTTTCTTCAGCTTGGCTTCTAATTCAAGCCCAGCCCTGCCTCAGACCTTTCTCTGCTGTGGCCCAGTGACAAACCTGATGCATTAGACATGGCCTGAACATGCCTTGGTCTGAGCAAGGTGTTATGCTCATGGCACTGCCTGATGTGTTTGACATGCTTGTGCCTGGCAGGGCCAGGTCACATGTTCCTGTCTCTGTGCTCTTCCCAGTGCCTGAGCATTGCCAGACCAGCATCTCACAAAGTGCAGCCTCACCTGGTCTCATCTTCATGGGCTTCAAACTAGTGTTTTCCACCTTCCAAAGCTGTGCCGGAACCAGAAAGCTCTGGGCTCTCTTTGGTGAGGAGAGGTAAACAGAAGTGCACAGATTTGTGACATCTTGGTTGGAGCGCTGAACTAGGAAGGAGATTGACTTTTGTACATCTAAGCCTACACATTTTATCTTTAAATTGCTTCCTGTGAAATGCACAGGAAGCAATTTAAGGCAGGGAGGAAGGGAGCACAGCTCAGGACTCTCTTTTGCCTCTGCCCAGTAAAGTGGCAGAAAACAAAGTCTTGCTTCATCTCATTAAATGATAGGCTTCATAATAATTTTTTATTCCTATAACTTTACAAAAAATAAAGTATTTTCTCTGTAAAATTTCCCAAATCACCTGTTGGTGTTACTCCAAATGAGTTTTGAAATAAGCTGTATATTGTATTTCGGGTATTGTTTACCCAAATTGTACATAAAAATAATCAATACAATTATTTAGGAGTGCTGAGAAATATGGATAACTAGACAAAATTTAGCTCTTAGCCACCTTGTGACAGAGAAAATAACCCAAATAGATGGACTACATTGCCTTCCTGGCCTCTTAAGGAAGTAGCTTTTCCTGGGTTCATTAACAATGTTTCACTTGCCAGTATTCATCTGTAATTGAATTCCTCATGGTGAGACAAGAACTCAGCCCCTGTAATATTTCAGGTATTCTACACCATGCAGTAGAGAAAGACACAGAGATGCTTAAGTTCACACTGCTGGGGCTTTCTCCCTATCTAGTGACAGGTCTGCTGGGCCAGTGCAATGTTGCAGCTAAGGTGAAAAGTGTTTGTGAAAGCCCTCATTAGCTCATGTTTCTGTGCTGCTGTGCTGCTCTGGGATCGGGGAGATTATCTCCATTACGTCCTAGTAGTGTTTCATGGATATTTCTACTCTTTCAGTGCTAGTTTCAGCATCAGCATGTTGTCTTGTGTGATATGAAGACACTACTGAGACAAGAGATGCTTCAAAGAGATTACAGATACCACAGGTCTGTTTAGTGGAGCTGGGCAGCAAGGCAACAAAGGTGACTCCCTGCTGCTTCCTGTCTGGGTAATACCATAGGCTGATCCATTAATGGGAAAAGAACATCTAGAATAAAATATAACAGCAAGGTAATTCTTGCAAACCATTCCTGTGTTGAGATGTAGTCTCTGGTATAGTGCATGATTTAATTTTGCAACATTCCATTTTTCCGTGCCTAACATGTATAACACTTGGCACTCTTTGTTCAACAATTCTGTGTTAGAAAATACCATCCATGTCTGTTTCTCCTCTAGTGTCCTTGTGTTCTGCCTGAAGACTGCAGAGTTTGCATCCAGCAGGCGTTTCTTGATGGCCAGACACAGAGACTCCAAAAATCAGTTAGTATTTGGGTCAGATTCTGATCTTTGTTCTGCTGATCTGAACTTGGAATAGCTCTCTGGGTTTCAATGATAGATCCAGGCTCACACTTTCAGTAACAGAAAGTTTCTTGGGCTGGATTTCTGGCTGAGACAAATGGGTGTGCCTTTCTTGGACACGAGGAGCTACAGAGTTTGATGTAAATGAAGTTGTCTATTTACTGAATATGTTGCTTTTACATTAGTGTGTCTTAAAACCATGAAGTGGTGTGTTTGGGTTTTTTTAATTTGATTTGAAAGTCATAGCTCTGGAGTAGATTTCCACTGTGGTTACAGCCACTGAGCAGCTTTTAATTCACTGTCTGTAATATGGCTGGCTGGGTAGCCAAGAAAACACAAAGCTCCAGATGGGATGAAAGATCCACTTGAGAAAACAGGAAAGGAACCTGCTCTGAGATCAGTACTTCTTCAAGCAATGTCAGATGTTCCTGAACTACAGGCATTGTGCTGCTGTCCCAGACTGCAATGAAAGAGTTTTTATTTCTTTTCCCCTGGCATCCCCTGTTCTTAGGAACAGGCAGTGGTTTCCTAGTGTACATGTACATTTTTGCATGACATGAAAAAAATCCCAGTCTGTACTTTCCATTGCTGAAGGTATTTCTGTTATCTTTACCACATACAAAAGGGAATGTGTTTTACATCCTTCTCTACATGTGAGACGTATTAGCCCCAGGAAAGAAAGCTGTACACTTGTGCACTTGGAGGGCTTTTTTTTCCGACTCTGACCTTATGCAAGTCAATGAGAGGTTGATTTTCAAACAGATATTTTATACTTCTTGTGGTTACTAAGATCAACAGGTACAAGTAGTTCAGTGATCCTTGCAATCCATCAAGTATTCTCCACCACTTCGAAGTGAAAGGAGAGCTTTCCTGGCTAATAGTGGTCATGAACGAGTGAATCATTTCTGTCAGTTAACACCTGCTACCAAAGGATGTACAACAGGACTAATAGAGAAGAACCAAATCTGGGAGTGGCAGATTTGTAAATTATTTTATTTTTGAGATATTTTTCATACTTGCAAATTTTTTCAAAACATTTATAAATTCTATCTATCTCTAAGGACTTCACTGCACATTTGAGAAGCAAATGTCAGTATGAGAATTGGCATCCTAAGTCTGAGGACATGGAAGTTTGTCCTTAAATCATTAGCAGTGCAGTCATTGACCTTTTAAAGCATCCATCAGGGTTTTTTTTAGTCTCCAGAACCACTACTCCACTGAGGCACGCAGAAATTCTCTGGTGATCCTAGAGCTACCAGCCTTCATTATGATAGCTTACTCTTGTCATATCAGGCATCATATCTGGTTAATTTGCGGAGGTCACTACACTCACACAAGACCAAACGACATGAAAAAGTGGCTTTATTGGGTGAGGAATTCTCTGGTGGTTTGGGCTCAAAGAGTTGTGTTAATGGGGTTACATCAGGCTGACAGTCAGTCACCAGGAGGATTCTTTAGGGCTCAATTTCAGAGTCTTGATGCAGAAATTGAGTGTAAAATAGGTAAATTTGCTGATGTTACTTAACTGGGAGGAGCTGTGGACTCCCATGAGTCTTTAGACTTTAGGTAAAGAGTCTTTACAGAGAGATCTTGATCAACTAAGGAAATGTGGGCAATCACCAAACTTTTCATTCAGTGTGGCAACACCTGTGCTCGTTTAACTACTTTCATCCAGCACTTTGTTACTTGATATGCATACACCTCATTCAATCCAGTAAGGAGACACAGCTCAGTGCTCACTGATCATTATTTTTCTCCCAGTATCCTAGTTGTTAATATTCTCCCCATTCACAGTAACAATGCTTACAATTTTGCAAATGCAGCTTTTGTGTGTGTGTCTGTGTCTGATATCAGAAGAAGAACAACCTCAGCTCTTACTAACTGTTGAGATCTTTAGTGATCTTCTTCTCAACAACTTAAGTTTTGTAACATTTATCAACACAAATATTGTAAGTAATATGGTTTATCATATACCTTAGAAACTACTGATTTCACTGATGGCTCTTGTTCTCCTTAATATAAGAATCCAGTTTAATTAGTATTTTTTCAACGAGACTTAGTAGATAGAAATCAAACTATTACCTTTTTTTTTTTCCAGGGGAAGTATTTTTTTCCTTTATTATACATTTCAGTGGGTCAATATAAAGGTAGATTTTATAGTCATACATTCAACAGTGGTTTCTGTGAAGCATTAGAGAAATTTGTAACAGTGGAAAGGCAGTTGCTACTTCCCTAAGAGAAATAAAGAGAAAATCAAGGAAAGAAAGAACATTTTGCAGTACATTTGCTGTTCATTTGCTGTTGAAGTGGGTGTCAACTTGTCAGCTTCATGGGGAGATATGCACTATGTTTTCATCTGCTTTACTGCAGCAGTGACTTCTTCCATGTTTTTATGATTTATTTCTTGAAATCCTATTGTTTTGGAAAAAGAATTTTACAAATCCCCTTAGTTAGAAAAAATCTGATGAAAGAAGTAAAACATTTTTGGGAAATGGTCTTTTCAGGAGCAAAGGGAGAAGCAGGTAAATGCAAGGCAAAATCTTTTGCTTTTACGAAAAACACACTTGTTTTTCACAGTCCAAACACACCAATTTGTTTTTAAAAGGTACATTTTATAGACACATTTTTGTGTCATGTATTTAATTGTTTTCTGGGGTCATACTCATTATGGCTGGAGAAAACTCACTCATAATTGACCTTCATGAATTAAAAAAAATAAAAACTGCACTGTTTCTGAGGAGTCCAGCAACACTCTGCTCTGCAGCTACATCATGCTGAAGTCAGCGGTTCAACTGGCAGAGTTCAATTGCAAGGACTGATATTTCCATCTCATCATCACCACATTAATTTTTTTCATTGTGAGTAGCAGTGCGTAGAAGCCAAGCTAAGTAATGAGGATCGGGGGATTAAAAAGAAAACTGAGGTTAAGAATGGAGAAATAATTTAAAAATGCTTTAGACTGATTAATCCTGGTTGCCTGCAACTCAGTCTCAACTGATCATTTAAATAGACCTCAGGGATTTATTAACCCCTTTTGAAGTTATTCTGGTTTCTGTCCAGCTTCAATGTGAGAGGACAAGGAAAGAATGACAATGTCTTCCCCATCTCAAAGAGGAAGCATACCAGTAATTTTTTCTTCCTTATCTTTCTGTGAAAAGTACACCCTGTATATGTTGAAAGTTTAATAACTGAATGGGAACTTTGCCTTGCTTTTGCATTATAGAATCATAGAGTAGTTTGAAGGGACCTTTAAAAGTCATCTTGTCCAGCCCCTCTGCAGTGAGCAGAGACATCTTCAACTAGATCAGGTTGCTCAGACTCCCATCCAACCTGGCCTTGAACACTTCCTGTGCCTGGCACAACTGCATTTCTAGTTACTTTAAGGGGGTGATGCTACTTTTTCAGATCCAACAACAAACCTGGGTGGCATTGCTACTGCACTTCAGCCCAGAATGAATGAGGGATAAGGAGACCGGTGGCTGTAATCAAAAAGGAATTTCTTTAGGTTAGTTTGTGACTGAGGCACATTGACTAGTAAATAATTTCTGAGTCTAAAAGCTTGCAAGGCATGCTGATACCATACATTAATTTTTTTTTCTCATGATATTGAAAAAAATAAATATACAGAAATATATGAAGATATATAAAGATACAAATCCCTTACCATGATACAAATGTCTTGTAAAGATACAAATCTGATAACTTTTAAAGCATGAGCAAGTGCTAATATTTTCAATCACCAGATGCAAAATTATTTTTCAAACTCTCTCTGATGAGTGAAAATAACACAGCAATTGTTGGTATACTAGTCTATCAGGTGAGACACAAAGTACGCCATAGTCAGTTGCTATAAGGATAAAAGTTGGCTAAAGAACCACTGCTCAAGGTAAAATATATAGTCATCATCATAGCAAAAGCTTATAATCTTCACTAAAAAAGGCAAGAGAATTATAAACCATGTCTCCCAGGTGAAACTTATGGAAAAACTCGGTGAGCTCAAGGTGAGGAAAGTCTGCAAGCAGACAGTTCAGTCAGAGAATGTATCAATGAGCAGACATCTACAATGAGTGATGAAGTGGAAAAAAACCCCTTCCATCAATCAAGCTGAGAAGAGGTACCTCAGAGAGATATCCAAAGTTGTTTTGTTTTTTTTTTTAATCTTCATTTTTAAAAATACTTTGGAAATATCTACTTAGGAAACCAGGCCAAATAATTATTACTGAACTGAAATTTCACTGGAAAATTGAATGGAATCAGTGTCTCAGCGTGCTTGCCAAGTGAAGAATGGAAACTGTAGTGTATAAGCCTGACAAGGAGCAGAGGCACTGAGGAGACCAGAGGGTTGTGTCTGGAAGCTTTGCACAATGACATCTGACATCTGAGGCTTAAACTGCAGCAGGGTATGCCAACTGCTGCTGGAAGCTGGGAACGAGAAATAATGAGACACCTCATGTCTGGCATGCTCTAACGCTGCTGGAGATGAGGTCTGCACGGGAACTGTTAGGAGGGGTCACCAGGCTGCTGGAACTGCAGCTGTAACAGTTCAATGGCTTGGCTCACCTGTGGGGGTAAATGTAGATGTGAGCAAAGCCAAAGGATGGGCTGTGAACAAGTGCCTGTCTCTGAGGAAAGGAACATCAAGGTACATCAGGTAAAGATTAGAAAAAATATGGGTGGAAATTTGTCTCTGACACCTGCAATCTCCCTGCATTGTGACCAACACTCCTGGAAAGACAGTGTCAACATGGCAGCCACATTATTTGTGATTCTTTATCCTGGGTTTCTCTAGGTCCTGTCTGGTGAGCCTAAGATTTAAAGAACATGTGCCAAGCTTCCATTCATGGTATCTAAAACAGTGCAGGGGTTGTGTTGCAGCCTGCAAAATTGTGCTTCATTAACCTGAAAATTAGATAATGTATTGAAAGTTCTGGGGAGGGGGAGCTGGGAATTTTGTGGGGTATGTTTCAGAGTGCAAAATCTGAGAGCATTGAAGGACAGGTACAAAATCTGATGTAATGCAGTCTTCATTGATTTTCGGAGGGATCACTGCAGTAAAGCACCCCAGAGCCATACTCAGATGTTGTCTGGGAGACAGCTAGGTGGAACATACCAAGACTGAACCACAGAGCAAGCTGAAATGACAGCAAAGCGGACAGTTCGTGCAAAGTGGCTGAGCTGGCTTCCCAGCTTCTTCTCATTTAGCAGGGCAGGTATCTCAGTGCCTCCTGCTGGCCTCCCCGTCGGCGCAGCCTCTAACTCCCACAGACAGCATGTGGGAAGGGTACAGCAGAGACAGCAAGGCCATCAGGAACTGCAGTACTGATGCTGAATTCCCATGCAAATGGCTTTGAAAACTTCAACATGAAACATCATCAAAAAGAGTTACACTGAAAAGTCTGGAGTGAAATAAAAGTTCAGAACAAGGAGGAAATATGTTAACCAGTGGATGAGATGTCAGTGAGAAGAAGCAGAATGAGGCAAAACTGGGAAAGTACAGAGCTTTAAGAAGCCTGCATGGGCTGTCTTTAAAGGTATATCTGTCTGTCTTTACAGCTTTGTTGTTGGAAAGGATGAACAAAGACATTTGCTACATTTGAATCTAATATCCAAAAATATAACTTCTGTTTTCATTATCTGGTTGAGAATGTGGACCCAGTGTGGAAATTGCCCTGGGCTTGGTGAAGTGTACCTTCAAATTTTCAAATGTTTTTTTGCTTGAATTCCAGAAATCCCATAATGGGGTTTCCCATTTTCAAAATCCTTCTGGGAAAATCATTGATGTACAATGAGATATTTGGCTGCTGCCTGCCCAGGGACTGCCTGTGCAGGAGTGCAGCAATCTGCCAGGGAAAAATAAGCAATACATATCTGACAGGTCTTGTTGAAATGCGACTGTTTCCATCAGATCGTGATAAACAAGCAAACTCCACTAAAAAAATGTTCTCTTGGAATCCTCCCAAGGGGAAACACCCATTAGTGACACCACATCAAAAACATCCAGATCCCACTCAATCATCAACAATAAGTTCAGTTTACTGAAGCACAGAAAACATGAAGTTGATAAAGGATATTTATGAGATGCAGTCTGTGGAAAATGCTTTGCAAAGCAAGAGTGTGTGATTGTAAAAGGTCCCAGTTCTCAGAAGATATTTGCCAAAACATGTTGATGGGTGCATGAATTCATGTAATCTTCTCATTTACCTGAAGAATAGAGCTGCTTACTGCTAATTAAATCAGTAAGGGTCTTTGTGAGAAGTCACTGGTACAGGCTGTGAGGTCAAGATTCTGTGAGCATTAGTCATGATCAATCTTTAGAGCATCTCTTTGATAAAGTGCAGTTATGCTATGTTGTCGTTTGGATATTGAACAAGCTAGAGAATGCCAGTACTTCCTTGAGAGAGAAATACTTCTCGTTGCACTACTGGTGACAGATATAGCAAAATAACTTACAAAAAAGAGGTGACTGTATGTGACAGATACAAATGAGTATGTATGAAAAATATATCTAAATATCTATATATATATATATGTACAAAAGTAAATGCAAGACAGGCACCATCAAAGAAAATCTAGGACTGAAATATGGTTAAAGAAATGCATGGAAGAGGGAGATCTTTCTGTTGGTGTAGGTATCTCAGATAGATCATCGAATCTTGCATCATTTAAGTTGGAAAACACTTCTAAGATCATCTTCAGTTCCAATCATTAACCCAGCACTGGTACACATTTACCACTAAACCATGTCCCAAGGTACCACATCCACACATTTTTTAAACTCAACTACTTCTCTGGGCAGCCCAGTCCAACGTCTGACCACTCTTTCAGTAAAGGAATTTTTCCTAGTGTCTGATCTGAACCTCTCCAGCACAATTTGAGGCCATCTCCTTTCATTCTATCACTTGTTACTTGGGAGAAGAGACCAAACCCAAATCCTTTCAGGAGACCAAAACCAATCCTTTCAGGCGGTTGCAGAGAGTGATAAAGCCCCCTCTGAGCCTTCTTTTCCCCAGGCTAAACAGCCCTAATTCCCTCAGACGCTCCTCACAGAACTTGTGCTCCAGGCCCCAGGTCCTTCTCCACAGAGCTGCCTTGCAGCAGGTCAGCCCCCAACCTGTACCAGTGCTTGAGGTTTTTCTTCCCCGGGTGCAAGGCTCTGTACTGACCCTTGCTAAATTTTGGAAGGTTCTTCTCTGCCTGTCTCTCCAGCCTGTCAAGATCCCTCTGAAGAGTCCCACAGCCCTCTGAGGTATCAGCCACTCCTCCCAGTTTTGTATCCTCAGTGAACTTGCTGAGGAGGAAATTTGCTGAATTCCAGTCAACTCGGATCTGCCCAGTTAGCCAGGACTGCTGGTAAATAATTGAAAGTAGCTCCGTGAGCGCTTTTATCAACTCCCTCAGTACTCTTTTGTGGATCCCACCCATCCCCATAGACCTGTGTGTGTCTTGGTGGTGTAGCAGATCAATAACCACTTCCCCTTGGATTCTGGGGACTTCATTCTTTGCGTCCCTGTCCTCCAGCTCAGTGGGCTGGGTAAGCTGCGAACAACTGGTCCTACTCTTTTTAAAGACACGCAAATAGCGTGAGTCTTTTCATCATTGTTTGTTACTATGTTTCCCCTTGTACCCAATAAAGGGTGGAGATTCTCCTTAGTTCTACTTTTGTTGCTAATTTTGCTGTGTTTATAGAAACATTTTTTGTTGTCTTTTACTGCAGTAGCCATATTAAGTTCTAGTTGGGCTTTGGCTGTTCTAATTTTCTCCCTACATAACATCACAAAATTTTTGTAGTCCTCCTGAGAGGTCTGTCCAACCTGCTCTTGAATCTTTAAGATTTATTTCTTGAAGAATATCCAGCTTTCCTGGAAATTTTTGCCCTTCAGTATGCTGTCAACCAGACTCCTAAACAGGCTGAAATCTGACCTGTGGAAATCCAAGTTGTCAGTTCTGATAGTGTCCCTCCTGACTTCTCCAAGAAGTGAAAATTCTACCATTTCACTATTACTGTTTCCAAGACAGCTTTTAACCATCACATCTCCCACTAGTTCTTCTCTGTTCACTAAAAACATGTCCTGTGGGGCACTTCCGTGGTTGGTTCACTGACCGGCTGTGTCAGGAAGTTGTCTTAACACTCTCCAGGAACCTCCTGGTCCTGTGTTCCCTCTCTGCTCTGCTGTGTTTCCAGCAGAAAACCTCTGGTTAGCAGAAGTCCCCCTAGAACAAGGGCTGGTGATTGTGAGGCTTTTCTCAGCTGCTTACAGAATATTCCTCCTGCCTCCTCATCCTGGCTGGGGGGTCTATAACACATACTCACCATGATATTTGCCTCATTGGCCTTCCCTGGAATCTTACCCATAAACATTCCACTGTCTTGTCACAATCATTAAGCTCCAGACAATCAAGACATCCCCTAAGCTACAGGACTACCACAGCACCAACCCTTCCTTGCCTATCCCTTCTGAAGGGTTTATTGCCATCCACCGCAGTGCTCCAGCTGTTCAAGTCATCCCGTGATGGCAACTATGTCACTGTTTTCCTGCTGCACAATGGCTCCCAGCTCCTCTTGTTTGTTGCCCATGCTGTGAAAATTGGGGTAGATGTACTTCAGTTTGGTTATGGACCCTGCCACATTTTGGACAAGGAAGCCCAAATTCCTATGTGACCATTTTCAGGCACTTCTGTGGTTTCTATCACATGGATAGTGCTTGTGTCCTTGCTGCCACAAGGATCTCCATCCCCAGCCTCCACAGATCGAAGGACCTGGCTACACACCATCCCTCAAATATTGGTGTGCTGCCCACAGGCGTATCTCTAGCAAGGCTCGTTTTATCCTTTCATCCCATCAAATCTAGTTTAAAGCTCTTTTAATGAGCTCCTTATTCCCTTCGCACTGCCGGAATCGTCTCTTCTGAATTCTCCTGAGAACATCAACTCTTAACTTTTATCCTCCACTTGCACTTAAGTATTAAGTCACCTAAACTAGTTAAATAACACATCTCCCACAGCCTCCATCCTGTATTTATTTCTGAATAATCCAGGGGTTGTGGAGAGTTAGAACCTGAAAACCTTAGAGAAGAAATCTGTAAATCTGCAAATCTTCAAAAAGTCAGAAAATTCCCATAATCAGAGCATGATAGTAAATGGGTCTGAAGACCTCATATCTTATTGTAGCATCTACAACATTGGAAAAGCAAGAATAAAGTGTATATAGGTGTACTGCAGAATTTTCTAATAATCACAATCCTTACTGAAAATGGAAAGGAAAGCTTTAGAAGCTTATGCTGAGTCTTGCAAAGCAAAGGGGAAACTTAAAAAGATAGAAACAGTTAAGGTCATAGTATCGTAATCTGAGAACACAACCACTGCTGGCAGTTAATCTGCAAGAAGGTGCCAGCACCCTGATTCCTCTATGATGAATGATTTGGAGCTGTCTCGCAGCCATGAGTCACCGTGCTAGGAACTGTACAAACATGGCTGACCCATCATGTGGTGGGTGAGCAGGTCCTGGAGGGAGGGAGGGAGCTGAGCACTCAGTCCTGCTCATGAGCAGGAAGCCCAGGTGGTGCAGAAGGAGCAGGAACCGCCTTAATCCTGCCTGGGGTGAGCCCTTACTGGTGCTGCTGAGAGATAGCTGCTATCCGAAAGCACTGGTAGTGTGTGCCTGGATCTGTCCCTGCAAAATGCTTCATTTGTCTCTTCATTGCAACCTGGTGAATGTCACATGTGCAAAATTCATACCCTAAAGAATCCTGTTGGCTAAAGTTTGCATGGTCATATTATTGAGATTGTTATAAGGGAAGAAGCATCTATCTCATTCTCTGTTTTTTTTTCCAGAGAAGGACTGGCCTATCAAACAAGATATAATGCAAAGGGTCTAGGGGGAATATAGTATTTATTACAAATAATTTTTTAGTTTTCTGTGTGATACCCTCTTCCTTTGCTTTGGGAGTGGCCAGAGCTCATCTTTTCCATGTTTTTAAGAAAAAAAATATTAGCCATAGTCAAATCACTAAAGGTGAGGTCATTTGGGTTCATACGTGATATGAAGATGGCTGAATATTTTGACTCCCTTGCTAGAGATTGACAAATATCTCTTCTTAATTGTGTATTATGTGGGAGATGCAAGTGTTTCCCTTCCATTAGCACTTAGTGAGCATCTCTGCATTATGTCCGGGGAGACACAATAAAGAGGCTCTTACACCTGCCAGGATCAGCAGAAAGGAGGATATGACATCGATTTATTGACATTATCTCATTCTTATACACATCCCAACTCCACAAGGGATTGGAGAGCATGTCACTTCCTTCTCCATCTCACTGGAGAAGAAAGGTGCTTATCAAGGTGGTCATATCGCAAAAGGAATGAAAAACAGAAAATACCGTTAAGTAAACATCGGCTCTATTTACATAAATCCGTGTGAAAAGAGTCTGACTCCAAGGTTAAAACAGAAGGCTTACAGAAAACCAGGGCAACACTGCATTATCTGTGTTTTTCTTCTTCATCTCCACCCCATCCCAAGCATAAGCTCATCCCAATCCTCCACGCTGTCTTGAGGATTTTCCATCTTCTTTTTCCACATCTGTCTCTTCTTCAGCTCCCACCAGAAACCAACCATTATGTCCATCACCTCTTTTTCCCATTGCTTATCCCAGCATTACCAGGAAACCTTAACAGCGACAAAAGTGATTTCTAATATCACTAGGGGATGCTTCACACTGAGATGCATGCACGCACATGTGCCCTGTCTGATAGAGGTGCATTCTCTGTCTCTGGTTGCAGTGGTGGAGGAGGGCTCCCACAGCTTTAGGACAGTGGCAGAGCAAGACCAGTTTTTACAAAGTTCTTAGGAAGTGAAGGAGAACAATGCTATTAGCTAACATTGGTCTCAATCCAGAAGAAACGAAATTATATGCTGAAATAAGGTAACAAGAACTTCTTACTGTTGAGCTGCTGTAACCTGGACATAGTTACACAGCTCCACGTGTTTTTATTTAGCAGCAGTGTGTCACTGGAAACATGGAGAAAGCTATATGATCTTGCTTTTGAAAGAACTGTTGCGTGATGAGGTTAAATTGAGAAATGATAACAAATGCAGTAGAAACACCCTTTATGCAGCTCAAACACTTTGTGTCTGCCTCTCTCTTCATCTGTATCTTTGCTGTGTCAGCAATTGTCCCATAGTAACAAAAAATTGTTAGGAAGATTGTTACTGCTCACAAAATGTTGGGTTTTATTCACTGAGCAGGACCATCTTGAGAATAATTGTCAGCTTCTGCCTGACAAATTTCCAGGTGTCTTGAGCTAGTGTTCAATGTTTCTTCCTAGGATTCCACCTTCTTCTGGGATCCCCAGGCATAAACAACTGGATAATTTTTAACTCAAGAAAGTTCTGACTGACCAATGCCCAAATTCCCCATTAGTTCTCAGCGTATAGTGATGAAAGGCACCTTATTTCTTTCCTGTAAAAATTTAGATTTCTGGTCATTTTCTTGCAATACCATCTTTTAAGACATCTTTTATTGTGTGTCCTGTTTCTTGTACTCAAGCATTTGTGCATCTTTGCATTACAAAAGGCTTCACTAAATGATCTAGTGACAAGAGTCAGCAGTGCTATGTTGGCTTTTTAGAGTTTTTTTACTACATTGCTTGGTCTGAAAAAATTTTTCACTATGTGCACAACACCTTCAACCAAAAGAGAACATAGACGGATTAGATGTTTTATCTGATGTGGCTTCAAGTCTACTTTGCATGTTCCTGTAACTGGCCATTTTTTAGTATTGAAACCCTCGTCAGTAGTTGTACAAGGATAATTTTACTAAAAACAAGGTTGATCTGACTGGGGAGGAGAGAGTTAAAACCAGAAGATTTGGTGAGGGGGGAATAGTTTCACTCAAACTGACCTTTCAGCTGGAAATGCTCAGAATATCAGTTTGGGACAACTCCTTTTATTACGCCTACTGCTCATCCTCTGCCTATTTTTAGTAGTGCTCCTGCGTAGGGATAATACACTCTCACAGACATGCTTGGCCCTTCTGCTGGAAGACGAAGAGATAATAAAAGCACAGGTTTGTGATAAACTCTGCGTACACAAAGCCTTTTGATATATTGGGGCAGGCAACAGGCTCCCCCTTTTTGGTTAGGATGAGCTAAGCCCAAGAGAGCCTGTCCCCCGTGTATCTCTGCTGCCAGGTGTTGTTAGCAAGGCAATGAAATAAATCTACTCTTTGCATTTCAGCTGTGGATTGGTGGTCGCCCTGGTTACCTGTGCAGGTTGGTTCAATCTGTCATCTAAAGAGCCTTTTCATATCTCATATTCACAGAATTTACTTTATAGATGCAGACTTCTGAAAAACTTCCATCTTATTTATTCCTTCTCCTTTACTGTTACCCCAAGCAGCAATTGAAAAAAGACAGTAAGCTGTCTAGATATTATCTTTAAAGTATTTCATCAATTCCTTAAAGTTTCCCTCTTTTATTGCACCTCTATTCTCATGTGGTGCACTGAACACTGTGAGTTTCTCTGCCTGCCACTGCTGCCTGGGGGTGAAGGATCTTGGATCTGTACTTTCTCTGTCTGGATTTCATTTCTTGTTCAAGTTGCTGTTTGAGTTCCTTCCAGGCATGCACTGTGTTTCCGTGGGCCATCAGGGTTCATGAAGTTGGAGTTAATGGCCTCTGTAGTAGCCGTCTGAAATGCATGGGGCCTTCTGGCACTCCATGTCTTCTACTTCTGGAACCCCTTAAAATTTTGTTAAAAAGCATAGTTAGTTTCAAAGCAAAGCTGTCATTAGGACATGAAACTACATGCAGGAATTTGGTAACACAATGTCCTGCTGCTCACTCATGGTAACTGGAGAGAGCTGTTGTGATCATTGATTTCACTGTGGTTCCTCTCAGAAAATACGGGCTCAGGGTTCAAAAGTGCACAGGCCCTGGGGTGTCACAGTGGACACAGCTCAGCTTGGGGATTAAAGATGAGGTAAACCTGTGGGCAGCTTCATTTTTGTGTCTTGAAACTGTGGCCTCAAGTCTCAGGATGTGGCCTTCATGTCTGAGTTACTGACAGTCTGGTTTGTCACAACGATGGGAATAGTAGCCCACTCATGAGAGTGAGTTGAACTTTGCACCTACCTTAATGGAAACAGGACATGTTCAGTAATGGCAACATCATCTATCCTAGGCAGCCTTTCTAGCCCTTCTGTGTCTGGCCTTGTTTCCATTCCCTATGCAAGAGAACGTGATTTTGGAGGCACATAGCTCCCTATCCCTCTTGCTTCTTTCTTCTCTTTAGCTTAATAATAAAAAAGAGAGTAAAATTACTATGATCCAAATCCCTGGTTTCTGAGAACATGGAAAATATGAACTTAAAAGCACAGGAATTTTTTAAAAAAATTAAATGTGAGGGAAGAGATGATGAAAATAATGGTTGTTTGCAAATGTAAGAGTAGCAATATGAATATCATAGTTGAGAGCCAGGAGAAAAACAAAATGAAAAACCAACTCTAATGTCAGATATTTGCCACTTCCATAGCAGAGGACTAAGGAGAAGCAGTCATGAGAAACAATTCAGCTGTTTGTGGAGTCTGGTTTGCATTTGTGAGAACCAGGTCACTCCAATCCACCATGTTGTCTTCACATATTGCACAACTGGTTATTTATTTGGAGTGGAGTAAAGCACAGTTCTGAGGAAAGGGAATCAGACACCCTTCCATGCTAATGCCCTCAGTTCATGCAGATGTATCTAAATGATTTTCGATACCATCATATGAGATATAGAAATGTGTCCCTTGAGAAAATAAATTCACTGACTTGACCCAGCTGTATCTACTTTGATCTGCTCAGTACACTGACCCAAAAGAAAAAGAAAAAGCATCTCTTGAATATTAGTTCCACCTTAGGGAGAGTTTCACTATGGTGCAGTTGGGGACAGGTGGCTTTTGGCCTGGTGACCTCCGACAGATGAGGCAGTACTGAGTGGAAGACAACTCAAGAAGACCTGCAAGCATGTCCTAATCCAACCTGATCCCTAGGCAAGCTGCAATCCCATAACAAGTTACAGCAAATAATTGTCATCTGCGCTCTATATTGGTGTTCTTAGTAGAGGAATACTCCCTGAGCTTCTTGGAAGGTCCTGTGTTAGATGATTCAGATAGCTTGCAGGAAGAGATGTCCCAGAAAAATCTGTCAAGTGTTTTGTAAGCAGGAAAAGAATATGATTCTAATTTCTTTTTACAACAGCATTTTTAAAAAGTGTAGAAAAATTGATTGCAATGGGTAGAAAGCATACAGCTGTGATAAGAACCTTATCAGAAATATAGAAATGAACATTCTCACTTGATTATCTGTGATTTTTGTAATGCTTTGCATAATATGATTTATCTAAGGATAGCTCAAAGGGTGTCAATGTAGCAACACTTTTAAGCTCTGGAATCTTTTCACTGATTCTAGATGTTCTGGGTCAAACAGAAGCTTTTTATCTTGCCCTGGATTTCATACAGATACAGGCATTCACTCCCATTCCAGAAACTGACAGATTCACATCAGTTTAGGCAAAATAAGCTATTGCGTCCAAATGCTGCAATTCCAAAGGACATGGAAGCAGGAACTGCCTGGTTCTGCAGTTTTGGAATTACTGTAATTGTAATGGTCCTTTGTTTTTAACCAAAGAAAATTAAAAATATTCGTTTAAGGATGAAACAAAATTGCAGAAGATTTTATCTACATTTCCCTTAAAAACAAAAGCAACATCTGTCTAACCTTGAATTCTTCCCCCACTTCTTCCTGTACATTTTGTAGGTCTACTTTTCAGAACACATGATAAAGCTGAGTAACTTGGTTGCTTCTCAACACACCATGGATATTCACCATCTGCACCAATTTTGTAACTTATCTTTTTTTCTTAAGAACATCTTCTGACTTGAGTAATAGAGGAAGTGCTGGTTTTGCTCTAAGCTGAAGTGATGCAGAACATCACTCCCCTGTTTTTAATAACTGTGCCCTATTTTTCCTTCTCTGTCTGCAGGTTCATCCCCCGAGTATTATGCAAACTGAAATAGGAACATAAAAACTGGATTGCTTGGAACTTTGAGCCAACAAACCCAAGATTTTTCATTGCCTTTTTCCTCTCCAAGATAATTTCTCAACTTAGGGACCTGAAATGACGAATGAAGTCAGTTGTGTTTTGATATATCAAAAATACTGAATCAGAAATATATGCAAAGTACATTATTGTACTGCATATGGTGGCTATATTTATGATAGTCACTTTTACTATTGTTATTTAATGATACTTATCCATGGCTGTTTTAAAATTCTCCATTGTGCCAGTAATAAGGATTATATTAGCTTCGTTAAGCAAAATAATTATTTGGACCCAAGTCAATGGACCCCTCCTTTTGCAGTTCCTGCCTGAATGTGTTACAAGTGTTTGAGCCCTGAGTTTGGTTGCTAGGTAGTTGGATCTGTGAGTTTTAGAGGTAGCCCAAGGGGACAATGTGCAGTGATGCAGCAGCCCTGTGGAAGTGATGCCAGACCAGAAGTGTGGGTTGCTCTGAGTGCTGCCATTCCCATATTCAGCTGTCATGAAACAGCGTCACTGGGTTTGGTCACTCACCTTTGCTCTTTTAGGAGAATCTGGTTAGGGTGAGTTGCCTGACCAAGCCACTGTGCTCCAGTCAGCAGAACAAAAATGGCTTTACCAGATCCTCTGTGACTTGTAGGCTTTACTCCTTGAAATAAAGAAGTCATTTGCAATAAAAAAATAGTAAAAAATGAAGTCACATCTGTGACTGAGGAGGGCTGTCCTGGTTCAGCATGAACACTGTAGTCCTGTAGAGGAAGATGGAAAGACCAGAACAAGATTGCTGTCTGTCTTTCTCTCTATGGTGCTATAGGCCTCCTGCCCTATGCTGGTGGATTTACAGACCTAATTTTGGGATTTAGTATAGATTTAGCATGTTTTGGAGAGAAACTGCTAGCCCTGTGTCGGCCCTGGTGCAGACGGAAGTGCGTTGGAGGAAATCACTGAACAAACCTGCAAGCAATAAGCAGAGAGTGAAGTTATGCTTCCCTGAAGACCTCACAATCTTTGCACAAGACATAAGAAAAGATTGGTCTAGAGGGAAAAACACAAAAAATGAGCCATGGTGGACAGAAGGTGTGTGAGTTTGTGTGGACAGCCAAGCTGGTCCCTGCTTGCTGTGCCCTGTGCAGGAGTGTGTCTCACTCACCCCACACACCTCACCCGAGATCAGTGCTACCGCAGCTTTGGAACAGGACTTGTGCATATAGCAGAGTGGGTATTTCTGTGTTGCTACTCAAGAGCCAAGCTGTTGGAAATATATTTCTAATATATAAATCTATATATAGATCTACTGTATTTCTCTTTGTGTTTCACTCACAGTCACTAACTGGAAGACCCTCCAGTCTTGTAAGGAAGTCTGGGATAGAGAGGGTAACTGCAGATGTTCCGAGCAGCTCTTGCCAGTGCATGGGGAGCTTGCCAACACCATCAAGCTTGAACCTCCTCCCCAGCCCTGCCCAGGCATCTGTGGGGTGGGGATGGGAGTTGAAGAGTATCTCTCAGAGCACATCTGCACAGAGCTGCCAGCAGTGGCAGCCTGGAGGAAAATGTCACTCAACATATTGGAGAAGTGCCCTTGCCTCCTGAAAGAGCTTTCTTCTTGGGGGCATAACACTGTTGACAAAGCATGTGGTGCAAGGCCTGCATCCCAGCTGCTGCCAGTGTTCACCTTCCCTCCCTGTGTCCCTAGCACTGCCTTTTAGAGCATTATGACACTATTTTTCGGGCTTGGTTCAGGCAAGAATTGCCCTGGTGTTTCCCTGCTCCTCAGCCCCTCACTAGCTTGGCTGCACTCTCAGCCTGTAACTTTTGTCCTCAGCCCTCCAGATTCTTCCCCTGGCTCTCTTCCACTGCTCTCACTCATGGAAGAACAAAACATTTATTTCTTAAAGGTAATCAGGGCAAATTCTCCTAATAAGTCAAGGTAAATACATTCTTTCCCACATAAACTTTTTGTCCTGTGCTTCACTTACGTTTTCTCTCTTTTGACTAGATCATGGCAATTCTAAAAAACATCAGCCTGCCACATAAGAGCAAATGTAGCCGTTGGGCACCTTGTAGTCAACCAGTGGTGGCAAAAAGCAGATATGGTGACCTTGGGAGGACTGCAGCTACTTGTGCAGCATGGAATTTAATGAGGCAGGACCTAATAAGTTACGTCATCCCAAAATACTATGTGCTGAGACATCACCAAAGACTCTTCCTCTGTGATTTGTCTTGACTGCGAACCAGATAACTTGTCTGCTGACTCCAGAGTTTCTCTCAGCAGCACCTAGGATATTTTTGATGTTACTGTAATAGAAGGCTTAAGTTAGATCTCACACTATGAGAGATAACATATCTCATAACATGTTAGGCCCAGGTTGTTTTCTGTATTGCTTTACCAGCTTAGGTGAAGGAAACCTAGTTTGTTAAGAAACTGCTGCACTTATTTCTGTATATTTATTCCCAATATTAGCTCTAGGACAAAATGCTGTAATTCCTATGGTTTTATCTGTGGAGCAAAAGACCCAGAGTTAGTAGAGGTCTCTGGGGAGTGATTGTTATCCTACCTAAGAAAGCAAGAGTACACTTTAATGAGAAGGAATGCCATAATTACTTAGCTCTCAGGTCTAGTTTCTCTAAGAGCAAAGTAGGGTGTTAATGGACTGTTTATGTGGTCTCAGCTTTCCTGAGGCAATATTTAAGTGCAGTGAATAACAGAGGTAATTATAGAGGTAATTCACACTCCATTTTAAAATAGCTCATGACATTTCTGTGAAATAAACAGTTCTTCATTTTTTAGTGCAATGAAAATTGTAAAATGCCATGCAAAATTCAAATTAATAAATTTTCCTTGGGAATAAAATTGCAAGATTTACCACCTGTTCTGCATTCAGTCTGCCTTTCTCTGTTTGCAGTCCTTTCTGGATCAGCAGGCTCTTTCCTTTCCTGCTTCCATCAATGTATTTTCTGGACACACTTTACGTGTTTCTTACGTTTGTGAGTCTCTGCAGCCCCCCGGACCAACACAGAAATCCTAATGGTTCATCAGTATCCACTTCTCCATGTGAGTCCTCTGGCGATCCAGTATAACCTTTGGACTCGTGATAAATTCACACTGTAGACAGGCTTTGAACAAGGCTTAAGAATACTCTAAAATGCAGTATAGAATCACTAATAATGAAGAAATAAATACATTCAGGCTGAAACATATAACCTACTTGTCTTCCAGTTGTGATTTAACTGCAGCTGGCAACAAAATACCACACAGACCTTTGCTTACTTGGCCTTGCTGATCTTCATGGTTATACTGGGTGTCATGCAGAGGTCTGCTCATCTTTTCCCCTCTCCTGCCTTCTTAAGACATTTAACACCAATATTAAACTTGTTACATAGTGTTAGAGGCAATTTCGGGATCCTACATGATGTCTAGGGCAGATGTACCCTGTACCTCTTTGATCAGATGTTCTGCTTGCTTGGCATTTTAGGGGACTCAGAAGATCTTTCCAGGCCTATCATCTTTGACCAATACCTTTCTTTTCTGCTTTCTAGGACAGTTTTCAGTTTATGGAACTTATCAGAAGCCATTTCCAGCCAGTTCTCTTTAGCACACAAATTGTCGGGTCAAAATAAATGCCATTTTTCCTTGGGTAGAGAGCTCCTGAAAATGCAGAATCTGACATCTAAGAGCCTGTGCTGTTCTTGCTCCCTTTCAAAACATCCTGTCAGCCTGAGTTCAGCACTTTCCTCTCCTAGAGTGCACAGTTTGGTTCTGTTACAGAGAGGAATTAATTTCTGATCCTTCTCCTTGGGTAGACAACTCATTTTCTTCCCCTTTTTCAGTGTGGCTACATCCCATTGTAACACTGTGTGGGAGATTAAACACTTCTCTGCAGTGCAAGGCTTATAGAGTGTCTTCCACTCCTTTCTGATGGCACGTTGGATGCCTTACTATGTGATAGATATCTAAAATGTCCACAAAACAGAAACATTTGAAGCCCTGTTACCAAGATTATTTGTCAAAATATATCACCTGAATATTTTAATATATTTTTTGAACAAGCCCTGGAAGATTTCCTATAATATATGTACTTTGTATAAAGCATCACATTATTAAAATGAGCGAAAGAAGAGTGGCATCAGAGGCCTGTGGAGATACATTAACTTTAATACTTCTTTGTATGGTAAAGGATAGGTGCTGCACAGTCGTTCATGCTGTCACACAATACATACTGCAGAGTAAGTGAAATCTTGCATGTCCTTCTCACGTTGCAATTCCAGCCCCCTCTCTCTTTCCCGGGTTGTAACAAGAGGCTCATTCAACGGGGTGATATATTGGTCCCACTCTGATTAAAGATGAAATGTTGATTTTCTTCCATGGCATTAGTTTTTACCTTCATGGGCTTGTATGGACATTGCAGGCCATGTCCAGTGTCTGCTTTTCCAGAAATGAATGTTGAATAGGTTTTGTAAACCACTAAGTATCTTCCAGATTCACAAATTGTTTACCTGTAAATTCAGCTTTCATAGGACATCTGTAGACATCGGAGCCAAAATTGTTTGTGGTTTTAAAAAATCTTGACATAATTATTTTTTGGTGTGCTCTCTTTTTGGCACATTTCATGTGGAGAACAAGAATACACACAGCTTTCCCTCATTACCCCAAGTTATTTATAAGTACTTTCATCTATTGCTTTACGTAGTCCCCTGTGGATAAGCATTTTTTTGTTTATTCCAGTATTCAGCATAAAATTTACAGAAATTATTATTTGGTGTTTTTCCTTCTGGCAACAAACAACCACAATTTCAACACTTCCACTCCCCTTCCCCCCAACCCCCCCCAAACTTATTTATGAAACTTTAGTTTTATTTTGGAAATATTTGTCCTACAAGTAATATAGTAATTAGTCATCTCGTTCCACAATCATTTAGAAGGGTTGTTTTCAGAAACTGAACAAAGCTCGTCTGGTGAGTGCCCACGTAAGGATGTGAGGCTGACCCACATGAAAAGCCTTTGAGATCAAATGGCCATTTCCACTGTTTACAGCCTGGCATGAGCTCTGCAGCACCACCGTCTCCAACAGGCTCTTATCTCTGCAGATAAGTGAGCCCTGTTAGGTGTCTCAGCTCTTGGGTTTTAAATAAATATTTTATTTTTTTTCTAAGACTGTAGATAAAAAATGGAAAGAAGGTGAAAGAGGAAAAGAGCTAATTTGTTTCTGGCACTGAAAAACATAGATTGATACTTAACTCTATGTGTTCAGATGATTTTTTTAGGTACCTCTTCACATGTACACAAAGGCATTGGGCAGACACAGCAAGAAACAGACTTAGAGAAACAAAACATGAAGTTATTTTGGCTCTGTAGTTACACAGGCCAGAAATCAAAAAAATCATCTAAGACTGCTGAATGGTAACTTTTGATATGTTTTTGATTACCTTGTGTTAACAGCTCTCCAGGTTATCCTACTTCCTATGCCAATTTGCATTGAATTTGCAGAAAGAATTTATGAGGTACAGTCTCATCTCTAGGCTGGAAGTTTCATCCATTTTCATTAGGCACACTGCATTTTGACAGGTACATTGTCTTTTGGAGAAACTCAGTTTCCAAACATAACGCCTCTGATGACAGGTATAGCTCACACAATTATTAGGTGCAGCTGTAAATCAACATTATGTTGTTCATTGTTTCACTGTAAGATAAAAATGCTGTTAATTTTATTCTCTTCACCCATTCTTTTGTGTCCTTTTGTGTCTTTTTTTGTGTCCTACTGACACACTCCTGTTTTAGCTGCTTCTACCTGTGACCATCTTCCCCCTAGTCCATTCAGCCTTTTCCTTGGGTGTCCTCACTTGTCTGTGTTGTGATTCCTTCCTCTACCATATTGTCCAGAGACATAGGTGTTTTACTTCTAGGTGTTGCTGTTATGCTGGTGGCTTTCCTTTCCGAGCTGCAATACATAACTGACACTCCTTTTTGGGGTGAAGGTCACATTTCTCCCCAGAGAAATAAATTAAAAAATTACTGGGAAATCAGGAATTTAGAAAAGCTGCAGAAGGATTGTTTTGCTTTGTGGAACTGTGTGACAAGGAGCTATGGCTTGTTGCTGAACTGACAGGTCTACTTTTTGTGTTTTGTCTTGTTTGCATAGTGGTCCTGTGACTGTAGCTTATGTCATTAATATGAATGCCTTAGGGTGATTGGGATTTAGGTGAAGAGATCTGAGACAGTAACTCAGGAAATCAGAGGAAGCTCAAACTTGCAAGTGACATTTGAAGCATTGCACTTAAAGCAAATGCTTTAGTTTGTATGTTTGCAGTGAAGCAAAGTTATGATCTTTGAAACTTCCAGAGGCAGGACTTCTGCACTCGAGATGCTTAAGCCAACGCCAGATTTCTCTGGAGCTCTTCAACAGCACCTGCATTTCCATCAAGTAAAGTATTTAGACTCATACTTGGAAGACTGCTCCATCATGCCTATACAATTTGATTTGCAAGCCAGGAAGCTGTCAGAGAAGTTTGGTATGAGCTGTGTTTCCAGATGTGTTTCATACTGTGTTGGGTATGAGCACACTCTGAAAGACTCTCAACACAGGGTAAAGACCCCCAGCTTATAAGCAGCTTATTTTCATCAGTTCTAAATTCCAAGAGATCTAAACTCTTCTGCTTACTGCCCATTAAAGTTATTTTCCTCCTTACTGGTGTATTAATTCATATTTATTTATGTTCAGCTTGGACTCTTTGATTATCACTGATGTCTTCCAGATATTAATTTAATTCTAATCGTATTCTTCCCCCCTGACCTCTTTCCATCTCAGCTCAGAGTTTCACATCTTGTATGTTTGTACATGGATAAAGCAATCCTCATGTACTTTATGGACAGGCCATGGATTCTAGTCACCAAGGTTTTTCTGAAAGCTTGCAAATCAAACAGGAAGTTTTTCTGCTTGATTTGCATTTTCTATTGAATCCACATAACCCAAGATTAAGTAAAATCGATTTAGCAAGATTTTTAATACTTGTGGAGCTTAAAATATTTTAACATAATTTCTGGTTCACTGACTCACATCAATAGAAATTCCAAGTCTGTTTAGAATACGTAAAACTTCTACGCATCCCGAATAAAACCTAAAATTATATGACTTAGATCCAGCTGGTTTTATATATAATACAATATAATAAATAAAAAAGCCTGAAAGCTCAAAGGGAGGTAAAAAAAAAAAAACCCGAAGACTTACTCAGCTTCAGAAATGAATAGTTCCTGTTGCCATCCTTAGAAAGATATACAGAATTCCTTTAATGTTTAGCTGTCCAGAGAAGTTACCTGTAAAGTCACCAATGAAGATTTAAGGTATCTAGGTTTAATTTGCTGTATGACAAATACTGTTTCTTTCATGTCAGTTTCCTGTGGAAACTACATTGTCTTAGATAGATTTACTATTACCAGGTTTCACATGTTCAGGTGATGGGAGGATTCTCCCACTGCTTACTGTTTTTTCAGTGATACAGCTCTTAAGACCCCAAGTGAATAAAAGCAGTGCCCTTCTAGTACCTGGTTGTGTTACATAAAAACTAGAGGAAAGGAAAGCAAAAGGAATAAGAAAACTAGAGACAGAGAAATCAGTTTAGATGTATTATTAGGAAAATGTATAGAAAATTAGAACAGCTGAACTATTTACATAAAATCAGAATTTTGCATTTACACACATGAGCATGAAAATCTGGATTGAATGAAAAATAATTGTTTCACATCTAAGTGTTTCTGTAAAAAGAGAGTTAATTGAGAATTGGTGTGAAAGTGAAGATTTTCTTGATACAATGTCAGTGAAAGGCACAAGCAAGTTGGGAAGCCCATCTCTGGGAAAATCTGACTTGCACAGAAGCCTAACTCATGAGGAAAGCAGCATCGTGACTGACAAAAACCAGAGGGTGCCCTATGAAATTCAGAAGTCCAAAGAGATTTTAGTTGCTTTTGATCTCATTTGAATCTGATATATGAGCTATGGGAAATAAAGTAGCTGAGGTGACAGCAGAAGCTCCAATGAATTGATTCTATGCTCTATTTCATCAAAATGGGTTATCCAAAGGTTTAGGATAAAATAATAAATACAGAGAACTGCAGACCAATGAAAGCTTGAGGATCCTGACATTTGACTGGCTTCTGTGTCTCTTCTGTGTCTCTTGTGGAAACTTTTATTTCAGTATGTTCCAGAGCTTGAGTTCTCTGGTTTGTACCAATCATTTATCAAAGGCCAGCCTACTACAAATACTTTTGACTGGTTTTACCACCAAAACTGGAGGGAGCAAATAGTGGAAATGTAAAATGCATCTGGGCAGTACTTGTGTCTGGCTCTCAGGCCATGATCCATCAAGATTTCTTGTAAAGATTTTCAGAGCTGGTTTACTTGGCCTCAAAGTCCTAGACTCTGGACCCTTGAGATTTTTGATGTATGGCCATAAAGAGACATTGTAACTGGCACATAAAATCCGATTTCACACCTTAGAAGAAGGAAGGAGTTTTGCTGAGGATAAACTTAGGTTTGTCTTATTCTGGGATGATCTAAATGCTTGAAATAAGAGATGAATACTTTTGGATACTTGGATGAAAACCTAATTAGTCATAAAAACCAGTGAGGAAAAACTGAAGGCCAACATTTTGATAATATATTTTTCACCCACATAGCTGAGAGCATTCTCCGTGGAAACATTCTGGAAGAGTGAAATTTTCCAACGGAACAAAAGAAACAGAATCTGCCCCAGTGAGCAGATCTGCTCAGGAACACAAGGTATTACTCAGGACCGCAGTGAATATAAACTTGGCATGGAAAGAAAAACTCCTGTGATTGTTTAAATGGCACTACCATGTGATAGAAAGTTATCCTTTATCCAAAGTTACTCAGAAGGAAAAACATGATGAGAATAGCTAAGAATGCATGATCTGAGATTCACACCAGACTGTAGTGCTGGCAAAGGCTTTCTGAGTCATGAAGTCCATGTTCTAGTTACGGCAAAATGCTCCACCACTTTTTATAATGTAATTAAATTATAAGCTCCAGTGTAAAACCAATTTACTTTCTTTCCCCCCCAAGGCTACTCATTATGAATTGCTGTTTCAAAACCTGCCATTATGAGTAAAAGCCTTTTATTTTACAAGCTGAATTTATCACTGGCTTTCTCATATCCATTTTTCCTATGTCAGTATTATCTTCCAGCCTAAATATGCCCCTCCTGTGCCGTGCTAACCCTCACAGTAAAACTTCACAGACAATAACAGATAATTCTTCCTGCCTTTTTCCTGGATGTTAAAAGTGCATTTTCTGGTGTAAGGTAGGCTCTCCTTTATCTTGTAAATCCTGTAGCCTTTCTCTTAATGTGCTATTGATAAAAAATTCTACATGCTTTAGTGGCTAATAATAATTTCAAATTTTTCTAAATACGTGGTCTTATACCATGTATTCTTCTATTTTATCTAATTTTACCCCTTTCGCACACAATTTATTTTCTTTTTTCTCTGTTGGAGTGGAGCTTTGTCCTCAGTGGAGTCAGAAGTATAGGTTGCATGGAGGTGGTAAATGGCATCAGGAGCAACTGTTACTATGAGATAGTTGTTGTTTTAGCCAGCTGTAAAAACACTGTGGAACTGCTTTAGGAACCAGCAAAGTACATGTGTAACCTACTTACGAATGGAGAAATGTTTGCTGATTTAATTTCTGAGGCAGAACATAAGGGACAAAGTGAGAAACAGGGAGCAAATAATAACAACACAAGTGACACTGATAAAAGCTTGGTAAGGGGATTTCAGGGTTTGAATGTCAGGTGGAATGTACTTGAAGCTGTGAACAAATACCTGTTTTAGATCCCTGCAGGATGGGAGTAATTGGGACTTCACTTTGCTTTCATTCCATTGCAAAGAAATAATTCCGTAAAAAAGTCTCTAGACTCAGTTTTCAGTTTCTCTTAGTGAAAAGTACTTGGGAGACCTTTAAGTTTGGCTAACCACATAACAGAATTCGGTGTGTGTGCCTTTGTCTGCTTCTAGAAAAAGCGATAACTGAAGGGATATGGAAGCAAAACAAAATTGATAAAACTTGGAAGCTGGATTCAGCTGAATTTTTTGCAGTGTTCGCACTACCTAACTGAAGGCTGTGAGGAAAGCCATCTCCGAACGTGGTGGCTCATGCCATTGTAGGGGTCAGTAGATTGAGCTGGGAACAGCAGTGCTGTCACAAGTCACGTATTGAAGGCAACTCTACTGCAGTGTTGAGTACAAGAGTGGTACTTAGGCAGTGAGAACTGAGTAAGCTTTCTGTTGCCAGAGCAGGGAGTGCCAGAGGGCAGGTCGTGTTTATGTGCACTCACCCCCAGATCTGCTGCTTTATGCAGCCAGAATGGCACAAGAACTTGGAGGGAGATGACACATTGTTGGATTCTTTAGACTCTATGTGTTTAAAGGTCTTAGTGTTACATTTGAAATAACAACTTCAGCTGCAATTCTTTGGGTCTCTCATTGATAGCCCTAAAATGATTTTATCCACTCATTTGAAATCCAGAAAGTAGAATTTAATGATAAAGTATATAAGCAAAAACAGCCTGAGAGGGAAACAAAGAGAAGTAGACTATGTTGTCAAACTTCTCATTGTGAAAGGGAAAATTATAATAGAATAAGTAAAAACCAATAAATTAGATCAAATTATATTGAAGGTAATATTTTGGGGTTAAAATAGTGTAATTGTTTTAAGATGAATGTTTGCATTATGATAATGAAATGTAAATGCTGGACTTTGACTGTTGTGCATCTCTGTTCAACTTGCCTTTATTTTTGATTCCCCATGAAACAGTAAACATGTTGTGGGTTTTCTTTCTTCTGAAAAAAGTATTCAAGTAAAAGATATCTGATAACTTATCCCAAAACATCTCACAGAATCATGGTGCTGAAGAGATCCTGAGAAGAAACATTAGGAAAAGCTGTTAGAGGCAAATTAAATCCTTTCCTCTCTGAAGCTGGCAGGAAATCCTGTTTACTTCTATGGGGACAGAATTTCTCTTTAACAATTAAAATGTAATTCCCCTCCAAAAACTCCCCTCAAAAACATGGTTTTAAAATATCCCTTGGTATTTTCCCCCTCTGGTCATTTGCACACCTTCTGCATATCTCCTCCTTTCATTCTATAGTAATGACATGAGGTCGAATGAAGGTTTTTGGGAGGCCCAAAAGACAAAGGGGAGTTATTCAGAAGAGTCTTGATCACATTGAAGTGGCAGTCAGGAGTCTTTCTATCAACAGCCCTTGGTGAGATAAAGCTGTCTTCACACTGGTAGAAAAAATTCCTTTAACAGCAAGTGTTAATTACATATGTGATTAATCACCAGCCCTACTTCACCTGGGTCTTTACTGAGGTTTGGCAAAATCAGAGTAAAGAAATTTGGTTTCAGTGTTTACTTCAGTAAAGACATTTCTGTTACTGTATCAAGAAGTAACATTTTGGTATTCTGGGCCTCAGATCTTCTTAGAAATTAAGTAATTCTTGGAAGAGCTTATTTTTCACCTCAGTTATATTTTTAATGAAATTATTATGGAACCTGAAATTAATTTGACTATTTTCATAATTTTTACTCAACAAGGTTAAAAGTTTGCTTTTCAAAAGGAATACAGACAGAATTTGGCTTAAAATGTAGTTTATAACATTCCTCAGGTATTATTTCATCTAGCATTTGGAAACTAATAAAAGATTTTTTTAACTGAAAAGTTGGGGTTTTTTTCCAGAAATTAGCAAGAGATCTGAGAAAAAGGGCACTTCCAAACACATTGATTTGACTGCTGGAGAGCCTCTTTATTGGCTCATTGCTGCCAGGAATAAGATGCTATTGTGTTGACTTGGAGTCATGGCAAGATAATACAACAAAGACAGATGAAACATTGTGTCACACGTTGTCTGGAAAGGTTTTATAAATTTAGGAAAGAAGTTCTTCTCTCTTCTGATTTTTACATAGCCTCTTGTTCACCTACTACTGAATTTATTTGGTAAATTAATAAAGTTACTTTGCCTCTTTGAAAAATTCTTTATTAACATATAGTTTAGAAATGGAATTTAAAGTAACTTCTGGACTGGTTGTATAAAGTTAAAACTGTAAAGCTGAAAGAAGTATCTATAGGTACCTTATGTTTTTATGGCAGTAAGAAGTACATGACTACTTTATTTTTAAAATCAGGCTGCATCTTCATTATCTCAGACTAGATGTGTGATTCTTGGCCTTACTTGAAAAGCATTATGACTCCAAATCTCCCAATTTCCATATAATAATAGATGTAATGATGGATACCTCCCTATTGTAACTGGTAAAACCCTCTAAGATACTCCTACTGTGCAACATCCAGGTGGTCTGATCTTAAAAGTCCCCATGCTGCAGCTCTTTTGTGCTGCAGCTCAGCAGTCACAGCAGAGGATTGCAGGGCTGCACTTCTGAGCTGCCTCGAACACTTCCAGGCATCGGACATTCACTTTTCTGGGCAACCTCTGCCACTGCTTCACCACCCTCTGAGAAAAAAACTTCTTCCTGACATCTAATCTAAATCTCTCCTCCTTTAGTTTTAACCACTCTCCCTTGTCCTACCACTATCTGCCTGTGTGAAGAGTCACTCTCCTTCTTTTTTTCATAACCCCCCTCTAAGTACAGGAAGATCAGGAAGGCATAAATGCAAATAATGAGAAAAATGCTTGAAAAAAAGTGGTCTTCTGAACAGGGAGTTCACTTAAGTAATATTTTTTTCTTAAACATAATCATGTAAATGAAAGCTTTTTTTTTTTTTTGTTAATTTTGCAATATTTTCCCTAAACTCCTGGTCAGCTAAAAGAAGAAATTTTCCTACACTCATTATATTTTTGAAAATAAGTTCTAAGATTTAGTTAAAAACAAAACTGAAAAAATTTTTAAAAATAAAGAGAAATCTTGAATGGAAAATCTGGAATGTTTTATTTTGAAATTGTTCAACAATATGTACTTAAGAAAATTTAATTTTTTAGTAGCAAAACAAATACACAAGAAGTTTTCAACCTGCTGAATTTGCATCTTTTTTATCCTGAAAAATATGTGTTTGAAGACAAATTACCCTTATTTCTGACACCTCAGCTGACTTCTGGAGCAACAATATATGATCATAAACTGGTGGGAGTTGTAGCTTATTTCTATTTTTATTAGTTTCTATTTTTATTTAGACATTTAAAAAATAGTATAATACACTGAAGAAATTGGTCTAAGGTAGAAAAAGTCTTTACTGTCCTGAACAGCTGTTTATAAATCCACAGTAACTGTATCATGCTTTTTTTTCACAGTCAGAAAGCAAAGCACTGGGGAAAACAGAGGGCACGGATTTGTAAGTTTTACTGGTTCTTTTTAACACGCAAGCTGTATCCTACTATATTTTGTAATTTATATAAGTGCTTACTACAGCAAGGTTTCTGAGGAACCTGATTCACTCCTAGCATGCATAAAAAACTGCCTGAATACTGCTGTTCTGCTCCCAGGGCCATAAGCTCCATGGGAAGCTGCCAGTCAGTAATTTCAGCCATGTATAAATACAATTTATTTCAAACTAATTGTTCAATTATACAGATTACAGAAATAAGAAAATTAAAGCAATTGCACTTTCAGTGTTACGCGTATATAACAAAACAGCCTTATCCCCATTGGCACAGAAATGTGCTTATTCCTAAAGACAACAAATGGTCCTCATGGCAAGCCCATGGTGATACAGTGGTGGCAGATAATACCAGCAGCAGGGATTGCTAACTGTGGAACATAATTTCCCACAGTGTAACAGGATTTCTGAGGCTCCCCAGCAGCTTTCTTATAACTTCTTACAGTATAACTTGAGGTCAGTTCTGAAAGTGCTATGGATTTCTAAAATTTTTTACTTTCAGTCATTCTTGGGCAGCTGTTTTCTTCAATTTCCCTCCAAAATGCAACAAGAGCAGCCACATCCAGTCACCTGTTCTTGATGTCTGCAGTCACAGCTGACAATTACACACGTTCTGGTGCTGGACAAAACAGCTCCAGCTTAGTTTCAACATTTTGAAGAGACTGGGAGATGAAGTAATGACAGGAAAAGAATTAAAGATCTGCCAAAATGCTTGACACAGCTAACACGTTAAAAACTGCCTTAGGCAAAGTTTCATTTCAGATGACGTAGTAGGAAGCACACTGGAAGTGCTCTAATAATCGAAATATGCAACATTTTCATAGAGGAAAAATTCTCAGCATTAAAATCAATGTATGCAGTCAATATCTGATCCAGGTTTCTTAAATTATCTCCTGCTAGGTTGAAAAAAACCCTGGATCTATGCTTGTATTCAAAATAAAATCTGACAGTTATACTATCCAGAAATTAATGTTTCTAACCTTCCTATTCTTCACTGACAAACAGCACAGTTAATGGAGCTATCTGGAGATTTTACATTTCCTTGCATCTTCCAGCAAGTTCTTTCACAAATTGCCTTGAAATGCATAAGTATTTTAAGTCAACATTACTGGTTAGAATATGAAACTAAAGAGAACACTCATGTTGAAGCAAATAAACCCTCCCTGTTTTTACCTTTTTAGAAAATATTTATGCTAATATTTAGTTTTCATAAACAGTATTCGTTTCAAAAAACCTAAGTCAAGTGATGGATCCGCAGAGCAAAATGCAGAACCTTGTAGAAATCCTCTCATGGCTCATGGATGCATGAGGAACGTTGCTGAAATATCTGCGTAAATAGTGAATTCTTGGCAAGTGCCCTGGTCAAACTGAGGCACCCTAAACGTGGTTTTCAAAGGGTTCATAAAACCTTCAGTGTTCGGATACAACTCGATTTGACTAGTCACACACACTACTGTGTGCTAATCATAGTGAACCTCTGCAAAGCAGCTGCACTTCTGCAGTGTTATCATGCTCCAGCATTCTGACCTTTTGTGTATTGATCCAGAAGTCTCTGGAGTCGCTGTTGCTGTAGTTACTTACCTACGATTCTCAGACGAGTTAGAGGGCGGGATGCTGGTGTTACCTGTGCCTCTGAGTGCCCCTCACCCGGCGGGCCACAGGTCCCCGAGCCCTTTGTTATGCCAAGGGTCGGCACTTCACAGCCTCTTTTCTGGGGCTCCCCCCGCCCTGAGCCCAACCTGCAGCTCGCCCTGCAGCTTCACACCGAGATACCTGCGCTAAATGTGCTCCTCAACACAGATCAGCAAGGTTAATACAGAGATTGAGGTACAAGTGAGCATAAATCAGTTATATGGGTTACAGATTACAAAGACTTAAGTAATAAGATAGGTAAGAAGAAAATAAACTTTTCTTGCCAAAATCACTTGGATTTAAAATTTTAAGGTAGTGAACAGGACAAACACATAAGTGTATTTATAACTCATATTTGTGACTTCAGTGGGAAAATACTGATAAACCAAAAGTGCATGATAATGATGTCATATTTTGAACTTTGGGAATGAAAAACTTGAAATCTCTTCAAGAAATAGGTGCAAGAACTGTCTGGATTTATATTCATGTGAATGAAAAGAAGTTGTGAAAAAGATGTTCTAACTTCACTGGGTGGTGATCAGCCACAGAGAAGGATATCAATAGCAGAACTGAAGTATAGTAGGAGTGGAAATCCTAAATGATCAAAGAAATGTTTGTCCTGGAGTTCAGAATGCATGGGTAAAAAGTGTGAAATTATGAAACGGGAGGATGAGATGAACCTTGTCATTGTGTGACAGGAACTGGTGATTCCTGGAAATTTGATGTTTGTGCTCCTATAGGGGAAAAGAACTGTAAGTGTCAAGGCAGAGGTATGACCCTCATTTTGGTGTTGAGTATGACAGCCATCCATGCTAAAAAAAGATGATTTCAAATTGGGTGAACTGGGAAGAGGTTGCAGGAGGTCGATTGCCATGAAGTTGAGACCTCCAGGTAGATATCCGACCACTGTCTGTCCAGATGTAGTTTCTCCTCATGCCATGGAGGAGAGGCAGCTGAGAAGGACTATCCATCTGAACTTACTGCTGCCGTGAGCCTTGGGGTCTGTGTGTGCTGGGTCTGCCAGCAGTCCTCAAGCCCCTGGGGTGATCTGGAGGCTGCCCTGCCTCCAGAAGGAGCACGTGCAGGCTCAGTGCTCACGCAGGCAGCAGATTCCTATCTCTGCAAACTCCCATTTGGGTTTTCAAAGGAAAAATACGCCGTGTTCCAGGGTGATGTGGTTTCACTATGTGTATCTAATCTTTTTACAAAATGTTTTCCTTTAAGCATATCAAATCCAAATGGCCAGCATTTCTGAGGAACTCACGGTATAAACAGTCTAATTAAATTGTTGTTAAAAATTTCCTTGCAGATTACAATTAGATAAAAACTGTTAACGGGTGTCATTTGAGATAATTTTCTGGTAATGACAAACGGAATGAGTATTTGGAGTGCCTTTATTTGCTTTGTACAGGAGCTTTTATATCCAGGATTATTAAATTGAGATAAATAAAATGGGTCTCATTATGGGAATAAGAACTAAAGCTTTAATTAGTTCTGCTTAAACAGATGCTATTTTTTTATATATATAAGCTTATCATACCATACAGCTATATCACTTGATGAAGCACACAAAGCAAAACCACGAAGATGATTAAAATAATCACTGCTGGACAGTCAGGAGCCAAGTGTAAAGAAGAACTGTGATTTCATTTGGCTCTTTCTGTCCCCTCCTGTGTCTCTCTTTTTCTCTAGACAAATCAAGAAATCATCAAAGACTTTGTTCTGGTTCCACTACTGCTGAACCCTGGAGCTGGAGTTTCACATGGAGGCTTTGAGTTTGTTCTCAGCACTTATTTTCCAATAACCAGGAGACATGTAAAATCTGCTTTCAAAAGGTTGGATTACATGAGCACACATCTGACCAGAGGAAGACAGTGGAACATAGGACACAGACAGCGACTGTTTCATTGACATCTCCACTTATAAGGCCTCATCACCTCTAATTTCATTAGGGTTTATATACATAGCAAAAATGGTCACATTTTTCAGTGAAACCAAAGAAGTTAATTTGTTTAGGAACTGGTAAACCTTTTATTTGAGGCTTTCAGTGAGCACATAGGCTTTTTTTCTTCTTGAACTATTCAAAAATATACTGAACATATATTCACTTATGTATATTTATGTGAAGCATGACTTTACAATGGATGAGGGATTTGTAATAGTAAAATTTATATGATCCTTCTGATTCACTTTGGTTAGCGTAATGCTTCTAATTTCCTACAGTATATGTTTCAGCTGGCTTCACCTTTTTGGTTTTCATATACTTTTACCTCAGGAGTAGCTCAAAAATATTCCTCTAGACACTTCTGCCATACAGTGTGTCTGGAAGGACAGATTCACCTATTTGCCTTCCTGAATCAGACTTTCCTGAAACAAACTTTCCTGCTGACTAGCCAGAAGAAACTGTAGAATACAATTAAAAAAACATAAATGAGAAATGCAGAGACACTGGATTTCACTTGAAATGTCTCTTGCAGTCCTGTCAGACTGCGTTACAGCCTCTGGAAAGGGAAAACAAGAATGGTGTGTAAGAGATGTAGCATCCCAAGGGCCTCATGATCTCAACTGTACCTGCTGCTTTAGAGAACTCTTTACATTATTACCTAATACTGTATCCTGAGCCCAATAAAGACATTTAAGCTGCCGTGCTGCTGTGTCCTCTGACCCAGCTGCTACCTTAGTGCACCTCGACTTTCATTGCTGAGTGGGAAAATAGTACATAGTTACCAATCCAAATAAGCCACTGGGAATGGACATGGTGTGGTGTGAATTTACTGGGAAAGAAGGAGAGCCAGGAGGATTTTGTTTCTCACCATCCTCATGAGCTGATGTGGCATGAGAATCTGAGACACGTGGTGGTGGCTGTGCAGACTGTGTCTCCCCTTCCCCATCCTTATTCAGCTCAGCATCCCTCTTTGTGTCCATCGCAGGCATGGCATTAACATCCCATGCTGCACTATCACCTTTCCATGCAGGACAATACCAGGAAAGTGTTTCATACTTCAGCATCAGAGCAAAAGAAGCCAATTTATGGGAAAATGTCTTTTATTCTCTGTCTGAGAATGTAGTGTTATATACCAACTCAGTGATATCTATTAGATGAGTGGACAAGTCAAAATGGGAACTCCATGGGAAATGCCAATAGTTCAAACTGTAGGTTTGAGTTCTAAGAAAATTCTTATTTTGATTTTGCCTGCAAAAGAAAATTCCAATAAAATTCTCCCAGTTATTTGGAAAAAAATTTGAGAAATTTTTCTACTAATTTAATTTATTTCAGTACGTAAAAATGCAACCATGATGGAAAAGATATTTAAATGAAAGTTTCATGATTTCTGTTATAGCATTGCTGTTCTTATCACAACGAATTTAAATTTTGTAATTATATGTGAAACTGCCAGACCAGCATTTTCCAATGAAAATTTGTTTCAAAACTAATGACAGCTGTGATCCCCACAGGCCTAAATCTTACACGCCCATCTCTGGGAGCAAAGTGCATAATGTTGAGTAAGGTACTGCAATCCCAGCAACTGAAAATAACATTAGGCCCCCTTGTTTAAGAAAAAAAAGTAAAAAAATCAGTGGAGATAAATATGACTTCTGTGTATATAAAAGTTAGATTACTCTGTAAAGTCTTCACTCTAGCCAGGCATTTATCTGTATTTTTTCCAAGTACTTTGCCCTTGAGTCCTATAGAATTGACATAATTCCCCAGTGGGGTCTAGCTGCAGTTTGTTGCTAGAATGTCATGATATTCCTGTAAATATTTGTGCCTCATCCAGTTAAATTTGGCTAATGTCTAAATAAAGCCTTGTAATTCTGGTTCCCCCCCACCCCCCCCCCAACGTTATTTTTTCTTAAAATATTTTTGCTAATTGGTCAGAGACCAATGAGCAATTACTGTAGAGCCAAATCTTTATTACTGTGAGCACAGATGTTTGTAAGAAATGAGCTGTTTATTCAGAGTGGCTAAAATATGTGCAGGACTTGTGCACATAAAGTTTTTAAAATTGAAAAAATAGTGCAGCAGCTATGTGCTCACTCAATTATATGGAAAAAACCCCAAAGAAATCCACAGTAGTCAGTGTCTATTCACAGCAGTACAGGGCTCAGCATCAGCAAAGAAACGTAGGAACTTGGTCTTCATTGTCTCTGAAGGTTTTCAGGTTCATTTGAACCCAAAAATCAAACCTGAACTGTAGGAATGTAGATCATAAAACCAAAAAGAAGTCTCCTTTCTAGCTGTGGTCTAAATTTCTGGGTAGACTAAAGCACTCTTTAAAAGCTGTACAGAATCTTTTTCAGCCTGTCTTCAAGCTGTCTTCATCTGTCACCAACTTATTTAATCTCCAGATAGTTCTAGTTTCTTTTAGTCTAATCTCTTTAAATAGTCATTTTTGTCACAAAATTTCAAAATGCATTTAGTACTTTTCCTGTTTCCGAAGACACCATTGATCACAAATACTGTAATAACACTTAATATCACCTTTTGTACTGGGAACTGTGCCAGATAACAGAACATCGAGTCAAATCTACCAGCCCAGTCATCTGTGTGTCTAAATTTTTCATCTGTGCCAAAATATATTTTTTCACTCAAATCTGCTATGACAATAAGAGTTTTTAACATCTGTTTGTAAGAACATTTCTCGGAGGGAAAAAGCATAGTAACAGAGTTGTGTATCAGATAATTTGTTAATTACCCATGTCAGTTCTACAAGAGCAAGTATTTAAAAGACTAACAATACCACGTTCATGTTCACAAATCCCTTTTACTGCTTATTTTTGCACTGATGGGTTTTGAAATAATTCTTGGGCATGAAAAGCTATTAATTTATACACAGTTCTGCTTGGATTCTCCAGTTATAACTCATAGATAGTGTCATACTCTTTTGGTGGATAAATATGAAATCCCAACCTTTTGGATTAATAAAATCTGTGCACATTTTGTCTGACCTTGCCTATTTGACTTCTGCATTGTTAAATAGCCTTCGATTCTCCTGCAAGATTAGCCAGCTCCTTTCAGAGCAGAGTCTGATTGCTTCATGATTGCTGAGTGCTACAGGGAAAAAAGCTGCTTTATAAAAGAAATTGAAAATTGACATCTGTCTTTACCTGTCATTTATATCTTTATCTAAATAATGGTTGCAGTGTTGGTGACTGTTTGTTCCAAGGGAGAGTGTGGTGATCACAGCTCTGCAGTTGCTGTTCCCAACACTGGAGCAGTCCCTGGAGCAGCTCTCCTTGGCCACCCATTGCAGGAAGAGGAATCTAACTTTCATGTGTAGTGGGGAAAAGTGGACTTCTCAGATATTTACATGTAATAAAAGTATATTATCTGAAAAGACCTCTCCTAAATATTTTGTACTCAAATGTTTAACGGTATATTCTCCCATATACCTATATCTATCTATATTTATATCTATATAAATATGTATCATCTCTAGCAGCCTTTCCCCTCTCCAATACATTTCCTTCATTCTGTATCTCATTGATAGATTTTATTTTTATCTGAAATTGTCATCCTCAAATGACATTCTACCATCACTTCAGCATTCTGGAACTCCAGGGAAAGTACCAGAAAAATACCTTCAATAAAGGAACAAGTAACAATACAAATGTGTACCTATTACATTTAATTCCCATCTGGAAGCAAAATCGGGGTTTTGAGAATAATATGAGAAGCCCTGGAACTAGATCATATAGAGAATAGAAAGTGATTCACTTCTGGAAATAATACTTTCACAGCTGATTTATTTGAGGGTAAATCTCAAGGGATTCTTGGTTGAGACTATTTCAAGCATCTGGAAGATGCCCAAGGTCTGATTTCAGAAGTAATGCATAGAAAGTCTTCCAAAGTTCAAAACAGACAGATTCGCATCTACCAAAAATTGCACCAGGCCATGGACTTTCTTTCACTTGCTACCTTGGATTTCTGGGACATTTTAGGTTTGGCTTTAAAAGAAAAACAGTGTTTAAGTGTGCATAAGTGTGATGTGCGTGTACCCATACATTAAAAAAACCCCCATAGTCAAACACCCAGATGTATGTACACATGATAAACACATATGCTGCCAGGAAGCAAAACACCGCTGTAATTAAATGGAAACATTTTCATTTCCTGAAGGCCAGGCTTGGTCCAAATAGCGTGGGACATATATGAACTGCACTTCCATTTTTCACCTGGGAGACAATGTCCAACACTGTTCCACTACATTATTTCCTATTAACATACCATCTGGAATGCAGTTGCAGTATGGAGTGGATGAAGCAAAGCAAGATTAACCTTATCAACGCATACAACAGCAACAATTTCTGATTTTATGCAGACACTTCTATATTAACACTCACTCTCCTTTGCTCCCTGATATAGAACAAATCCAACTTCTGCTTCCCCAAAGCTTCTCTAAGCTCATGGTTCCGGATACTCCCGAGAAAACACACCTCTATGAGTTTCACTGGTCTCTCTATTCATCATAACATTTTCAACATGTCACAATATTAATACAATATTGTAAATTCGAAGGAGTGTTTGCTGTGAAGCCCTGTCAAACACACAGCCTCCAGGATGCTTCTGACTCCCCAGAAATGACACTCTAACAGTGCCAGTGGCTGGTCTGCTGTTTGGAGTACTTTCCCTTTATAGCTTCTTCTCTGTTCTTCCTTTGTCAGTTTTATGTGCTCCAGTTGCTATGGATAGGGAAGAATTGATAAATACTAGAAATATCTCTTAAGTGAAAAGGTAGAGTGGTCAGAAGGGGCAGAAAAGGAAAAACTGATCCCCATAAAAGCCCCTCAGACTGATTTCTTCCCACATTTCTCCTTCAAAAACCTTGGAGCTTTAACTCCATTTCTCCATTCACCTAATGTTGTGGCAAGAGGCAGCCTCTCTCTAGCAAGGAATCTGTCAGAAATAGAAGATAGTTATTTTAACCCACGCTTCTATGCTTAGATATTGAGATTATGATACTTCTAGTGACCAAATAAAGTACAAAGTTAATAATATATATTTTTTAAATTTAGGGTTCAGTTAGTCCTTTAAGAAATTATAATTTTATTTCCAAAGAACTAACAGAGAAAAGTCAACAATATCTTGAAAGGCTTAACAAAAATGAATGCTCCATCCACCATCCGACTTTGACTAAATCACCCAGAGAATTCTCATATCAAATGAAATCCTCAACCCCCAGATAATTGGAATCCCTCATTAAACAAACCATCAGCTTCCTTCTCTTCGAGAATACATTTATCTAACTTTCTTTGACAAACATAAGTATATATAAATAAATGAATAATTTAATCAAATGATACATTGAAACAAAGGAAATGTTAGATCATCTAGTTTCATTTTCTGTGTGAAATAGGTCAAACTGTAATCATTTCTCTTCTACTCTCCTAATGTGTTTGGCTGAAGCTTATCTTTTAAAAGCACATCTAATCTTGATTTGAAGACACAAGAGATGGGGAATCTGTTATTTTCTTTGCTAATCTGTTGAGATGATTGATTGTCATCATCACTGCAAGTCTGTGTTGAATTCCCAGTAGTGTGACCTCAACATTCAGCTTTGGACTACACTTGTGCCTTTCTTTCCTCTATAAAAGAAGTCTTCAGCCCCCCATCATTTTTCTTCCAAAGAAAAATGGAAACAAAAAGAAATCTTTCTTCTTATGAGTGGGCAAGTCACCCAACAAACATCTACAGGCTGGTCACAGCCTACACTAGTCTTCAGCCTGGTGGTGGAGAGCTGTAGTCCATAGGAAGCAGGAAGTGATTCAGCCACAGGTCTTCCATTCCTGCCTCCTAATTCACAGAGTGGAAATGACTGCAAGAAGTTAAAAAAGGAGTGGAAGAGGTAATGTGGCTGTAGTGTGTGCTGGTCAGGTCACACTGGGGGAATCTCTGTGCTTCCCTCCACTTCAGCCCTATCCTTCTTCCATTCCTGATGCCATCACTTTTGGGATATCATCTAAGAACTATAAAAAAAATTCCAACTGTAAGAAAAGTATAAATCTATTTAATGAGTTTCTCTAGACAGACGGGGATGTTTTTGTCATTATAAAATGGAAAAGACAGGAGAGACAGCAGTTTGCCTCAAATTACCAGAGTTTAACCTCTCTAATGCATGAAAATTAGTTCTTGTATTTAGAAGGATGTGAAGTGAATTTATTCCATTTTCAAGAGATGAAGTTGTGTAGTTGATGAAGAAATACTGTATTGCTATATTTGAAATTTTTTTTTCTATGTCTGAGTCAGGAGATCTATAAAAAAGAAAACAATGTTTTCAGAGTATGTTTACCTCCTTGGTCTTTGGAGGATTATTCCTCATTAATCCTGAGACTACAATATTGATTTGCCACACATTTTTATGGTTAAAACTCACCAATCCATTTTGGTGGCCTTCTTGATAATTTGGCAATAAACAGTCACTGTAAGAGCTGAAAGGCAGCTTACAGACTGTACTGTGAGTGGCATATAGATAGGTACCTGAAAAGCTTGTTGGAACAGATCTTAATGAAACACAGGTGGAGCAGATGCGACAAACATCATGAGGCTCCCAATCTGGGCTGGCTCGAAATTGCCTGTTTCAAATAATACTGTTCTAAGCAGCAGTAGTACTCTGTAGCACAGATCCCCAGAAAATACTGCCTCTTCAGCTGAGCTGAAACAAAATATATACTCCACTGAAGAAACAAAGAATGTTTTTTATTGTGATTAATCAATAAGCTGTAAAGAACCCACATAACTTATTTCTAAAGTCTCAAACCTATTATGTGAGAGGTTTTCATATGCTCAGCAAAACAAAAACAACACCTGTCCCTGACGGGATACTCATGTGAGGTAATTGTTCAGCAATTAAGGAAAAATATAAACATGAAGAGAACAGAGAAAAATCCTTCTGATGTCAAAAACATACTTCCATGTCTTTTCCCTCTAAAGCAGTAGAACCTGGATATTGAGATGAGTACGTATTTTTCCAGCATCCAATGAACAGTTCACAAATGTCAGACCTCACTGATTGCTCTAGTGCTTGCTCCTGGATCTTTCATGCACCATGAGTACAGATCAAGAACTCAGAATATGTGCTGAATTGATATGTATTCAAAAAATTTGCTAAAGGCTATGTTTGTATGATAGAATTCACTAAGTCCACAAGTCACATTAAAGCCAGGGAGGTGGGTTCTATCCCGGATCTTGAAAGGGGGATCAAGAACAAAGGAAGGAGATTCTGGGTGAAGTGTAGGGAAGCTGGAGTTCTTGACAAATAGTTTGGTAAAGAGGGAGTTCAGAAAGCAATGTGGCAGTGACAGGAGATAGATGCATAGACAAAAGCACACACTGAAAACAAACAACAGATGCCGATGAGAAAGAATTTTGGACTGACTGCACCCAGATGGTTTTTGTTTGGCTGGATGATTTACTCAGCTTTGAATGTTTCGTTCTGGTTTCACCACACATCCACAATTTACACCCTTGCACTAAGGAACCCTCTTGAGACTTCTGACTGTTTATAGATTACTTGGGTGAACAAGACCGCTGAGGACAAGGAAAAAGTCTTTTATGGCCATGTACAGCTTTGCAGTGTCTGGGGAAGAATATTTCTACTGAAGCATTTAGCTCTCCTTGCTGTACCTGCACCCTTAACCCTAGAATACAATTTGCTTTTTTCATTAATTCTAGTCATTGTTTAGCAGTGCAGTGGCTTCACAGTTTCCATAGCCTTGTTCAGAATTTTTCCTTGTGTTATGCAGCTTTCAAAAAACCTTATGTTATTACCAGCCTGATTTGAACTTGGAGAATACTTAAACTTTGGATGAAATCAGAGGTTCACATTAATTTAAGCATGCTCTTTTGGTTTATTCCATGTTTGCTGTGAATACAGAACCCTGTTTATTTCACTTCTGTCACAATTCAGTTACACTCTCTATGCTTTTTCTGTAATTATTATTGGCTCCCATTGTTAAAGAACTTTATTTAATCTGCTATTATTTGGCAGTTATGCAGTCTTTTGTATTTCTGCCTGCTTGATCTTTCCTTTTTTTTGAGGTTGTTTGTTCATGCACTCACAAATCTTCATCTACTCTCTGAAAAACTGACACAAATGATCCATGAACAACACTGAACATGCAGATCAAAACCTCCCTTGTAATTTGATATCTCAGAGTTGCTTCACAAGCAGATTTCCCCCTCACTTCTTTAAACAGCAAATTTATTTGCTATCCAAAAAGAAGGGTGTTTTCTTCTCTCTCACATGGATTCATATTAAGTATGCCATAAGATCACATTATGATCATATGGTTTAGTAAGAAAATACTGTTTTTCTATGCAGCCAAAATAAAAATTCAAGTGACTTTGCAGGATTACACGGTGATTGTTCACCCCTGAAGTCTGAGTGTTTTCTGGAAACATTGGCACAGCTTTAATTTATTGAATCAATTACACATAGATTTTTAGAGAAATGGAATTATCCCAGAACTTCCATGGGTTTTAAATTTCCTTGGGTTTTAAAATTAAACCAAAGACTTTTGATTTTTTTTGCTGTGTCAAGAGTTAAAGAGATAAGAAATAGGAAATAAGTTCCTATCCTCTGTTGTCCTGTCCTATCCTTGCCTTTGCTCCGGCCTTCAATTTCTAAGTCTTTTAGATGAAACACAGTGTGATATAGTATGGCATGTTAGCAAATGTGTGATATTAAATTTCTTTTATAGCTGTGAAATGCTTTTAGGGCTTCTGGCACATCTAAAAAGCAGATGCACCAGTGATATAGTTATGCTGTACCTGGAAGTAATTTTAGACAAAATGTTTTGAAGTGTAGGTATGAAGACTTCTGTATGACTCACATGAATTAGGGGCTGATAGCTGTCAAAGATATGAAAATACCATTTTATTTATATTTGAACAACCACATAAATGTATATACCTTCAATATTTCCAACTTTTTCCATAAATAAGTTATTCTCTATGACTCAAAGAACCCAAATGAAACTGTCAGAAAGAACACTGCAGGCAAGTAAAAGCCTGTGCAGCATGGAAAGATGAAAAATGCCATTATAAGTGAAAAAGCCTGAAGCAAATATTTATGCTTATTTCCAGGCATCCATAGCTTTAGTCTGTTTCCAGCTTCTGCATTAAGAGTAAAATGAAATGCATACAATACGCTTTGGGCTATAAGATCTGAGAAAAGTTAAAAAGCTTGTAGTTGAAATATTGGAACCAACTTACCAATTATTTAATAGCATTTTAGATTAGGTGCTTTGTCCTGCAATTATCCCTAGCTACAGTTTGGTCTCTTGGAGGGGAGGAATTGTATGTCATTGTCCATTCAAGCACCAATGAGGGCAAAGAAGTCCAGCTAAGCCTCTCCTGTATTGGGTGGGATTGATTCTAGAAATCAGAAGACATGCAATTACTTCATTATCTCAAATATGACTTTTATAAATGGCTATTTAATTACTAAGTAATTGTTTCTCTTCTTTCAGTTTATCCTTTTGGATTTAATCTCTCTTGGACCTATACCAGCAAATTAATTTCTGCCTTCCACAACACAGTCAATCCTGCTTATTCTCTCTCCAAATTTCAGTTCTCAGAATTACCCTGCTTTATAGAAATAAAATTGCATGGAGCTTGGGAACAGGATAAAGATGTCTCACAAATAATGCAATGGCCTCAATGCTAGACCCTGAGTTCAGCTTCTTGACAGTTTCTTGCTTTCTTTTCTGTTTGCTTGTTTTTCTGCTAGTGAAAAATCTTAAAAACCTGTTAGGTTTTCTAGGAACATTTATCAAAGCTTATAAAGTTTTGTGAGTGCAGAAAACACATTTCAGGAAAATCCCTCAGGAGTGTCTAGGCATCCTGTTTTACAAATTAGAAGTGCTTTTCAGCAATAATTCAATTCCAGGTGTTGCCAACTACAATTTGTAGAAACGCACCTAAGTTTTCAGGTCAGGAAGTACAAGCTGTTTCAAAGGACACACTGTGCTAAATTTGGAAAACCTCTGGGAATCCTGGGAGTTAAGCTACATGACTGAAATGCCCACTTACAGAAACTGCAAACTTGCATGTGTGTCCATGCTGATCAACCTGTGCTTGTCTCCTCACTTAGTACTGATAGATATTGCCATAACATTGCAATTCCCAGTTTTCCTTCCATGCCCCAGTGAACATGCTGGGTTTTACTACCCTGGCTGCAAACTCTCTGCAAACCATTCTTTACAATTGCAGCCCTCACTAGGCAAAGATAATCACTAGGGAGTAGAGGAGGGGGTGTGCTGCAAAAGCCTATAAGGGAAGAATCCCCTTGGTCAATAAAGAGAGGAAAATATCATTCCTGATATTGATACCATCTTTGACAAAATCTTCATCTGTGGAGAATTAAAAGAGACTGAGAGCAGGATATGGTTCCCCCTAAAATATATACTGATGGCTTGAATCTGACTAAACATCCAATTGCTAAAACCAGATGTGGTCAAGGACAATATTCTTTGGAAAGAGGCAATGCCAAGATGTGATAATAGCACTCTAATTAGTGTTGGCACATGATGCTTATGCAGACACACAAATCTTTCTCAAATGAATAAACAATTTAAAAGTTCAGCTGGGAAGAGGCTAGGACACAAATAACCACAACTGGGATTTGTGGTCATTCCCTCACTGGGCTACTGGAGCTGCTGGGATTTAGTCACAAGACAAATATGACAATCCACAGAAAACAGACCAAGTGAAAAAATAAGATAAAAGGAGGTATGACTCAGCAGTGTGGGATACACCCGATTCTGTGAAGTGACTAATCAAAAAATATTGCCTTCTAGGACTCCAGTGTGCAGGCTCCAGGATGGGATTAGAGTTCATTTAATTTTTCAAATTAAAGTTTTATAATTGTCTGGAGTGCTTCTTTCTGTGAAAAGATAAAAATCCTGTATCAGTCATTTTGTAACAGGAGGAAAAAAATAGATTTTCCTTCAGTTCCAACTTGCTATGAAGCTTCACTCAAAACTTCCTTTACCAAAATGTTTCATCTGAATGTGGAAAGGTAGTCACCTACTCAGAAACCAGGAGAGAAGTTGAATTAATACAGAACAAATCAAACCCTAATACCTTTTTCTCTAATTAGGTCACCCTGGGGAAGTTTTATATCTCTCTGTTATTGTACCACCTGTTAGTCTCAGTGTCAGAAGCACTCCTCCACAGTGAGGGAATCAGTTAGAGGAAGAAATCTGAGACTGAATAGGAGGATTATCCCTCAGTTTGTGAATCCTTTCCTTAGTCTTTGTGACTTGATGGTGTACCAGGGTCCTCATGTGTCAGGATTCTTTCTTTTCTGCTTGTTCCACGTCTGTCATGAGGATAAGAGGGAACAGGAGATGTTGGCTGGTCTCTCAGAGTGTCTCTCCAGGACCTTAATCAGGAGTTACGAATACAGTTCACCAGTTCAAGGCTCTGTTAATAAAGGTAACAGCTTCTGATGTGAAGTTTTGCAAGGTGAGGCACAGCTGACTGTTTTGGTTAAATGTAAATTATGTGCTGGTATACTTTGGGACATTTGTGGATGTTATAAGAATTTATTAAACATATATGCACTTTTTAAAGTCCTAAACAGAAATAGAAAATACCTTTAGGTCATGTAGTCCCTATCTTTGCCAAAGGAGAATTGTTCCCTCAAGTATAATTTCTAGGATCTGGAATAGATTTTCAAGGTTTCCTCTTGGTGTCCTCTTTTGAAAGATAACCCAGGACCGTAGCCATATATATCAGACTGTAAACTAAAGTTGGATTCTTTCAAGTTACTCAGACTGCTGATCCTTCTAGAACTTTTAGACTATTCTATTTTGGACCTTATTTATGCGGTAGCTGGAAGAGATAAATGTTTATTAATATATATTGAAAAGTATTATGTGCCTTAAATAAAAAATGTGAACAGTTTACTTCAGCAGTATTTGTTAATGCTGTGAAATGAGTTCTGTTCTGCATTCTGCCACCTTTCAGCGTAGCCTTTCTGATCCGGGCTGAAAAAAGTGCATCTAAACCAGATCAGTGGTTCAAAGAAGTGCTGCTCTTTAGTGTAGATCCCTTTAACTTGCTCATCCCCTCCAGTTTAGACCTCTTCCACTTGCTCACCTCTTCTTTTTCTCAGTCAACCATAAATGAAAAAAACCCCAAAAGAAATGAAGTGAGAGGCAAGAGAGTCATCCAAGTAGAAGTGTAATTGAAATAGGGATTTTTGTTTTTTTTAAATTTGAATTTATATTTCTTTAAATTTCTTTTTGCTGAAACCAGAGTCAGTGAGCTGTTGACCTGCACTGGACTTATTTAATGGAAAACGTCAGTGGTAGAGTGAAATGTTAACTCAATGTAATATAAAATACATCACGTTGATACATCCATAGTTTCTTTAGTCACTTACAGTGACTCAAATAAAAGCGAGTGTTAGCCCCAGAAGTGTTCACCCCTGGAGGAGTGAAGTCAGAATCATGGAGTTATAGAGAGGCTGAAATAAATGAATTAAAACACTGTCATAACTTCCATTTGTGGTGGTGTCATACAATTACTTACACAAACTTAACTGCCTTGAGAAATGGATGCAGGGAAAACTGCACTTCAGGACAAGAGTGACATGTAATTGTACAAAGCTCTGCACCAACAAACATTCTGCTGATGCTAATAATGTTGAACTAATTGATAAAATGAGAATAAAGGCTGAAAAAAGGGTCCAGGATGTGAAGACGTAACACTGAATACTGCTTTTACTTAAGTAATTTGGAACACAGATTTCTCTGCTTGCAAAATGGGCAGCCTACATTTCTTCTGATCCTTCCCTCTTCTCTAGAGAATATTTTTCTTTCAAACTCTTCATTGAATTCGTTTATATTTGGAAGCTTGGCTGCCCCTACTAATTTATAGAGGATTTATCTAAACATAAAGGAATGCTTAATCTTCTTTGGGAGTATCTGTATATTCATTTGGAAACAAAGCTTTCTTTGTTCTTTAGTTCTTACTGTATATTGATTCTTTTCATTATTTCTATATTACCAATTTAAAAATAATCTGTTACCTACCAAAGATGAGTTTCCAGTTCATTCCATAGTATGATTTGATGACAGCTGTCCTTATTATCCACTTAGTCAGTTTGTGCCACATCATTTTGTCTATAAAATTACGATGGACCTCATTGAAGGCCATGCTAAAATCAAGGTATACAGCATCCGCTGCTGTCCCCACTGTCTGTGGAGGTAGCCACTGAATCACAGAAAGCAATTAGGTTGGTCAAATATGACTTGCTGCCTGTTCCCCGTCACCTTCTTAATCATGTATCTGAAAACGACTTTGAGGAAGATTTACCACAAAATTTTCCCAGCACCCTGAGACAGTGAAGCCTGTAATTTCCCTGATTCTCCTCTCGTTCCCCAATAGTAGTGTCACACTTTCCTTTTTCCAGTAATGTGAAAACTCCTCTGATCACCATCACCTTTCAGAAAGGGTAAGAGTGAATCTTTGTAGCAACATTAGCCAGCTGCTGCAGCATCCTTGAGTGTGTCTTCCTCTCCTGTGAGTTCTACTTCTCTCTTCCAGACTCTGCTAGTAGCCGTGGAGAACTGGGATGCCAGAGGGCAGGTCAAACAGTGAAAACAGGCTTTTTGGATGCCTTTTTTCGCTAGGTCCTGTGTCCCAATGACCAGATTTTCCTTAACCTTCCTTCTACTGCCAGTGTACCTACAGAACAACTTGCCCTCCACCTCCCTGTCTAACTTTAACTCTGGCTGAATTTTGACCTTCTTAATTCCCTTCTTGTACACTTGGGAAATGCTTCTACATTTCTCCTGGGTAGGACCAGCTCCTGTGATCTTTCCTTTTGTGTATGAGCTCCATCAGGAATTGCTCATTCATCCACTCTGGACTTCTGCCATAACTGCTCAAGTTTCTCCACTTTGAGATGTGCACTGAACTGGTAGCTGTCCTCCCTTTCTTGAAGTGAGACAAGTATCAACTGGTCTGGCTCACCTTTGATTACATTAGTTTTTTTAACATTGTGGGTTATGGAAACACAGTTTTTAGAGGAAGACACCTTATTTTAAATGACAAAATTGTAAAACTTAGGATATGTTCAAGCCATGCAAATAAAAAAGCAAGATGGGTTTTAGAAAAGTAGCAAAATAACAATTTTTAAAATCCTGGTTTGATGTATAAGATGTCAGAGCAAACAATGCTCTATGGTTATTGCATTATCTTTTATCTAGAATTAAATCTGAATCACAAAGTTCAGTGTAGGGCAGACTGTGAACTGACTTTCAACTATTTTAAAAATAGAAGTAATTTGCCAGTAATAGATCAGTGTTTTATGGACAGCATTTGCCGATGTTAAGATGGCTGGCACTGATCAGCATACTGTAAGTGCACAGAATGGAGCCACTAGGTAAAATATGTCTGTGTCAGATGCTTCTTCCAAAAACTGTCAGCTCAGATGAAAAAGTAATGGAAATGAGAGATTCAGAAGACTGAGGATTCAGTCATGCTGTATCTATTTCCTTGGCAATGCATGTTTGCCTGCTAGAGTTCTTGCTAGCGTCTACTTCAATTCCACATATACAGCAAGTTATATATAGAACAAATGCTAAGAAATCAAAAGGCTCTTTTCTAAATATTATCTGATGACACTTCATCTGGAACTTAAAAAAACCTGCAGTCATGAAGAGAAAGAAAATAGAACAGAGATAAATCTAATGAAATAAATATGCACAGAGGGAAAAAGAGAGCAAATGATCCAACCAAACAGCCCCAAGTGTTGGACTCTTTTCATGACACATATCTGAAGCTCACATGATTTGGATGAGTCTAATATTTCATTATACTGGGTAGCAGTTGATGGAGCCAGATGGTCCCTCAAAGAAAGAGAACCACAAAGAATCCTGCCAAACTGCTGATGTATTAAACATTCATTCTGTAAGTAGTATTGTAACCAGAAGCTCTTATTCTTGCAGTCGCAAAATGGAGGGTGTTAAAAAGCAAGCTTTGAAAATTTTTATATTTGTGGGTTTTTTTCGGGATTTTATTTTACAGTAGTAGTAAGGCCCTGGTTTCACAGGCTCTCCTCCTGGCAGCAAAATTGGTCTAAGCTGTTCCTATCAACCTTCCCTTCCCCCCAGTTTACTCCTGTCTCTATATCATCTCCTCATTTGTGCCACCAGAGATATCTATGGTCTCACATGACAAACATGATTTGCTATCTGATCACGCCTGTATCGGTCAGCTCATTCTGAGAAAAACTATCTTAAACTCCTCTCCCCAAGGCTATTTTTACCCTGGAGTCATTTAACCGGTTCCTTGGTTTGGTTCATCTCACAATCCCAGGAGCAGCTGTACAGTAAGACTGAAGGGGATGGCATGGAAGCAAGCAGGAATGTCTCTGGACAAGGGCAGGGAGAACTGTTTACACCGGAAGAGCTGCCAAGGGAAACATCCGATGAACCACAGTGTGAGCCACGTGGGTTTCCATTAGGACTGAATCTGCAGTTTGCCATATACAAAGCGACAAGTAGATCCTACAAAGGAAAGCTTCTAAGGTAAGAAGTCAACACAGAGGAAAGGCTCAAGTGTCTCATTTCTCCATTGAGGGCTGAGAGGTGAATCCTCAATCGATATCTAGTCCAAATTCGTATGGGCAACAGCTCAACCAGGAGAACGATCTTAAAAACCATATTGGCTTGTCGACGTTACTCTGGGACCATTTCGCTCCGAGGGACCCTACAACAGTGTGGCGCCCGAACAGGGACTTGAACCCTGGACCCTCAGATTTCTCAGTAAAAATGCTGAGAGCTACTGTAGCTGCCACAGTGCTAAACATCACAGCCATTTATTTTGTGGCTTTAGTGAATGCAACACACATTTCTGGGTTAGAATTGCTCTCCCACATAGAACTACTGTATGCCTTGCCCAGCACGGTGAGATGGAAACTTCCTGCAGCTAACTAAAATGAGAAAATAATCTGTTCTTGGAAAGATTTAACTATACATTCCTATTATTTTAATTACCTGCTTTATTCGGCAAGATATCCATGAAATTGCAGAAGATGTTGCTGTCTTTGTCATCCAAAGATCAGTCAGAAATGTCAGAGGAGGCAACATTCCTGATCATAAAACACCCAGACATGTTTGTAACAAATTGTAACAGTTTATATGAATCCTACCTAGGCTTAACCTTTTCTCTGAGAGTGTATCTTGGAAAGTATATATGGCATTTGCTGCTGAGAGTCACGCTTTGCAGAAAACATTTCCTGTAAGTATCTATTGCTATAATGCAAAGGGTATTTGTAAAAATTGTCCTTCTTACCTCCCCTAGCACAGACTGTGAAATGAACTCTTTCAGGAGGGAAAAAGCATTTGAACGTGTCCAAGACCTGCTTGGACCTGACCTTCTTTAACATAAACACAAAAAGGCATGTATAATTACAGAAGGAACAGAAACAACCCGCAGACCAATTGCAAGAACACTAAGGAAGCCACACAGGCTTCCAAGAAACAGCCAAAATGCTGATATGAAAAATGCCACAAAAGATGTCTCGGGGGATGGGTGTTGCAAGAATACATAACCAGTGTGAGTCAAAGTAGTCATGGTACAGATGACAGGGAATTGGGGTGATTGGTGTGATGGGAAAGTCCACAGAAATAGACCAGATCTAATCTGCTCGTTGCCTGAGAAATGAGCCTCTCTGAGAAATGTCTGAGAACTAGAGCACTCTTTCTGCACTTGTGCTCACACATGTTAGTCTGAAAAGGTAAAAAAAATGTTTCCTTGTAACCTGTAAGTTCCTGTGTTCAAGACAATCATAACCAAGGTTTACAGATAAGCCACTTTGACTGTTTTACTTAGCCTAAATAATAGATTTATTTCTCAGTAAAAATGCCAAATTTTTTACTACGTTTGCTTTTCCTACAACAACTTTTCACACCTGCAGTACATAAAAATTATTTAACAGAATTTGATTTGTGCTTCTAGAAAATAACAGGAATCATTTTTTTCTTCCCTAAAGGTTCTAAATTTGCTGGCTGAACCAAAAAAATTGGAGGAGAAGTTGGAATTCATTTCGGATCAATCAGAAATGTAGCCCTCCCCTACCTTATCACACAGAAAAGCATATTAAAAATCCCCTCTTTTTATGATCAAAGAAAATAAAATTGTTTGGGTTAAAAATTTTATTTTGTTTGACCAGTGCCAGCTGCTTTAATATGATCTGATTTGGGCTTTCTTCTGAAAAAAAAGACTGTCAATTTTTATCACAAGAATGGCATTATCAATAAAACAAACAGAGGAGTGGCCGCTGCTCTGATATAAAATATGGCAGACCTGTGGTCCAGAGTCCTGTATTGACACAGCAGCTTTTGACCTGGAGACACCAGCACAGGAGGGTTTATGGTGTCTCTTCAATATGTGGTCAACACCATTTCTGACTGTTATCTTCTGCACGGGCAGTGTTAATATCCAAACCATGTATTTTTTACACTCTGAAGACATTTGTTCAGACAAGCACATGCTGTTGTTGGGACACACAAGGGTGCCTGGCACTTTGTCTTCTTTCTCTGTCCTTTGCAGCTTAATGGAGCAGATTTTTCAGCTACCAGTGGAGGAGAACCAAACCCGATGAGCTGTTCAAGGAGCAGAGAGAGTTTGGGGTGCAGCATGCTCCCTGGTTACCTGCACTGCTGACACCGTGGAGTGAAGCTAAACCAGCCAGTTCCTCTGATGGGTTTGATCTTTTACACTGATTTCTTCTTTTTCCTTCTGATGTAAGGTCTGTGAATTTGCACAGAGCTCTGGCTTCATGGCCATTAACAGCATGGTCTTATGATGATCATTAGTGTCCTTTGAAGAGTGATGGAGCTCTCAACCTGTTCACACCACACACTAATAACATCTGGGGACACAGGAAGGTCTGCAGTCACTGCATGAAACAGCACTGACCTGTAGTTGCATTTATTTATTCTTTTTTTTTATGCCTGAAAGTGGGACAGAACACGATTCAATGTTGGCTGATCTCTTAGAGTGACCACTCTTGGGAATACTCTCTTTTTTTGAGAAACTTCTGCAGTGAACACTGTATCTTCTAAACACTATATAATAAATTTAATATGCTACGTGAGTCTTTTTCTTATCTAGTTTACTTGGAAGTGATCTTGCCACTGAAACAAAATATGTAAAATCATGGAACAGCGGACCCATGGGGTTTAGCAGCTGCTCTGGAATAGACATCATCACTAGTTATAAGCTTTTTCTTCAAAGTTATGCTTGAGCTGCTCTAAGGTTGTCTCCAATACCAGTGTCCTTGGAGTATGTACAAATTGATTTACTCAAAGTTGTTTAAACTCTTGTTCTTTTGACTATCAATATGGTATTTATGGAAATTTTGTAAGAAAAGTAAATGATAATTTGGAAAAGGCATTTGAAATAACAACATTAAATACTGGCATTAAAAGATGGACCATGTTTCTCATTAAGTAACCTGTCAAATTCAGCAAACTTCTACCTCTGTAGAAAACTGACCAAAAAAATTAGACTCTCTTAATTAAAAGGCGGTTTCTATTTGTCCTCTTCTGTTATAAAAGTAACTATGCATATATGCATACACATGTATGTACACATATACACACATCCACAAGCTATGTGTGTATATCTTAAAAAATCCATCCAAAAATTATGACTTAGATACTGCAAAATGATTTTCAGATGTTATTTATTAGACTTTCATTCCCTGGCACCCCCTATAGCCAGAGAATTCACATTTATCTTTTCCTCCATAAGAGTCTGTTTGCAGAAGCTTTGTAATTCCAGTGGAGATCCTACAAAGTGCAAAAAATAAATCACTCTTTAGCTTCTTTTATAGAGGGATGAAGACTTGGTGTCTCAGAGGAAGTCAGGAAAGGAAAGCTATGGAAGAAACTGATGGGGAAATGAGTAGCACAGGGACAGACAGGCATACTTGCTTTATTAGCTACAATAGATGTTTTTAGCAACTCTGAGCTGGTTATTGCCAGCTATTCCTTTGGATTGCTATTGTTGAACGAAAACCAGTACACATGAACGCACTCTCCTGTCTCTGCTGGGTAGAGAGGCTGACTTTTGATCACTTTCTGCCCAAAGTTTATCACCATATCCAGAGAACTTCTCTGCTTATCTCTGAATTTTGTTGTGGTAATTTATCATAGAATCATGCAATATTTTGGGTTGGAAGGGATCTTTAAAGGTCATCTGCTCTGCCCCTCCCTGCAAGGAGCAGGGATATCTTCAACTAGATGAGATTGTTCAGGGCCTTGTCCAACCTGACCTTGAATGTTTCCAGGGATGGGGCATCTACCACCTCTCTGGACAACTTCTTGAGTGTTTCACCACCCTCATTGTAAAAAAATTCTTCCTTACATCTAGTCTGAATAGACCTTATTTTGGTTTATAACTACTTATTCTTGTCCTGTTGCAAAAAAATTTTGTCCCCATCTTTCTCATAAGCCCCCTCTAAGTACTGAAATACAATGAAGTGTCTCAATAAGGTCTCCCTGGAGCCTTTTCTTCTCCAAGCTGAGCAACCTCAACTTCCTCAGCTTGTCTTCAGTGGAGACGTGTTCCCTGCCTCTGATCATTTTTGTGATCCTCCTCTGGACCAGGCTCCTGTCTTTCCTGTACTGAGGAATCCTGATCTGAACGTATTACAGGTGGGGTCTCATCATAGAGGAGTCAAGGGTTGTCATATGTGTGGTTTGCTCAGACCATCCTCTTCAGAAACACTCTGATCCTCCCTCCCTGTACATCCCCCCCACTCTTCCAGTACTTCAAAACATGTCATGTTGAACCACATTTCTGCAGGTTGTTTTTTCTCATGTCCCACAAAACTGAGGTTAGGTGGAACATCCAAAGTCTGGGCCCTTTAACATGTATAAGCAGCACGAAGCTATTACTGAACTTAACTCCCAAAAAGTGGTGTGTACATTGATGTACATGGATACATGCACATGATCCCCACTCGGCCTTTTTACAGAAGCCTGAACAGTCCTATCTCTCTCAGCCTTTCCTCACTGGAGAGGTGCTCCAGTCTCTGCATCATCTTCATGGTCCTTCACCGGGCTCTTTCCACTATGTCCATATCTCTTGTACTAAGGATTCCAGCACTGGACGCAGCAGCGTGGCCTCACCAGTGTCAAACAGAGGGCAAGGATCTCTTCCCTCCACCTGCTAGCAGTGCTGAGCCTAGTGCAGCCCAGGACAGCACTTGCCTTCTTTGCTGGGTCATGTTCAACAATTAGCATAAGAAATAAAGCAGTAATTTGCAGTAATTTACAATAATCTCTAGCATTTTTAACTGCAGCTATTATAAAAGCTTTTAAATCCCTGATGTTTTTAATGGATAGAAAGACAGTTCAGTAGAATTTGTGTAAAAGTAAACAGTCCTCCCTAGTGTCTCTTTTTTGGCTTTATTCAATTTTTTACTATTTGCTCTGATGGTTTAGCAATTGCAGCTGCCTAACATAAAAGTGGAAAATTGGTCAATGGAAGTCATGCAGAAATTCCTTAGAAAAGGAATATTGCTGCTACTCTTGAAATAACCGATCTCTGAGAGGATCTAGTGTCCAATTGTCTATTGAATTTTGCTCTCCCTTAAACATAACTTTGAAGGGTAAATGGCATTTTTGGCTTTTCAACAATACAGTCACTCACAACATTTGGAGCATGAGTGCCAATTAATTAGATTAAAATCTTAGGAACTGCTTCACTTTTTGGGAGAACACAAAGGCTACAGTGCCATTGAAGGCAGAGTACTTAATGTCTTAAAGTTATCATATATTAGGAAATAGGAGATGAAAATAAATCTCATTAGAAAATTAAACCCCCACCAGTGGTGCACACTTGTATGTGGAATTCCCTTAGCATATATATATATGGTATAAATTCACAAATGTAACTCCAAAGACTTGCATTTATTTTACAGGTGTATGATTATAACAATCTGACTGTTCCCAAATTCTCATTTTGTCAAAGCTTGGAAGGATTACTTGTAAAAGGTGACAACTGATGTGGACTTTTCAGAGAAGTCACAGGATCCCCTCTCAAGGACTCATTCTATACCAAAGAAAATAGAATAGGAGGTGAGTGGAAATTGATAGTCTGTAAAACTGCGTCCTCTGGCCGTTTGGTGGCCCAAGAGGAATTTTTTGCTATATAGAATTTACTGTTTCAAACTATGTAAAAGAGAGAAAACATTAATAGTACCACACCATGGGGCTTTTTTTGTTTGGTTGGAGTTTTTTTCTGAAATGGGAACAATGGGGGTGAGAAACAACTCCAGGGAATGAAAATGTCCATTACTAGCAGCAGACTAATGCTGACTTATCTTTTCAATGGTCTAAAAATCAACACTGAGAAACACTTATGAAATGCTCTTTTCTTGTTTACTGTTCTTTGACTTGACTATGTTTTTACTTCCCTATATATATTCCCTCAAATTTTCCTTAATTATATAGGGTTGCAAAGCATAATAAGAAAAACTGAAATTAAATAAGAAGGACTAGTGGTGTTTCTTTAGATGTTTGTGTTTGGAAGGCACTGAATTAGATCTTTACCGGGGAATAGATTTTAGTAATTAGTAATAAATGAATAAAATTCATTTAGTAATAAATGAATAAAATAAAAAGATTAGGGTTTCTTCCTGTTTACCTGGATCCTTTTGATGTATTTATCCTGTGTGAGCATAAGCTCGTATTATGTGTTGATACTTAGCTCTGTTTACCTACAGTGGCTTTTGAAATCTTCTTTTGAACCTTCTTTGGTGCTCAGAGGATAATTTTTAGTCATGGGGAATTCCAAAAGGCAAGAAATGGATGTGGGGGAATCAACTGAGCAGAGCAACCGTAGCTCATTTAGTTTCCCTTCCTACACTGGGGAAGAAACATTGTAGGTTACATTGCATCAGCCAAATCTGAGTTCAAGACCTCATCCAGAGTGTTGAAACTCCTTGGCAAAGTTAAGTAACATCTGCAAATTCTTGGGTGGATATTATGTATGGCTACGATACACTCATCACACATGGTGAACTGTGTTCAAAATTACAATTTTGTAAATATTTCACAGGGACATGGTGCATCTGTAAAGAAGAAATTTGTAACACTTGTTAAAATCTGCTGGGCTGTATACTTGCATACATACATACATATATATTTGTATTGCATATATGTATTTGTGTGTGTGCATAACCTGCTTTATTATATTTTCAAAACACCATCTTAGATGTCAGTCATGATCTTACTACACTCAGTAAGAATTATACAAACTGAATAATAAAGGCATAGCAAAACAGTTACAAAAAACCACCATCAGGTTTTACTTTAATACCACATGGTTCTAAAGCTAAGTTTGTTAAAAGATTTAGCAGAATTTCAGCATATCCGTAGTTAGTTTAGTTAGCCATCACATATTTATATTAAAAACATATGTAAAAATTACAAAGAAACAAAGCAGAAAACACCACAAAAAATCTTTGATTTACAAAGCTACCTTCTACAAGGTTTAAAGGTCGATTCTCCTAATCTCCCACAAAACCATTAAGTTAGGACAACTCTTATCTGTCCTTTCTAATTTTCTGTGTTAGATACAAAGTTGAAAACTACTTTTTTTTGGGAAGTGTGTACAAAACTGTCACTTCTAGTATTGCCCTAAAGGGTGCAGTGCTTTGCTATGCAAAGAGAAGTCCTTGCCCCAGCAGGTTTACAAGTAGTTCAGCTCTCTTCATGCTAACAGATCAGATCTATAAAGCAGTTAGTCATAAACATTTAGTTTTAAATATTTGATTTCTCTTACTGAGTTTTCAGCAGACTAGGAGTTATCTACACGTTATCAGATCCAACCCTGTGTACTTGACGACACAGGTACTTGTGAGAGGTGAGATCAGGAAGCAACAGTTTTGGGAAGGAAATGGGACATCAGTAGTAATTTTATGTAGTTTCAAAAAATGATTGGAACCTGGAATTGTTCGCCCTTGAGAAACTGTGTTATTTCAGTATTAGTATTGACACACAACTAAGGAAAACAAGACAGCATCTATCAAAATGATTTATGAAACATGAATTTGTCAAAAGCTTTCTGACACTTGAAAAGTTTTTCTTGAAACAAACAATTTTCTAAATTGTTGCATATTATTGGAGATTATCTAAACACTGAATGTTATCTGCTTGAATTAGCATGTTGTCCTAGGAGACTTAAAATTTATGTGTCTTATCTTTTTAGAGTTCTCTTTGACAAGCTCCATGGATGGAAAACACTTTCATAATATGATGCAGTCATGTTTTTTTTTCTGTCTGTTGCTCAGGAGGATCACAGTAAGTCATGAAAGATGTATTATGAATATATGACTCTTGCCTTGGGGTGGAAAAGATATGATCCACCAATATATCTTCTTAGAATTTATATCTGGCATAAATAAATATTACATTCTCCCAAAAGTAGAAGAAAAAAGAAAGGGAAAAAAGAAAAAGGGAATTAAAAAAAAAAAAAATTGAGTCAATACTACCCCTAAAACCTTTGCCATTTTATATATTTTTCCCCTACATCATGTGGGTGGAAAATAATTTGGTTTTCTAATCAGTCTAGTTGAGCAGTTTTACTCATGAAAATTCCGTGCAAAACCTGAGAGTTCTGAGTAGCAAACTGAATTGTGAAATTAAGAGAGTTGTCTAGTTTTTGTGTGTGCAGCAGATACATTCCTTAATTCTGCTTTCAAGTTTGACATTACATCCCACCTGAAGAAGGACCATTACATGCATGATATGGAAAGAAAATGAGTGAATGAATAGTGAGGGGGAAATTATTGGAGGAATAGAATACATGCACTGGGCCATTAAAAGTAATATATACTTCTGTTTACATTTGCAAAGAGTGTTCCCCAAGAATCTTTTTTTTTTAAATCCCTATGTGAGGGGATAATATTTATCAGTCTGTGTAAAGTGTTAACATTTTTTTTTTTAGCCAGCACTGACTGCAGCTAAATATGCACAACTGACTATTAGTAAATACTGGTGTGTTTATAGATACGCACAAAACTGCATAGATTGCTAAAACAGATCTAGTTCTACCCTTTTCTAGTTATTTCTTTTCAAAATCCAAGTATAATCATTCCCAAACTGCAGCTTGTTGGGACTTCTACAATCATTCAGCTTTTTAAAAAAAATCACTTAGAACCAAAATATGTTGTATGAATATACCAGATTTGGTGAGACTGTCAACAGAAGAGTTTTCAGCTGTCCATTAGATTTTTCTGCTTCATATGATACTCCCTAAGAATGGAACTTTTGGGAGCAAAAATGTCTTTGAAGACAGAAAAAGAAATTTCCATCTCAATCTGGATTTGGTCAATCTATCTATATGAGACATAGCATAGAAACCTCTTCTTTCTTAGGACTTTATACAGACTCTTCTTTCTGTTTTTCTTTTCCTATCCTTATCTAACAACTTTTGAGCTCACAGCCAAAGAAGTACATCTATGAGAAATATTAAATTCTGCCAAGAGAGCCTTTACTAATTACCCCAATGGCAGAAGTGAGCTTTGTGTGTACTAGACACCTGAGAATGTACATTAATTTCCAAAACATGGCTTCCTAGGAGACCAATACTGTTCCCAGGGCTGTCAGAGGTACTTGCAGTTTGTTAACATATTAGTATCTAGCTTGGACGACAGGAATCTACAGGATAAACTGTTTTGCCCAGGGAGGTTTCTTTGTTGCTTTGGGTTGGTTTTTTTTTTTTTTTTTAAATCAAGAAACACATGCACATCACCACACAAATCTGCACAGAAGCATGCTCCAAGGGACCAAACCCTGCCATTAGGTAAAATCAGCCCAAGGAGGCCAGGAGGCCCGTAAGGAAGTGTCTCTGCCTGTCTTTGGAGAATAAATATGCTGAGGCCTGGGAACTCTCCAAATATCTGCTCCTCTCTGTGAACAGTACTGGGAGTGTCATCTACGGAAATAGATCCTCAGTGTGTGCAGATATTTCATCTCTAGAACACAAACTGGCCTAATAGCACCTGGCCTAAACTTTACCCTTCACCCCCATAGGTTTAAATTCCACATGCATTTGAGTGATGTGAACTCGCAGCAATTAAGTGATTCATGTGTGTCCAGCTTGGCCCCCTTTTGAAAATCCAGGGTGTCAGAAGCTGAGTGAACCTGTCATGAGGCTGGGGGACATGAAAGTCACGAATCATCTGGCTCTTCACTGGCTGCACGCTATCAGCCAAAGGCAGCAAACAAAGGAGGGAGGCTTGAAGCTGCTATCTGACTGCACAGAGAAGGACCATATGAAGAAAGGTGTCCAGTCACCCTCTGTTCAAAAAAATTAGCTGACATTGAGAGAAACTGTGCTCTGCCACACCTTACACAGGGCGATGGTGTGGTGACTCACAAAGTTGATTGCGTGCGTCCACAGGAGATGAAAAACATCCCACACACCATGCATTCATCTTCCACAACAAAAAAAGGTCAAAACAATCAATACCCTGAATCACTCCCAGAGTAAAAAACAACAGAAAGAAAAAAATTTATTTGTTTGAAATGTTTTACTCAGTATTTTCTTTCTAAGTTCCACTTTTAAAACAATTTCACTTAAGGGTAGACTTACTTTGATTTCAGTGATTGATAATTGCTTTTAAAATGTTATTGGAATGTTTTATATGAAATATTCATGGCCCAGAAATGCAGGTCCATCTCTTGTCAATCAGTTTATAGGGTCATTTTATTTGACCTCATTTTCTCCATCCCTCAGGTCCAGAAGATTTTTAACTAATCACACACAAAGTGGCCTGCGTTCAATGGGACTTCTCTCCCTTCTGCCCCACAGCTGTTGGTCTTCAGTACCCTTAAGAGAATGAGTTTTGTTTGTCTGAAAGAAGGATTTAATCCTTGGGTTCCAGATCCCTGGTGTCTTTCCTGACCACCAAGGTGCAGGCTGTGCAGGGTGTTAATGGTTGCCACTACTTGTTTGAAAGTGGGACTTATGTCTAACTCTTTGATTGTAATATGGGGTGAGGGGCTGACATCCACTGGTGAGTGCTCATGAGCGATGGCATGTTGGATGGGCTTTGGTAAGTCATCTCTTTCATCTCACATCTGCGAGGCGAAGTGAGAAAAACAACTTTTTTTGGTTGAAATTTAAGTATTTCGTCTCATATTTGCCACAGAGACTGCCAGGTACAGCATAACTGCTCAAGTGAAGTTGTGGTAACTTGCTTGACTGTCCCATCCTTAGTTTCCTTTGGATAGTAAGCACGAGGTCCCATACTACTTACTAATGGCTACCTCAAATTTCTCACCATTTTAAGTTCTCAGCCTCAGGATGAGGGCTCCTTGGTCAGTGCTGAAGTTACATTTAGATTGAAATATACGTAAAAGTTAGGTTCTCTTGTGGATCTATTCTTTGGCTTAAGAATTTATTCCCTTATTTTTCTGTCATGATCAAGGAAAATGGCCTAGGAAAAGGTGATAACTCTAACTAATTCAATTAGTCTTCTTTACAGTCTTGAGAAATTGATTATTGTCAAGGTCTATGCAATTCTGCTTTCTGGTAACTAAGGATTTAAAATATTTAATGTTTCTGAGTACTACATATGAAGAAGAGAGTGTGAAGAGGAGGGTGAGTTGGACTCAACATAATACAAACATTGATTTGTAAACCTTGTGCTAAGCAAAGCAGCAAATAAGTCTCCTCACAGTTTCCTGACATACAAATGATATTGTTTTTGACACAGTACTCAGCATCCCCAGCTTCTGTCCTAATAATGCAGATGCTGATGACTATTGATTTCCACAAAACCTCAAATACCAGTTGTTCCAATAAAGGACTTCCCATAGAGTAATAATGAATCCTGCATCTGTTATTAGCTAAATTAAAGCAATGATTTACTGAATATTTTTCAGTACAGGTAAACAGACTGTCTTAAAGGTGAGAAAATGAGCATAATTTAAGTCTGAAGGAAAAAACCTCATCTCTCTAAATGTCAGGTGGCCTTATGCAAAGCACTCTGCTGCATCCTTCCTTTGCTTATGAATCTATCACCACAAAAGACACAGCCTCTTATCATACCTGTACAAGTATGGCAATGGGGAGAATCAGTTTTTCAGCAGTTCTGGATGGGCAAAGCTGATGCCTGAAGTAGTACCTTTTAACCTTTAGAGAGCCAATGCAGGTCCAAGGCTGCTTATTCTGTGCACTATTTGAAAGAGTTGCCATGTAGTAAATGACCTCCTGAATTCTGCACTAGTTCTCAGATATGCCTACAATTTAGCTCTGTCAGAATTGCTGTCCTAGCAGTCTAAGTGAGAGATCACCATGGCATGAATGGTAGAAATTGTAAGATCTGCTCATTAAAGAAAATTAGCTTAATCTTCAGGAAGTGTGAAAACATGGAAAAAACCCAAACAGATAAGGTCATAGCTGTATTTTCCTTTCCAAAAAGCATTTGTGGGTACAGCTCAACCTCAAAGACCTCTTTCCATGCTTCCCTCTAAAGTGACCAACCAGTTTTGCTTATCTTTATTAGCTACTTTTCCTAGCAAATTGCACTCGTTTACTTTTCCAGATTATGTAACAGCCAGCTAAGTTTTATGTTTACTCTTTTCTCTTTTTAACATTCTTGTGTCTACAGAAGACGGCTAGATCAGATACTGTAGAACAGCTGTTTTATTCTGGTTTTTTTGGTTTTTTTTTTTTTTTAGTTCAAGACAGAGCTTAAATCTTTTTCCACTGAAGCTGTAGATAGCAGCATATCAAATTTCTCCTTCTTGAGAATTGTTTTGCTAACTTTGCCTTTCAATAAAAAGTTCATGGACTGGTGGTACTTTATCGACCACAAGTTGAAAGCTGCTGTTTTAGAAATGCTGTCTTAGTTTGCAAGGTCACTTAATGACCCCCAGACAGAGGTCTCACTGGAATTGTCTCCAGTCCATTTCTCAAGCTGCTGATGATCAGTGTCTCTTTTCTTGGAGCCATTCATGAAGCTGCTCCCTGTTACTCTTTTGCGCTCCACCTGGAAGCAAAAAAAATAATCCTTGTGAATTGGATGCGAAGATCTGTTTTGTCTGGACATTTATTTCCTTAGGTCTTAAACTAAGTTTGTTAGATATGTGTAGACAGGAATGGGTCTGGGAATATACTGCAATGACTGAAGAGCATTTTTTACTTGGTGTTTAGCTTGGCCAAAGGCCTGCTGAACACTGCCAGTCCCATGAGTCGGTTCTTACAATCGCTCATCCCTAAGCATTCCTGCTGCTGTTATAAGATAATTCCAGATTTTCAGCTGCAGACCTTGCATGCTGATTGCTTGGCTCATACGAACTGTAAGTGGCCAGATTTTCCTTTCTGAGGACGAGCTTAACAGAGGATGGCATTTGTTCTGGCAAAATAGAGAGAGCTGTGAGTCTGAAATGTCTAATCTTTTTAATGGAATTAATAGACACCTGTGTATTTCAGTTAGCTGCTCAGCCAGTCAGAAGGTGCTCCTGGATTTAGCACAGGAAGTAATCTCAGACAAAACACACCTCAAACATTTGCTGGCTTTTTGGCATTCCCCACTAGAAATATGCTCAAATTAAATGAGGTGAGGAGGTGAGGCAGGTGAGAAGCATCCATGAGCAGGAATGCTGCTAACCTCAAGCTGCACTGAAGGCACATGTTCATCCATGTTAAAGAATAAATTAGGCTCTACAGAAATGTTTGCTCCTGCTTATTAAAGCACAGGATGCTGGCTGCTACATCTCATATTAGAAAGAGAATATGAATATTCATAAGATAAAATCACTTATTTCGGTGTTATAAGTACAGTAGGTTAGCTTCCGACCAGCATCTTTGATAGTTATATACACAAGGATAGATTAATAAGCAATAGGCTTTCTCCATACCAAATGCAGCTTTTCATTCTTTTGATTTTATTCTGTGCTCACAATAAATTCAATTGTTGAACAGCCTTTTCTGCACAGTTTTTCTATTTTAACTTTCAGATCATCACTAGCTACCATAGAAATGTACTGTTTATATGATGGCTTTACAATTCTAACATCATATTTCCTCTGGAGACTGAGACCTAATGCCCTCAGATTTTATGTAATACTTGAAGCTCTTGTATTACAAATATGTTTGGATGAATAAATATTAGTAAAGGAAAAAGTATTACTGCAATCAAGTGATGAAAGGAGGCCCCAAATATACCCATAGCACTCATCTATTACTCAGACCGCTATTGTCCAAAAGCAGACACCTCTTATTTTCCTAATAAGACCAAGAGTAGGACACTGAGTGCTACATAAAATGCTGTTGCAAGTAGGAGTCCTGAGGAGCTTAGAGCATAAAGAAGACAGACTCCACAATTCAAACACAGGCCTCTGTGTTTTAAAACTTACAAAGTCATTATCTCACAGTGTTTGCTACATGATGCAATGTTGTGTGATCTGTGTACTTATAGGGCAGAATGCAGTCCTAGATAGAAAAGTGCTTATCCCAGAAACAGCGGAGTTGATAATTTGATCTACTCCTTAGATATCTAAGTTTCCCTGTCTGACCTATTTTGGCTGAAATATGTGTGTGTATGCCATGCAGCACATGCCAAGTGGCTGAGACATCTAGATCTCTATTTCCTACTGCACACTGATGATTTGTGCTAGTTTATTTAGTTCTGACTTGTCCTGAGCAAGATAGACGTGCAATAGGAGGATAAATCAGCTTCAGAGAAGGAACAATGAGTTCAAGGCATCACACCATACATGCACGTCATAAAATGAATTTGCAACATGCAAAATTAATCTAAGGCCTCACTGCGAGTGCACAGGTTATGAGCACAGCCTGCAAAATACGGAAAGTAGACCAAGTGCATCCATGTGTGGAAATCCCAGCCTATGAGTTGTAGACACTGTTTTAGGATATTCATTGACTGACTTGGACTTTTAGCTGCTAAATTAAATAAAATAATAAGCAGAGAATCCAGACATTTTCTAGTCCCAAATTACACATCCATTCTGTCTTTGTGTCAAAAAATAGATCATTTGAAGGTAATTCTATTGTCTGTGCCTGGTACTATCTACTTTTTACAAACATAACTGCCTTAGGACTGACTTCACAACACCAAGCCTGACAGAGTTCAAGAAAAGTTTGGACAACACAACCAGGCACATGGTGTGACTCTTGGGGATGGTTCTGTGCAGGGCCAGGAGTTGGACTCAGTGATCCTTGTGGGTCCCTTCCAACTCAGCTTATTCTGTGATTCTTTAAAGAAAGAAAGTAGTTGCAATCTTACCTTTTTAGGCAGTGTGATGTTTTTCGCACAGCTGGCTGGGTTTCCTGGCTCTGTTAGGGGATGAAAAGAACCTAATAGTTCATTTTGTTCCAGCTCTTAGCTCTTAGCTTAGCTCTTAGGAAAAGTTTCATGCTCTTTTTATGTGTTTTATGGCTAGCTGATTACAGGAAGAGGATTAGTAGTCTGTTTCCCACACGTGTCTTGGGATTTTTACTCCACGAACTACCCACGGAGCTTTACCATCTCTCCCGTGTATTCTCACACTCCAGTTTTAAACCTGTGAATCTATGAACCTGAATGCTTCCAGTTCATGAGACCCCTTCAAGTCCTGGGAACATGTACAGCCAAATTGCTCCCTCAATTCACTCCCTCTGTATTGGGTAGCCATTAACAACAGGGCTATAGGTCTGCTAGTGCTAGATGGCATTCCCATAAATCCCTTCCAGTCCTCTGAGCTGGCATTTTTCATTGTCCTCCTTGGCCTTTAGCTAACCTCTGGCTAGTTAAATAGCTGTGGTGGCTTGCAACCAGTTGCCAACCCAGCACTCAGCCAGTGGTTTGCTCTTGCATTTGGATAGGGGAGAGAATTGGAAGGACAGGACCTATAAAGCTTGTGAATTGAGATGAAGACAGGAAAATAAATTACCAATTACTGTCATGGGCAAGAGAGACTCGTCTTGGGGAAATGAACTTAATTTATTGCCAATTAATATAAATATTTAGTTGCTGATTTGAGTACGGAAAACAAACAAAAAAAGACACAAACTTTAGAACACTTAGGCAAAACACACTCCTCCTTTCCCAGGCTCAGCTTCCCTTCAGACACCACTCCTCCCTGCCTTGCTGTCACCACAGGTTGCATTCAGTAGTGCCTTCAGCCAGACAAAAAGTGATGCAGGATGCATGTTGCAGTCGGGATGTGGAGCTTTCTCTTTGACACTCCTTCCTTCTGTCTCATTTCGTCTAGGACTCTTATGGGTTGCCATCCTTCAGGGATATCCACTCTGCCATGGAGCATCTCATCCTCCTGCTGCCTCTGTTGTATCACTCTGATTCTGTTCTCCTCTCCCTGTTTACTTCCTCTCTTCATCTTCCTCTCCCTGTTTACTTCCTCTCTTCATCTTCCCTCCTCCTGTCTTGTATTTTTCCCTTTCTTAAATGTGTTTTCCCTGGGGCACAAGCTTGTCTGATGGGCTCTGCTTTGTCCTGTGGTGGGTCTCTTAGAGCTGCCTATGTCCAGAGTGGGGCTTCCCCCGGCCTCTTTTCACAAGGGCAACCCTGCAGGCCCCCCTCTACCAACACCTCAACGCTGGCCCCCAGCACACAAGCCACAAGATACCTTCTAGACACCCAGATAGTATAGAAGCATTCAAGATTTTTCATATGAAGGTATGGAAGGAATATTCTGACAGAGAGGGTTTCTGTCACAGCATGAGGAATGTGCACCAGTTTAACACTTTCATGCCCAGGTGTGGTGCTGGAAAGGGGTCAAGCATCTTCAGCATCTTGTGCCTCTCAGGACAGTCTGGTCATCAGCCTGTCCTGTGGAAGTGCAAGCAGCTCTGTTGTTTTCCACAGCACCTCCGTGAAGGTTTTGTCCTCTGATATGTCCCAGAAACCAGCATGGTCTCTGCAACTCTCAAAGAATCCTGCAGTATGTATTTGTTAATTTGCACAGCGGAAAATGAAATACAGTTCTATGTAAAATACAGACATATACATATTTTCATATAAAGATAGCATTCAATACTAAATCTGGAAAATAGTGTGCCATAGTCACCCAGAGTGTAGTCACAAACTGGGGCATTGGGAAGAGATATGAGATAAAGCTATTGTACTTTTTGCACTACTTTTAATATTTAATGGTTAGATAAACATTTTAGAATAAATATTCAATACAAATCAAACTCAGTAAAAACAAATGTCATTTTAAAGATATAGTGAATTTCTGAAATTTGGAGTAAATATTAGAGAATTCAAACACAGACTTGATGTCTCCATTTAAGGAACTGCTCCTCCAAAACCATTTGTTTTCAATCATACCACACTGAAATTTAAAATTAATAGCAGAGATGATTTTTTTAAATACTTCGTTTATAGGCAATATTGCTTTTATTCCCTGGAACTGTGTGCACAGATTTGTTAAGCACATTGTGTAATACATAATTTGCCAGTTTTCTGTCAAAGACTGATGATTTGTTAATGATTAGTTATTTTTTGAAATAAAATAAATAGCTGCTATTGTGTCAAACTGTAAAAATGCCTAGGTTTTGTTTGTCTGAGAGTGAAATTTTAACAACCTATTTGATTTATACACTCACTGAAATCCAGTCTACACTTTAATGTCAATTTTTTACATTATTCTATTTTCAGTACCAAATATTTATTTTCTTCCTGACGGAAATTCTAGCCTCACCCTTTCCATCTGGACAACTAGCAGAAGTGGAATGTGGAATGCTATAAGAAAGAAGGAGTGTCTCCACTTCAGCCCATGAAAATCATCACTGGCCAGAAGATGGCTGAAGGAGCTTTATAATCTCTTAGTAAAAGTCTGCAGCTAAACAGAGCCTTATCTAGGCTTCTAATGAGGCTTTCAATTCTATGAAGGGTTGGGATGAATCCTCATGTACTTATTTTTCATGTCTCTGATTGAATGAACAAGAACCCTCAGGGAACTTGTTACAATCTGCACTAACTTTTATAAATTATGTCCATCAACCAAGATTTTGGGACCCCAGAGGCTGAATTCAATTAAATCTGGAAGACAAGCTAATATATTTTTAAAAAGTATATTTTTGGTATAGTTTTGTAAAACTTAAAGTTAAATCACAAACTACGACAGATTTTTTTTTTTAACTTATTATTTGTTACCACCAACTATAGACATTTTGTTAGGGCCAGTGAGAAGCAGAGGAGTAGAAACCTAAATGAGGCTTGTGTAGTTAAGTGTAGTGAGTGACTGACATGTCCATGGGAATTCAGACAGGGCACAGTTGAAAATAATCAGGCTTTACAGAAATGCATCTCTGTAGGGACAGATAGCTTGAATTATCCCGGTATAATTTGAAGTTGATGAACAATCAGTCAGTCTTTATTTCACAAAAGGCACATATGCACTTTCAAGTGTTTTTGCTCTCTGCTCTTTCATCGTTGGTTCACATTGCAGAGATGTGAGCTTATGGTTAGGATTACCTCTGCAATGGATCAGGTGGAATGGACCCTGGCAAAACTACTCATGTGCAAACTAGGCAATAATCTCCATGGAAAGCCAAGGCTGGCCAGTTGGGATCTGAACTGGTTTACTCAGGGATAATGGTGCTGGTGTTAGGGTTACAGATAGGAGGGGCGATTGCCTATCTGCAAAGGTAAGTTCAGCAATAAAGCTTAGAATTTTAGCACATCACTAGCAGATATCTTTAATAATGGTCTCTGTCTAGGTTTACATAGACATATATTTATACAGGTTTTTAAGAGGTATTGCAAAAACACTTATTGAAGGTATAGCTTTGCTTTTGCTATTATCTTCCATTTCTGATTTTTTTTTTAACTCCACCCATTATCTTGTTACAAACTGCTTTGTTTTGTTAGGAAGAAAGGGTTTAGTTCATAGAGCACATTGTGGGTAGTTCATCTACGGTTAATACAGAATCACTAGTATTTAATTTGTGTGCATGGAAACCATATAATTGTGGAAAGTTAAAATACAAACACAGACCAATTGTGTCACACAAACATTTTAACTGCAGGAAAGTATTATAACAGGACGCAGATTCTACATGCTGTTAAAATGAATCCAGCAGCCTTAGAATCAGTAGAAAGTATCATCATTAAGAAGCACATTTCTGGCAAAATGATTCAGTCAAGCAGTTGATTAAATGCAGTATTTATTTACTTTAAATTGAGCAACTCACCATAAATTGCAGGACTATGAAACAACTTAATGATCTTATGAATGTTTTATGTGTCATAAACTTCATGTGTCATAAGAAGAAAAGACATTTTCAGACAATGATGATTATTTATCTACTTGGCTCTAGTCAGATCAAGTGTAGAGATGTCACTTATTGACTAAAACCTTACAAATTGTTAGAAAAAAAGGCCTGTGTGATGTGGGTACTGCTGGTTGTCAAGTCCTTACCTTTTAAAGCCCTAAGAACTACCTGAGAGTGCTCACAGTCTCAAGCAAATGTGTTCAGAGAAGGTTAACTGCTGATGAAAGAGGATTAGCCCAATCCTGTTAGTTTATTTTTGAAATAGGTCAAGAGCTCGTAGCTGTGCAGACACTATGGCAGGGATAAAGCATGTTGGTCAGACTCCATCTAAGAAGCTATTAATATATTTTTCATATCCAGGATAACTCTACAAATAAGAAGAATGAAATTAAGAGGTAATGCCAAGAGTAGAGCAAAAAAACCTACTAAAAGCAGGTACTATTACAAATGAGGAACAGGAAAAGAAGCAATAGTTAGGGACAATGTAGTGCTCCTACTAAAGGTATCAGATTTTTAACACGAGTTCTGTTATAGAGACAGAGAGCAAAACAGAGTGGTCCAAACTAAATAGCACATGAAAGAAAAGAATGTCATTATGCTGTCATTCAGGAAGAAAGTACTTTAGAAAAGTCTCTTACAGCAAAGAGAAAGATGTCCCTCAGAGGTGCAGTAAAACTAAATGTACAGCACTTTGTAAGAGACCAAAAAACTAAAGAACTTTGCAAGAAGAAAAAAATAGGAAAGTGAAATGTCTGAAAAAAAAAATTGAAATACAGAGCCACAGCTGGCAATGACAGCTATAAAAAGAGATGAAATAGTGGAGGCAACACAAGAAGGAACCTTTCTAGGAATTGTATCTTCATCTGAAAGGTTTTAGGACACAAACAGGAGGTTAAATAATCAGAATTTGAATTGTTGAATTGTTGCATCTCCTATGAAGGATTAAAGTCTTTCTCTAAGCGGGATCCATGCTTACCACAGAAAAAAAAATAATGAAGACAGCAAAATTACATAGGTGATTTTTTATGGTTTTCGTGAAGTGTTGTATGTTAACTCAAAGTACCAAGCACCTCTATACGATGGGCCTGGCTGACACTTCCCCCTCTCTATATTTTAGGGCTTAATTACATCATGCAATATTATTTCACCATGTATATACAGGGGGAAGCATTTGCCTTTGGATCTGCCTTTCTCAGGTTGCTCCTCTTCTGTAATGCCATAGCAGACAAGGCAATGGACATCAACTTTTCCTCAGAGCAACCTGTTCCTTATATAGCAACATGTCCCTTACTTCTGCCTTGCACATACTTATTTTATTCCCTGCTTTAGCTCCACAAAATAATACACACTTGATTGCTAAGCTTCTGCAGAAAGTAAGTTTAAAGATTTTCAGTTAAGCTTTTTGTTTTACAGTCTACAGAAATGGCCAGTTTCTGTGTGAACTTTTGGTCTCTTAATATCTAATTTTAATGTTGGTATTTTTTGCTTTATTGTAGGCATCCTTTATCATGACTAAATTTTCAGGAAAATCTGAGAGGTAAGGTTTCATATGAATAACATCTGAGATAAAATTGGAAAATTAATTCAAGATCTTATTCTCTCAGATGAACGTTTGCATCTCCACTTGCAATAAGATAAATAGCTGAAGGATATATTTAATTCTGAACATATTTTAGAAATAATTTTATTTGAATTTCTTTTGCTAGCAAAATAAACAAACGCAGCCCTCCATCTGCATGCAATGCCTAAGGGATTTATCATAGCAGAAAGTTTTTAATGGAACTCCATCTTGAGAACATTATATAGAAAAAATGTCTAGATCAGACCAGCGGTGCTCATCAAGAAGCTGAGCAGATTTTGCCAGACCTTTGTTGTCCCTGTTCCCTAAATGCTCCCTTGTCTGCCTGGGCATGCATGTCCTCTGACAGCCACCCCAGATGTCCACGTGTGATTCTCAGAGGTTGCAACAGATTCCCTGCTGGATAAGAATCATCTGGACACACCCAGTAATTTCCAATGCATATCCCTCCAGACAGTATGTGTCATTAACTTTCTTACCACCTAAATAAGCTATTCTGTCCTTCACTCAGGCTTTTCTTTTTCTACTTGGTGCTGCTTGTATAATGACAAGGATCACAGCGAACCGCATCTCCCTGCTTCATTGATCTCAGTTTGGGAGAGGCTCAGATTAAATGGAAAAACCTACAGATGACAATGTGAGTTTTCCTGTACATTTCAAATTAACCTTTTATTTATTTAAAAAAACCCTCTCTAAATTAAAAGAAAATGAAATGGGCTAAAAAGAGGCAGCTTCTTTTCTCTATGACTGCTGTTCATTTCTAGTTATGAATTTCATAATAAACATCCTGTCTTTGCTCTCAGATTCAGCCTCAAAATTTAGACGTATGTACAAACTATTTTGTACTCTCTCTAGTTACACTTGCTCTGTTATATTTGGGGATGTTATGTTGCTGAAGCTTCAAGCCACCATTCAGGTTGTCTAGCCACCTCTGTAAGATGAGGAGTGATTGTTCCACAGCTAACCATCACAATGAGAAATAAACTCATAAAGTCACTCAGTCTACTGTTCTACCTTCTTTTTAGGACTATAAGAAAACCTGTGGGGCGGTGCTGATATCTCTCTGGTGACCAGGAATAGGGCACAAGAAAACGGAATGAAACTGCATTGGGGGAAGTTCAGATTAAATATAATGGAAAAGTTCTTCACTGAGAGGGTGGTCAGTCACTGAAACAGTCTCCCCAGGGAAGTTGGCCGTGGTACAAATCCTGTCAGAGTTCAGGGTACATCTGGATGATGCTCTTAGTCATATGGTATAGTTCTAGGTAGTCCTGTGAGTGGCAGGGAGTTGGACTAGAGGATTCCTATGGGTCCCTTCCAACTTGGGATATTCTATGATTCTATGATTCTTGTAATTTCTAGATTCATGAAGATTCTTAGCCAACAAATGGAATATAGAAGTCAGCATATCTGATGGGGAAGAAAAAGCCAAACCAAATTATGTAATTCCTTCTCACCATGATGATTCCATGGATCCTGTTCTTTGATATTTAACTCTCTTCAACTACTGTGCAAACTGGGGTCTGAGAAAAGTTCAGCTCTGGATAGCCACAAAGCAAATACCAGCTTCTGAGAAGCATACAGAAATGGCATATGTGAACTTACAAGTTTGATTTTTATAAAAGTCAATGGCTACTGGAAAACTTAATCACAAATAAATTTCCTTCATCACTCTAACTGACCTTGCTTCTGGACATGAAGTAACTTCAGGCACCACGGCCAGAAGAATCCCACATTCCTGCCAGCTGGTCAGGGACTTTTGGACTGGCTTCCTGAGTTCATGTGCCCAGTCTCTGCCTAAACTGCAGAATTTCAAGAATTTCATTCTGGTTTTGTCTGCATTGTTACCATTTCAAGACAAAGAGATGAGATGGCTTTTGGCTCTGGCCCTGCAAGTCACACAGGTAGATGGTGGCAGAAGGGAGAAAACCACTCTTATTCATGCCTGAAACACTGAATCACCTAAGCTGAGTGGTTTGTTTCTGTGCTTACACTTAACAAGATCTCTTTGGAGAAAAAGCAGGATAAACCTGCTGATTTGTTGTGGAGTGATCCTGTTCCTTCTTGAGAAAATGAGTAAACTATTATCATGGAGAGGAGAAAATGGTCCTCTCTGCTTGAGAGCCTTCGATGACAATAAGGTACAGGGTTGAAAAAATTGGACATGATGCAACCTTCCCTGAGCTTGTCCTAACAAATTAATTCCAAATCCTGAAAGAATAGCCAAGCTACTATGTTTGTTTGCTGCCACATTGAACCATACGGATGCTGTTGAGAAGCTGTTGATTTTTTAAATGGTTTCTTTGTTGTGTTCTTCATTGTTCTGGGACAGCACGGGCAATATTTCCCTATCATCAAGTACTTTTCTTGAAATATTTTCTTCTTCTTCTTGAAATTATTTTCCTTTAGTGTTATGGATTTTTCTTTTTCAAAACTAACCCAATCCAGGAAGTGATCTGTCTGCACTGTTTTAACCTGTTTGCCACAGGTTAAAAATTGATACAATCATACAGCAAATGAAACTTGACTCTAATCTTCTTTCCATGAGAATGTCTTTTCTTCACTTTCTCAGGAAGAAACAGGATCAATCAACAAATATGCATCTGAAAAGAAAAAACATAAATGGGAGGAAGTATATACCTGGTATTTTTTTCACCGAAGATCTAACATTAGAAGACAACTGTTCCATTTTCAAAGGAACATGTGTGTATAGGCACATTTCTGTATAGTTCTAATGTTAACTGGAAGTGGAATCTTGCTTAGTTGAGCAGAAACATACATATATACACATCCCCAGAGACTGGTGGTTATTTTGCTTATAAGAAATAATCTCTTTAAATCTCCCTCTTCTCCAAATTCTGCCTTTCTCTTTTCCCCCTTGTGTAAAGCATTTTATTCCTGCCAGAAATAAATCTGACTATGTCCAAATTTATATGAGTCAGAGCTTGGAAAATACACCAGTAGTTTTTCTGTGTCTCTTGAACAGTGTCCATGTGTTACAAAGTATTTAATAGGGTAGTGGAGTTTGTTTAATTTCACTTTTATTCCAGTTAAAAAACCACCACAACAACCATTTTATGCATAGATAGAAGTTCAGTTTTCCATCAGTCCACAGCTAAACAGTTTTTTCTTGAAAATTCTAAAAGTGATTCCTATCTGCTACAGACAAACAATGGTATCTTCCCCTTAGCAAATCATGTCATAGGGATTTCCAGTATTTTGTGTAGATTAGAAAATAAACATGTTCACATATAAAAGCAACTGTTTCTCTTATTTGATTTAGTATTTTCTTTTTTTTTTTTTTTTTAACTACAATAAAATGGTGCTGATGTGTGAGCTTGGTATGTTAAATTGACAGTACTGATTAATGTCTCCTTCTACTCATTTTATCACCCATATTGTGCCTCTGGCATTTAATGATGTTTTAAAATATGCCTTTTAATGAAAATAGTGAGACTTTGTTAAGAGAAAGATGAGCAGTGTATCATTTACTTTAAATCCTTTCTGTTTTTTCATGGCCACAAGCAGTACACTAAGTTTATATATGCCACAGGAAACTTTGATTTGTGCTTTGAAGGACCTATTCTATTACTTAGAGTGTCAACTTTCATTTCTAATTAAACTCTCCTATCAATCTGTGAGTTTTGATTTATATTCACTTATGCTGTAGTTCAGAGACAGCATTTAAAGAAAGAAGACTGTTGTGGTTTGACATTGGTTTAAACGCTAAACACATGAAATCCAATTATGTGCATAAGGGGAATATGGATTTATTGAGGAAAATGTAAAGAAATCTTGGGGCAAAACAAGGTCCACACTTAAATAGTTGCAATATAAAGGAAAGTTTATTACTAACATTTTTTTTAAAAAAAGAAGTTATAGAGAATTAAAGCAAACCTTTAAACACCTTTCTTTCTCAATGTTTTCTCCTTTACTGCAAACCTTTCACAAATGAAAAGAAAGCAAGAGCACGGCATTTTGGTCAGAGTTGCACCTTTTCTAAGAGTCTTTTTATGCTTAAGGAAAAGAGGTTCTTCTGCGGTGCCATAGAGCTTTCACAAACCAACAGTCCCACCCAGAGAAAATCTGTTGAAGTGAAAAAGGTATCTTTCTCATGAACCTTTCTCACTCTTCCAGACCTGCCAAGTCACGGGCCACAGGGAAAAAATGGAGTTTCAGTCTCTTAAGGGTGAGCTATCTCAGCCTGAACACAAAAGTTCTCTGTTTCGAATCTCTTTAATAGCTTCTCATAACTTCTATATGGCCCGGCATGGGCCTCTCTTTAAAGTCATAGGTTGCACAAGAATTCCTCATCCCCTCAAGTTTTTCCAAATGAATTAAAGTCCTTTTTATAGTTTTGCAAGAAGCATTTTTAAGCTTTGCACCAAAAAGCTCAGCAGCTTTCTTTTCCCATCACCATCTAGCTGCCTTCCCACGTGGTCTCGTCCCTTCCCCTCTTTTTCTGACCTTGGGGTTGCCATGTTCAGCTTCGTCCCATGTGACTTCACTTTTCTCTTCTTTCCTCGCTGACTTGAAAGAAAANGCTTGGTATGTTAAATTGACAGTACTGATTAATGTCTCCTTCTACTCATTTTATCACCCATATTGTGCCTCTGGCATTTAATGATGTTTTAAAATATGCCTTTTAATGAAAATAGTGAGACTTTGTTAAGAGAAAGATGAGCAGTGTATCATTTACTTTAAATCCTTTCTGTTTTTTCATGGCCACAAGCAGTACACTAAGTTTATATATGCCACAGGAAACTTTGATTTGTGCTTTGAAGGACCTATTCTATTACTTAGAGTGTCAACTTTCATTTCTAATTAAACTCTCCTATCAATCTGTGAGTTTTGATTTATATTCACTTATGCTGTAGTTCAGAGACAGCATTTAAAGAAAGAAGACTGTTGTGGTTTGACATTGGTTTAAACGCTAAACACATGAAATCCAATTATGTGCATAAGGGGAATATGGATTTATTGAGGAAAATGTAAAGAAATCTTGGGGCAAAACAAGGTCCACACTTAAATAGTTGCAATATAAAGGAAAGTTTATTACTAACATTTTTTTTAAAAAAAGAAGTTATAGAGAATTAAAGCAAACCTTTAAACACCTTTCTTTCTCAATGTTTTCTCCTTTACTGCAAACCTTTCACAAATGAAAAGAAAGCAAGAGCACGGCATTTTGGTCAGAGTTGCACCTTTTCTAAGAGTCTTTTTATGCTTAAGGAAAAGAGGTTCTTCTGCGGTGCCATAGAGCTTTCACAAACCAACAGTCCCACCCAGAGAAAATCTGTTGAAGTGAAAAAGGTATCTTTCTCATGAACCTTTCTCACTCTTCCAGACCTGCCAAGTCACGGGCCACAGGGAAAAAATGGAGTTTCAGTCTCTTAAGGGTGAGCTATCTCAGCCTGAACACAAAAGTTCTCTGTTTCGAATCTCTTTAATAGCTTCTCATAACTTCTATATGGCCCGGCATGGGCCTCTCTTTAAAGTCATAGGTTGCACAAGAATTCCTCATCCCCTCAAGTTTTTCCAAATGAATTAAAGTCCTTTTTATAGTTTTGCAAGAAGCATTTTTAAGCTTTGCACCAAAAAGCTCAGCAGCTTTCTTTTCCCATCACCATCTAGCTGCCTTCCCACGTGGTCTCGTCCCTTCCCCTCTTTTTCTGACCTTGGGGTTGCCATGTTCAGCTTCGTCCCATGTGACTTCACTTTTCTCTTCTTTCCTCGCTGACTTGAAAGAAAAGGTGTCTCTGTCGGTTGAGGTGTGGTGTTCCTTTGGCTTTGGCTAGCCACTCTTATAACCATAGAGGAAAAATATCCCTTCGACATATGCATTTAGTTTTATATTTGAACTAGCTAGATTTCTTGTCCCTTGTACTAGAAAGACATTGCTGTACCTGTTCATTAGGAAACTTTTTACTCAGATCTTCCATGAGAGAAGTAGCGGTATTTAAATGAAACTTGCAAGTTCCTGATCCCCAGCCAAAATAGGTGGCCAGTTCATATCCATGTGATGGTGTGTTAACATTGCCCAGTAGCTCCAACACTGCCTATCCATTTTGGTGTTTATCCCCCAGTGAGTCTGCAGGAAGAACCTATTATCTTTTTTTCCTTTATCTAAGCAAAGGAGGCCAAGCTCATTTAACCTCTTTACATAAACAAGGAGAGAAACAAGGTAGGAGTGACCATCACAAAGGTCTTCTCCTCTTCTGTACTGATTTGAATTAATTCTGCCTGAACAGAGTCTGCTGACTGGTCTAGTGCATCTGGAAAGTGCATCTTGGTCTACTGTTCAAAGCAGCAAGGGTGTTTCCTTCCTCCATTAGAGGGACGGAATGTCATGCAGATCCCAGTTAGATTCAAAGAATATCAGGAAAAAAATCACCAGATTAAATCAAGTTATTCTGACATTAAAAGGGTGATGAGTCCACAAAGCAAATTAAAATAGTCTCTCTCTCTGTGTTGATGGGGAATTTAATTTTTTCAAACAGCAAACATCAGGAAAAAAATCTTCATTACCAAACATAGGATTTGTGAAAAACATGTCTTCTAAATTTAAACAGAAATTGGGCTGTTGGGACTCAGCATCTGTACAAGTTTGGCAAAATAAGATATTGGACAGATTCATTTTACATTTTATTCCTGTAGTTTTGGAAGAATTAGAAATACTTTTGAGGTTTTATAACCAAGACTGTTTTCATAGCCCAAGTTTCCAGTTAGGTAGACACACATCTTGAAAGTTATGTTCACATAAAAATATTCTGAAAAATGACAATGACATTCACAAAATCTAAAACTGAAAACAACAAGCTCTTGTTAAACCTAAGTACTACAAAATTCTGCTGAATTCCTTACCAGTCAACTGGTGTGATCTAACTTTTCCCCAAGAAGTCTCATTCATGACCAATCAGATTCTGAATTTATCTTTCTTATCAGGAATTACTCTAAAGAGATTAAGTAAATCTCTTTAGAATTTTGGAGAGAAGATGTGTTCATCAAGGGAGAGCACAGTAATGACTGTGTAAAAAAATCAGTTTACTGAGGGACAAAGCCACTCCAAGTCATTTCAATGCCCTGTACAAGCTTTGGGCTAGGTCATTTATACATGTAACACACTAGTAAAGTTTCTGTATTCCTGCTAGCTCTAACAAGGGAGTTTCAATCAAACACAATTTGACAGACATTTCTTTATAGAAAAAAATATTCCTGGTGAAAACGTGTAAATTATGTTTGCACAATAACCATAGGTGTGTAAGTAGCATGTCTCTTCTATATTTGGGTTAAAAATATAGAGAAGAAAAATCACTGTGCGCACAAGTAGCACAAATGACAGTTCTGACTGCTTTGTTTTGAAGTGGGTCATTATCCTCACAAATAAATATGCTCCTTCTGCATAATTTAAAATTGTATGTGATTTCTTTCTATGTAATTTAAAAATATCTCTTTACACTATATTGTTCTGATCTCCTCTCTTTCATGAAAGGAAGAAAATGAATATAAGGGTTTTTCAAACTGGACCATCTGTGAAAAGTATTGGCACCATCGGTATCTACAATTTTCACTTCCTAGTGAAGATCCAGGCTTGAACTTCCAATAAAGATCAAGTGTGAAAAACTCACATAGATAGACTACCATGTGAGAAAAAGGAGATGGTGAAATTCGGAAGGAAATCAGAAATTTTTCAAGTATAGTATTTTTTTTTCCTTCCTCTTCTTCCACTTGCCCAAAAACCAGCTAATATAGTAAAAATTTTAATGGGAAAATTGTTGTTATATTGACAGAATTGTGGAGGTTCAATGCTATCATAGCTTCATTTGCTTAAGCTTTCCTAGAGCCACACACAAATGACTGACAGAAAAAGGCTGCTACTGAAGGAGCTGGGATGCCCTCCCAGCGTCTATAAACTGGTGACGCTTTCATGATCCAGACCTGAAACAATAACCAAAGCCTAGCTGAAACCAAAATGTATATTTGAAAATATATATTTTTCATTCCATCTCCAAAGTTGCTCAGAAAAACAGGTGACTTCTACAAACACTTAAAGTGTGATTGTGAGATGAAATTATCCCCAGTGTAGCATTCAGTTGTTCTGTGAAGTATGTTGATAGACCTCACATGCCCAGACACAGAAGATATTCTCCAACACTCATGTCTGATCAAGTCGGAGTTGTTCATCTACTGAACTATTTATTTTCACTTGATTCACTTACATTTGGATGTGCCAAATAGTCTCCACCTAGACAGCAGAAATCCAGGTGTCACAAAAAATTGAAATTCAGAGGCATGTGAGGAAGAACTGTTTTACATACAACTGCCATTTAAAAAAACACACTTAGTGATTATTTGGTCTTCAGTGAAACCATGATCATCTGTCAATGCTTAAAAACTCTAATTTATGCTTAGAAACTCTAACAATTCCTAGGCACAATGACAAACAGAGGAATCATTTTATTAGTGCAAAATATTGTACACCATAAAGAAAAGTAATGGACAGAAGCAAATACTCATTTACTTATTTCTTTGTGAAACTATATTAATTACATTAATTCTTAACACACCCTTGAGCTCCATTACTTGTATCAACAAAATAGTGCCTTAACCAGAATGACAATTTTTGCTAACAAATGTACTGTTTGTACTCCAAACAAAAATTTAACAACTGGCACTCCAGAATATTGAGTTTTTAAATGCAGGCAACGAGGCTTATAGTTTCATCCACTCCTTTTCTTACAGCCTAACCTTTTCATTTATTTTCTTCTCTTCTCCTTCCTTGGGTTTTAATACTTTTAGGGGAATGGTTAACAGATGTAGACTATGGAGGAGCCAATAACATGTGTTGTTTGTTGCTCTCCTATGCATAATCCTTGGTGCTTTGCCTGTGGCTGATCGAAAGTGATCAGACATCATGGCAGGAGAATTTTATGGCATGCAGAAAAGTCATAAAGGCCAACAACAGCAAACCTGTTTCCTTTGAAGTCTCCAGAACTTAAAAATGTGAACAATGTCACTTTGCCAACCTCAAGCTGGAATCAACAGCATTCAACAGGTGCTCACCACACTGAAGGACTGCAGGTCAGTTATTTACTTTACCTCCCTTCTGTAAATGAAAATGTTTAAAGTTGGGAGACTTCATTAATCTGGATAGTGAATGGCTAGCAAAATTCAGCACTGTGATCTCAACACTTCTTTTAATGATCAAAATGATATAAAATAAGCTAGTGAATTTGGCTTACATGATTTGGTGAAAAGTGTGTTTATTTCTTATATTTTGTGAACAGCTATTGGTACAGCTTAGCTCTCTTGCATTAATAGCTTCTGGCTTTAGAGAAAAGGGGAGAAGCAAAATTTCAGAGCCTAGAATTGTTGTTCCCACATTTCATCCCCTTTTGTCCTTGCAGGCAGCATCAGAGATGTTGAGTTGTCAAATGGTGATGATAAGTGCTGTGAGGTTCCCAGACAGGTATTTCCAGCCTCCTGATTTTGGATTATTCTGCTGAAGTTGTTTGCTTCAAGGAAAAAACACCTAATTGAGGTTATTCTACACCTCACTTTTTGGAGACAAGGTTTTAAGGTTTTGAGCAATAGATTCAGCTACTTGTAGAAAGTAAGGGTTGGAAGGGGATTTACATTGCTCTGCCATCTATTCTCCACTATGCCACACATATCCAGGGGGCCAGATTGGCTCTTCTGTTATTTCTGACATCTGGAAAATGCCACAGTGTCACTTGAATAATCTGCTCCAGTTCATTCATTCATTCATTCATTCATTTATTCATTCATTCTCTAATTGCTAGATCACTTCTATTAATGTTCATTCCAAATTCCGTTGCTTCATTTCTTCTGACCTTCTGTATTTTTAGATATATTTCTTTATTTTAAGCTTCATTCCTGTCTCCCTTCTGAGTTTTTAAATTGAATTTACCCTCACTGCTTTCTTAGATCTTATCTCAAAGTCTGTGTTTTCTAGATTGCTGATGATTTGTATCAGTTCTTTTAAGAAGTTTTGTGCCCCAAGCAAGGAAATGTACACCATTTGAGACCTTAACATCACTGACTCATGTGAAAAGACTTCATATTTAAAACATGTGAAGCATTTGCCTGTTCCCAGACTCAGGAGGAGTCTCTATAATTATGCAACTTATTATCCTATCCATTGCAGGACTTCGCTTTTGGTTGTTTGGAGTTAAATATTAGCTTTGTCACTACACATATTTCACTTGACAAGGTAATTTTGAATTCTGTCTCTCAGTGTGCTTAACTATGTGAAGATGTGATTCCAACGTGTATGATTCCAACGTGACCAAATTGCAGCTTTCCAATACCTGAAGGGGGTTCACAGGAAAGATGGAGGGAGAATTTTTTGCAAAGTCATGTAGTGACAGGACAAAGGGGAAGGGGTTCCTACTGAAAGAGGGTAGATTTGGATTAGATATTAGGAAGACATTCTTAACTGTGAGAGTAGCGAGGCACTGGAACATGTTGCCCAGAGAACTTGTGGATACCTCATCCCTGGAAGTGTTCAAGGCTGGGTTGGATGGGGCTCTGAGAAACCTGTTGTGTTCTAGTGAAAGATGCCCCTGCCCATGTCAGGGGGTTTGAAACTCGGTGATCTGTAATGTCCCTTCCAACCCAAACCATTCTATGATAATCCACAAATGTGCTGTGTATACCCCAGCATCATTAATGGAAATATTAATACTACCGAAGTTTGGAACAGACATATTCTTCCTTTACCTGCTGTTGGGGATGTCAGCTAAGACAGCTCTCCCCTTTTGCATATTACCTGCCCACAAAGTTTGTTAAATTTTTGTAAGAATAAATCAAGTTATTCTTGACAAGTTCATTTGGTGCCTATATAGTTCCTTGTTCTCTTTTGCCATTTTTCTGAAATTTGGTGTTAAAGCAGCTGGCCTGTTAGTCCTTTATTCCTTCATTTCTCACTTTTTAATAAGAAGTATTGTCGTCCTCTTTGGGCTCAAAGACAAATGCTAGCAACTTGGGGTTTATGTGAGGCATTTTTAAAATTCTTCTTCTATGAACTGCAGTGGGCCCAGCCAGCTCCTAACTTTCTTAAATATACCTTGATATTTCTTCTCCCAGGTTTAGTTACTTGTTTGCCAATGCTGCTGAAGATTTTTGCTGCCTAACAAATCCCTACACAATGACTTAGTGAGGACTGACAGGTGAAGGCATAAAACTCGACCAGTCTCAGTATCAGCTGGTATTCACATTGAGTAGCAGACTGACTCTTTTATTTTCAGCTTTTTTACTGCATAGGGTATTATTACCTTTTGTGTCCTTTGTTGATCATATCCCATTTTTTGACTTACCCTTCTGACTAAGTCCAAGTTATTACATTGCACCAATATTTTGTGGCACCAGACACACATCCTGATAGAACTTTCACCATTTCCCCTATCCTTCTTACCTTGAGATAAGTTATCTGAATGAGGATGAATTTCTACATACCACCTGGGGATTACACAGTTGTTCCAAATTCACTGTCTTTGAGACAGTATCTGTGTTATAGTAACAAATCTTACTCGGAGCACTTTCAGACTATAAATTATACATTGTTGGAACCCTGGATTCTGAGAGTTTTAATCTCTCAGAGCTGACAAGTACAGATCCACAAAAATACACTGCATTTGACCTGAGGCCCTGGAAAAGGCTTCCTAATCTATGTAATAACACTGAAATTGTTAGTGTGTAATTAATAGAAGTGTGTTATATCACTGAGTGAAGATATGGAATTATAGGTTTTTGGGCTATGGTAATATATATACAGAAAAAAAGATGGAGGATTTAGGGTGGTGGTTAGTACTTCTTTCTTCCTTCTTCTTCATAAGTTTCAACATGTTAGTGACTGGACAGAAAAGTCTGCAATGCAGAGGTCAAGTTGAGATTATTGGGTTATGAGTAAAAATAAATCTGTTGATGCTGTATTATTGGATAATTTGACCTTCAAAAGGCCTTGGAAGAAGAACTCTGTGGCCATTTTTCACCTTGCTAACTTAGAAGCACATTCTGTGTAGTTGTAACTTAGATAAGAAATAATAAACATCCAAATCTAGAGAAGAAACAGCGTCTCCTGCATCTCTATCTGGGCTCTGAGTAAAACTAACAAAACAGAAGAAAGAAGAATTCAACAATACATATCTTTGATCATCAAAAATTATTGTAGATCTTGTTAGAGATTACTGCTGTCGTGTATAGTAAGACATGTTTTTGAAAAGTTGGGAAATAGATTTGGCATAAAACAAAACTGATTAAACAGGGGAGAATTTTTTTGGTTTGTTTGTTTGGTTTGATATGATTTGCCAAGCATCTCAATTCAAGTAGAGAGGATTATGTTAATCTGTTAAATGTTAAGTAAATATTTAATTGCACACACATACTCCATGTGATGGTCTAATTTAATAGTTTCTGATTTCCTAAATCATCTAAATCCACTTTCAAAGGTGTCAATTTGCAGTCTTTAGGAAGTCCTTTTTTAAAGTACAAAATATTAAGTTTTCTGACCAATGGTTTTTGATTCCTACAAAATTACTTTCTCCTTTATAAAGAGTTTTTTTCCCACAAAATCATTGACATCTACAGAAGACTTTTTTATTAATTCTTGTTAATTTTATTTACTTTCATAGTTTTTATGCTGTTAGTTTCTATTCTATAAAGCTTGAATAAGGAAAAAAAATCTGTATTTATCATATGTTATTATGTTTCTTTTACTGTATTTCTTTTTGTTTAGCAACTCAGTAACACATTTGCTACATAATTAACCAGTAAAAGTTTGAAATTTATCAGTTTTTTCTCTGAGAGCTAGTGAGGCCTTTAAGCTTCCGCCACTGAAATCACAAATCCATTTGGTCATACCTGGCCCTTTATTCTTAATGTTGTATGTCCAACAAGATTTGTAGTCTCATCAAGTTGTCATTCCCCCTGATTCACAGCCAGATGCAGGTGTGGAGCATCATTAGTTGAGGGAAATGAACTTGGCACACTGTGCACACATTCAGCAGTGTGGCAAGAAAGGGTAGTGATGGGTAGATCCATCAATCAGAGGGCAAAAGTCTTTATAACATGAGGAAACACGGAAGGAATTTGACATCTTCTGTAGCAGGCAGAAGACTAGGAGGACAAGCATAAGAATAGATTTTCAGTAGATCAAAATCTGCAGTTTTTTATAAACTTATACCAATGGAAAACTGTTGCACTATAGTCTGAGCTAGCAGGAGCTCATGTTCATTTAGTTACAGGAGTATTTAAATCTCATTCATTCAGTCCTGTCACTTATTCAGAGAACTTATGGGTTTGTTTTGTGTTTTGCCAGCTACTTGACCACAAACTATTCAGACACAGGCTGCTTTGAACACCAGCCCCCTTTTCTGCAGCTCCAGCCTTAATGATAACACTGCTAAACATAAGCATGAAAGTGACCACAGCTGGTAGCAGAATCACTTTCTTGGCTGCTAATTAAAGCTGGATGTGTTTATCTCATACCTTGAAATATCTTGCCTTCCCAAAACATTAATCTTTCTTGGACCTGTCAACATGTTTAACAGTGGGATGTTATAAAATCCTGATCTAGAAATAAGTCACACTAAGAGACAGAACTGGATCTGAAAGGGGAAGGAGAATCACACTTGGGAGGATGTGACAAAGCATGGCTCTTGCAGCACCGTGAGTGCTGTGTAGAACTGTACCTAGAGAGATAACTGAGGCTGGGTGAAGAGAGGGAAAAAGGGAAATGTGGACAAAGTGAGAAAGGAACAGAGGAGAGAGACGTACAAATGAATTATTCCATGAACTTCAACTGAATTACATCAGGATTGGATTAGATCTATTTTATGGTGAACTCATTAAGTAATGGAAATACTTTGTTAAAATCAAAGCTCTCCAAAAGTTACTACAGACATCAGTTTTCCATGTCACAGTTCTGGAGGTTTGTAACTTCTCTGTACTTCCAGAAACAAAACAAAGTCTGCATCACTTAAAGTCTGTATCCATCGCCTTTACTCCTTATAAAGTGTCTTTTGCACTGTTTTTTCTCTCTGGACTCTCATTTGTGTGAGGCATTCTTTACTCTGTGCTGTGTGTAGGAATAACTGAAAGATGAGAAGCTGATTTCTTTCTTTGGATTAATTCTGAGGTTTTTCAACTTATTTTATAGCACTTCTTTCACAAGTGAAAGAAAACGTTCACTCAAACAAAAACTTTAATTTTTAGACTAAAATAGAAACCTTTTCTGTAACTGGAACTGAATTGGAGTACAGAACACTGCCAACTTTCCAAAATCTAAAGAAAATTCAGGTACATTACTTGTTGCCTTGTCCAGCTCATATAATTGTTCTCAGTATATGTTTAAAGAATTTTCCTAGGAATATGTTCTACTGTGCTATAAATCTTTAAGGTTATAAAAAGCCATGTATTGATTGTGGAAGTAAGATCGTACAAACTACGGAGAACAAATTTGTGTAGGCAGGCCAGAGAACAGAACAGGGTGTATGCAGTTTTCTAGATTTTGCATTTTCATTATTCTACATAGTACTGAAGGATGTGTAAAAATGTCCTGTAATGTGCACTAGTTTCCAAAGATGCCTTTGTGCTCTGAGATTATGCAGCAGGATATATGACCAGTTCTTATCTTTTCCCAGATTCTGCTTCCTGAATGTTGTTCTGTTTCACTGTGAATTTATTTCATGATTCTGCTGAAATGCTGCATTTTTTGGGGAAAATATTTTTGTTGAGCATTATTAATGTCATGGTTATACGTTTCCCACAGGGGCCATTAAATGTATCAGGAAGACATGTTGGAGACTACAGTCTGTGTAATATTGCTTAAGCAAAGAGGTGGCAGCAATGGATTTCTTGATTACCTGTAGACTTTAGGAAACCAGATGAAGTCATTTCAAAATATTCTTGCTTCAAAACAAAAAGAAGTGATGAAGGGAGCACCAATTTTTAATGCAAAGTGATAGGACATATTAGGAACTGGAATTGAACTCAAAGGATTGGACAAATAAATTTTTACCGCAAGACTTGGTCTCTGGTGATTTAAAGCAATGTTGTATGATTAAGAGTCTGAATGGCCTCTGATGGGCTGCTATGCTGAAACGAATAACCAAGAAGTAATTTTTTAAATCTTAAACCAGGAAATTTAACTTATTAAGCATAGTATCAGATTTTTTTCTGACAAAGGTAACAAAATCAGACCAGTTTCCATGCACTTGCAGACACCCGCAGATTCTGATCCTGGTACAGAATAGTTCCTATCAAAAAAATAATGCTTGCATAGGGAATTAGATCTCTTGGGCAAAATTATTTGTTTGGTATTAAAAGGGGTTTCAGTTGCAAGCATCCTTGCAATGATGTCTTCAGCTTGATGAAGTGAGTTTCAACAAATCACTTTTCTGTTCATTTGTCATAGCCCAGCTGGTCATGGCCCTGTACTACCAATCCAGGTCATACATAATTACTTCTTGTAGATTATCTAAACTACATAAAAACATCTACTAAATATTCTAACTATCCAAGAAACACTTATGCTTCTATTGACTGCTTATAATTAGCTATCTATGCACTGTTTGATCCATTATGTAGCAGGAATTGTCTGGGAATCTTTGTGAGACTACAACCAAGATGTTTATTAGTACATTAAAGCATAAGACTTGGAGTAACACAGCAGGACCTACTGGGTAATATCTTGATTTGCCCAACATTTCTACCTGGAGAACTTCTCTATCATTCAGTCAAACATTTCTGAAGGCAGTGCAGACTTCAATCAATCACCTATTTTTAGACTGATCTATTTTCTGAGACCAGGCCTTTATCTCTTCTAGGCAGATAACTAGCTGGGGAGTTTCTGGACCACCCAAGGAATTACTGGCTTGAGTGCACTGGATATACACACAGATACAATCCTAATGCTCAGCCAGACCAGGGTTGTAACTTAAGAAAAACCTTGAATTTCATGCTTATAAATCACTGACAAGTTCAGTTCTATACCTTTCGACATTTGTGTGAAGTGGGAAATAAATGCTGTGAAGGTTGAACTAAATGTAGTTTTATAGTTGTGCTTATGAGGAAACTACGGAGTAAAAGAAACAACAGGTATCAGAATATTTATAATGGGGGATGGGGTCCTTGCAACCCTAAAATAAATCAAAAAGTGCTGACAGGTTTAACGGCATTGGCTTGACTGTGGAGTAATACAGAGGAAGCCAATAGGAGCCTGAGGACTTAATGGATCTGGTGACTCTGGTGGGTTATGTTTAAGACCTAGTAATTATCAGGTTTAACTGAAGTGAGAAACAGAGAACAGACTACTTTGCATCAGCAGCAAAACTTGTGATCTCAAGCTGTCTGACTCAAAGCCAGGGGAAAACTCCCATGGACTCAGTGACTTCTTAGGCGTTCTTGTTTTGTTATATAAACAACGAGAGCCTGGTGCTGAGTCCTCGCACACTGCACTGCTGAAAATATTTAGTGAAGTCCAGTAGTCTGCTTCCATCCCAGTTACAGAAAAGTACCCTAATATTCTTTCTCTGTTTTTGTTCCCAAAAAAACCTGTTCTGCCTGTAGCTGAAGTGCCTAGGGGAGTCATATAAATTTGTTAGTGTGGTCTAGAAGGAGCAGCAAGTGGGAAAAGATGGATTGGTATCCTCGCCATCAGTAAAAATGGGAAAGGGCTCTCAGTAGGTCATGACTGGGCTCAAAGATATTAAAACAAAACTTGGCCATGTTAGAAACTTCTGGTGAGTACATGACAACACTTTTAAAATGATACAGAACTTCAAGAGACTAAATAGGCTGGCCATCACAAGCAGGCTTCTGTCGGGCTTCCCTGTGCTCCAAATTCAGCAGCTTAACAAATACAAATAATATTCACATGGGGTAGAGGGTCCTCTGAGTCACAGGCATGTGGATGAACCATGTGTTTTTGGTTACTAGCCAACTTGATTTCTGCTATTCGGTTGGCCCATTTTCATTAACAAAAGTTGAAGCCTGAACCCTCTGCCATAGAGGACCAAACATCTACATATGTTCCAGCTTCTCATGGACTGTAAGAGAAGGAAAAAATGCAGTGAAAAATCCTATCCAGCAAACATTTTTCAATATGCCCTCTGGCTTCCAGATTCATATGCTATGCCTTCACTACATCAGAAGTTGAACTGCTTTTAGCACTCTTTGGCAGCACGATTGCACAATCGAGGGCAAGATTTTTGGCCCATAGTATTACTTTAACAATGGCAATAAGCAGAAAAGAAATAATACTGTAATTTGCGTTTGTCTGCATCAGGAGTTCAAACTGGAGTCAGTCAATCAACACAGGAGCAGCCATTACAGACTTCTCTGACTCCCTTCCAGTATGAGGTTTAGGAGTTCTATTTCTAGCACTCAGCTGTGATGTAATCCACCCTGGAGTTCTGACCTAGCAAAAGACTGAGGTGCTTGCTTGAAGGTCTGTGACAAATATCGCACCCAACTGGACCCCAAGCATCTATGTCATTGCAGCACTGAATGGTTCTTGTGCTGACTCTGTGCAAGGGGGATGAATTTCAGAATGAATGAAAACATGAACAAAAAGTGGATGAAAACTGTAAGAACGTGCTGCTGGTTAGAAAAAAACACTGCAATTTATTCCATTTTTTTTTTTACTTGAAAAAGCAACATTTTCAAACTGAGAACCAAAACAACTTCTCTTTCTTAATTTCATCTTGATACTTACTCCACATATTTGTTATATCTGCAGGTAGTTTATCCATGATTGAAACACTGAAAGAGCTCTTCCTTTCAGGAATTCTCACTAGACCTATGAACTCAGTAACTGTATTTAATACTTTCTTGACAAGCTTGGCAGCTTATTCCACCTTTTGAGTATATTCAGTGCTCCAGGAGGCCTTGATTTACTTGGGAAAAGTGGAGTTGGAGAAATTAACTCATTTTAAAAAAATTCTAAGGAATACTTGCAAACTTTGAAGGAGTCTTTTGTTAATTTTTCACTTTCCCTTTTCACCCATTTAATTTTTTGCTTAGTTTCCAAAAAGCGACACCCATTTTATGTAATTTAAATATTCATATTTGTTTATTTTTAAACAATGAAGACAGGACACTCAAATAACTGTACACAATACTTTATACATGAAAAACTTTAAAGCAAGTCTGACAATTTTATTGATTTTCTGTACAAGAGCTCATGTTACAAAATGAAGATTGTTCTGGAGAAAGATTGTTTCTATACACATAGAAAAAGAGATCAAATAACCTATTTTTTATCATTTATAAGAATATTCAGGGAAAAAAGCTTCTGATACTTGGGTCCAAGCTGTGCTCATTCACTTTTTTGTTCTGGTGATGTTCAGTAGCTATATTGTATTTGACTATTGTTTGTACTGTCTCCATCTTAGAGATTTAATGCTTATGTGAAACTGGATCCCAGCTAAAACTTCATACTGGAAGATCCCTTGCCCTATCAACTGCCCCTTTTGCCAGTGGGAGTGGACGTTACATATACACTAATTTAGCTGTCTGTATTTTATCCAGGTGTGTTTCATGTGTTCTAACACCATGAATGCTGCTCCTGATATTGAGAATAAGCTGCATTTTACTAAGCTGAATAAAGGCACCCTGACATTAAGGTTCACTTACCAAAACAAAAGCTGTGACCCTTACTCTGCCTCACATCCTTATGCAGAGCACAAAGTGAGGAGAGTGAGGTGAGGTTGGTTTACTTTCAGCTGTTGAGGTGACTGAGGGTTAGAAGAGGTCAGATCATTGTATTAGGTGTCAGCATCTATTAGAAGAGGGATTATTGCTGAAAGCCCTGCGAGATGCCTCATTTCTTTGTGATGTATTTATCAGCTTCCCCTTCCCGCCCTCAACCTGCAACTAGATCTACATGATTAATGGAAGTGGGAAAAGGAGGCATGAGCAAATAAAATGAGTAAATATTTACTAAGACAGAGAGCAGAGGTTTTCTTCTTTAGCTTTGGGACTAAAGCAGTATGATCTACAAAAGTGCCCCAGAAAATCTGTGAAGTGGCTCTTTAGTTAGAACTGCCAGTGGCAATGAGCTGCAGTGGATGCAAAGCAGCTCCTGAATGCTACCAGCTGTGGGTAAGTAGAAATGTTACTTAGAAGTGAAGAGAGATGTTCTCTTTGGCTTGAAGTTTCCCTTATTTATTTTTTTCCCAGTGTTTTTACCATGTGTTTCCAAGTGAAGAGAAGCAAAGAAGTCTACATTTTCAGTCTGTGATGTTTCCTAACTCCAGCTGGCTCAGGGCTGTTGTGTATGTCAATAGTGGCAAGACATGAAACACAGCAGCAGTCCTGCACCACTCATTGATATAAGAAGATGTGGGAGGGAGCTAAGATAGACCAAGAACAGGGGACCATTGCTTATCCATCCAACATGAGGTCTTCTAGCTCAACAAATACTGAAATTCAAATGCTGGATGGGTAACTCAGTAACTGCACATTTTATACATATGAAGTGTTTTAAAAGATGTAGTGAAAAATTTAGAGGTTCTGTGAAAATATCACATATTTAATTGTTCAGTAAAAATCAGAATCAGGGAGAAAAAAGGTTGTGTGGAAATACAGGAGCAAAAGCTGGAAATCTGGTACCTGCTCTGTGAATTCTGACTTGCTGAGGTAAGATGCTGGGATAGGGGAGAATGCCACCTCTCTGAGGTTCTGCATGGACTCCTGTGGTCATGGGTTCGAGTTGTCTTGTTGTTCTTTTCTCCTGGACCCACAGTAGTGTGTGACTCAGTGCTCTGAGTACAGCGTGGGCAGCCAGGATAATTCAACAGTGTTAAAATTTAGGTCTGCTAATTTCACCCAGATCCCAGGATACACTGGAGATTATGTCTTTCAGAGGTATCCAAACAAAATCTGAGGATGTAAAGTTAGCAACAGGTTAAATTTTGTATCTGAATTTGTAGATCACAAGTCTCTAAAAGGAGAGGAACTTGTTGCATTGTGTTTTAACAAAGCAGTTCGTGGAAAATACCAATTCTTGACTCTGATAGTTGAAAATCACTCTCTACCTATAAAACGGGACTATGAAATTTATATGCATGGATATAGTTTGTGTCTCTTCAAAGATTTTTAGAATGAATCCTAATTTTTTAAATTTCTTTGCATCTGCCTGCCCATATTTCAGGCTTTTTTTTCACACTTTGGAACAGAATGGAGTACACTGCCTTCTGTATTTGTGTGTGTTGGCTGAGAAGTGTGAATGTAATTTTTCTTATCCCACTGAGACAGGATGAGTTGAACCAGAACTTCCTCAGGATTTGCTTATATCATTGTTCATGTAGGATGGCTGATAATAGAAGTTCCTTTCCAGAAGGGCCAAACAGGAAAAAACCCCTCTTTGCAATTATGCAATGCTCACATGGGAAAACCAAAGCCCCTCTGTTTGTGTTGCTTCTCAAAACAAGGAAAGATCCGTCCACTAAGGGGAGATAGAAGTCTCTAAAATTTGCATTATTAATGTGAATATTTTTTAAGTTTAAAAAAGAACTTAAAACCAAAGATCTCTTAATAAAAATGAATTTTTTTTTAAAGAAGTGTACCTGCTTTTAGAGAAAATTATTTTTCTGCCAAAATAAAAAAAGTCCTGCCCAATAAAAAATTACCCCTGCTAATGATTATTTCTTTTTGTTTCACCATCTTCCTAACTGAGAACAAAGCATTAAAAAATCACAACATGAAACCCTTTTTCTTACAGATAGCAGTAGGCATGGACAAGGTAAACAGTTGGCTGCTGACAGCAAATCGTCAATGAAAACAAAAAATTCAATTATTCTGTCCACCTTATAGAGCCTGGGAAGTTTTGCTCTGTGCTGCAGCTGCTGAAGGACTGGAAGGACTTCATTGGAATAGGCAAATAGTTTCATTATCAACTGTATTTCTTCTGCTTCTCACAGGATACCTTTGCCTTAGTTAGAGCAGCAAGAACTAGCCTATCCTTTTGGGGTGAAATTCCCTTTTTTTAAACTCAGTTCTGAGGTGCCTAAATTGTCTTTGTGTTTGTGTCTTCATTCAGATCCCTCCCAGACACAGCACAGTGATCAGGAGGACGGCAGCACTAAGCTGTCGCATATATGTGGCCATTCCTATAATCTGGTGCCAGAACAGAACACCGAGGAATTTCTCTTCAGAAGATGCACCAGGAACAAGGTGTCCACAGACGTTCAGATTTTCATGCCAAAAAAACCCGTTTCTTGGAATTATTTTCATCCTTTGCAGGGAATAACAGTACACAGAGGATGGGTAGAGAAAACATCTGTAATTAAAAGATAAACCCAAACCCTTATGGGTGGGTGTTGTTCCTTCTGCCTCTCTGGAAGGGGAAGCTGCAGGTGCTCATGGATGAGCTGAGTCGGTGAGGTGGTGGGGAAGAAGATGAGAGGCTAGAAGGAAAAGGGTAAGAGGGGAAAGACTTGGGAATTTGAAATCCTCTGAGGTAGGAAGAGGGCAGTTTAAAGGACCTCTAATGGGAGGTTCTTAGGCTGGATAAACATCTCTCTGTGGTCAAGTATGCCCAATATTTTCTCCTGTTACAATATGGTTGAAAGCTGAGGTGGAAGATAGGAACCATTTTGTGCTGGACGCATGCTCCAGGGAAAATTCTGCGTGATAGTGAAGCCCGTGCAGCTACAACATGAAATGCTCTTTATGCGCGGAAGGAGATATTAACCACATATTTTATAAAGTTCCTGTTGTTGTAGAGTCAGAAAGACACAGCTGCAGTCCTTTCCTTTTAGACCTCCCCAAAATAAAGGAAAAACCTGTTCATTTCACCACGATGGGTACACAGTGATATATTCCCATTGGTTCCAAGACCTGCAGTATCTGATATCTTTCCCACAGAATCGGAAGATGCTGATCTCAGCAAAATTGCAACCCACTACTTGTTGAGAACATCTGTGAAATTAAGAGAGTAAGTAAAAATTCTGGAAGAAGACTTAGATACAAGAGCAACAAAAGGGTTTTCAAGAGGATTAAAAGCAAATATCACAAGTAATTTTTCCCTTCTCTGTACTGGAAGCACTCTATTGCTTGAATAGGGTGAATTTAATCATTAAACCTGGCTTTCACTTTTACAAACACTTCAGAGTATTTCTAAAAAACTGTTCTCTGAAAGCACTGAACTATAAATATAGCATTCAAAGCAGATACGTAATAGTATTTTAAATGTGGACATATTTGTGACATGAAAAATGAGGGAACTCTGTCACTGATGGATGTCATTTAACTGCTTTTAGCTTTGAATACACACAAAGCTAAAATTCTGTCTGCTGTTGAAGTCTCAGTAACCCACTGAAGTCAAGTTAACAGGAGTTAAAGGTGAAGTTAAGGTCTGTCTGAGCAAAATAATAAGGATTATTTATTAAAATGTATATGTCACCATACTATACACATATTATATATAGCAAAATATTAAAGATTAAATATTAAAGTCCGCAGGACTGAAGAAAAAGGGTTATTATATGTGTTTATTTCCCAGGAAAGACAATGGGAATTAAAGTACTGGATAGTTTCTAGATGTTTGTCTGCTAAGGTTTGTGTTGGGCTCTCTGCCCCTCCACCTCCACTGATCTTAGCAGAACAGAAATTCAGTATTTCCTGGAGTAAGGATGTTTTATTACCCCATACTAATATATGTCTTTAAAAATGGTGGGAAAGCTGAAAGAATTTTCAGCTGTATCAAATTTGAGTAATATCTCATTGCTATGTAGACTATAGGGGCGTTGAACTTGAGCCTGCTGGAGTCAGTGGACAGGCTCCAACTAAATTAAATAGGCGTTGGGTCAGATCCAGAAAGGCAGTAGGGAATTGCAATTAGACAGCTTAAATTTATCATAAGTTTGTCTTGGAAATTCTACTTAGAAAAGGCTGTCTCTTCTGGACACAGAAAGACTCTTGAACTGCTGTCTAGTAATAGATGCTCTCATTTTTACAGATGTGAGTAGCTTTTGCACTTAGTGTGATCTAGGACCTGCACTAATCCTAAATGCATGGAATTTGATTAACAACAGCAGCATCTTTACTTTACAGACTTTAAATGGCACTTTGACATACACAGTGAAATTTGGACTGGTGAGAGTTTTAATTAAATGATAATGTAACAGACTTCATTTCATCCATGTTTACTGAAATCAGAACACAGCAGAAGCTCTGAGAAAGATAATTACTAACCACTTTTGAATATTTTCACTCTATCTATAGTGATGCTATTGTTTTCATCAAACATGTTTTGAGAACAATGTATGGCTTTCCTCATGCTGTGGGAGTGTGAAAAATTCTTGTGCTTTTAAAATGTATTCTTCTAGGTTTATAGCTAATTTTACTCTCACGTTTAACTTAGACATTGTAATACATTGCAAAACAAATGTAAGGAGAATATTCCCAGTTTTCTTTGTAATTTTATTCAGTGTTTTTCTGAAGGAAGCATGTGATAAAGGTGAATTCTTTCTCTTGGTTCTAATCAGACTGTCTTTTTAAAGACATTAACTACCGTAGAGTTTTTCACAAATATGAAAAATCGGTTTACCTACTAAAGGAGGAAATTTTTGGCACAATAATAATAAAAAATCCCCAATCTTGCCTTAATTATTTTTTGAATGTATGTAAGCAAAAGGGAAGGAGGTAAAAAAAGACAACATGCATTAGTTTTATCATAATTCAAGATACTAATTTTTTCCTATTTAATTTCATCAAAAAAAGAGAAGATGTTCTGTCTGGTTTCAATACTTATTGTGACTCATAAAATAACCTAATATTAGGTAACTTTTTCCTTAGACTGTGTAATATGAAAATAAGAATGGGAAAAGAGTAGAATGGAATAAAGACAGTAACACCAAGCCCAGGTTTAACAGGGTAATGTTTACGGACATTATAAAAATATATGAACGATTTATTTTGCTCCAAAATATCTCACATTTATGTAATGTTTATTATCCATAAAGGTATTTTATACCATTTCACATCACATATAACATTTTAAAATAGTTTTGCAGGAGTCTCTATCTGTACAGCATTATGTAGCACTCAGATGGGTGTTGTAAATATTTCTTGACAAGTGTGTAAGATATGTGGCTAGTGAGACAGGACCTGCACTGCTAATGAAGCAGATGAAGCAGATGACCTGTGATGATGGACTTCCCTTGTGAAAGGAGTTGGAGCTTTTGGCTCCTGCACCTTGCCAATGTATTATCCATGGCATCAATGCTGGCTTTGGAGACAGGGCAAGTTTCACAGAGTTGGTCTGCAAGATATGTGCTGAGACCACAAAAAGGTGGGAAATAGATTTCTGCTTACACTCACTAAAGCACAGCTTTCAGTTGGCAATGCTTGTGAAGGCTTGGCATCTCAATTTTGGTGTCTCTTGCAGGACAGAATTTAGTTCACAGGTGCAGTACAGGAGCTTTGGTGTTTAACGGGTGGGATGCTTTCAGATGTACATCATGGATTTCTGCTAAGTCTCACCTGTGCACCTTTTCACAATGAATCTATTAAAATCTGTTTGCTTACAGATTTTTTTTTTAATGATGTGTTTGGCCTTTTTATTTGTGTCCAGTAAAGCTTTTCCTGCAGTTAAAGCATTCATTCCATCTCCCTCCCCTTAGACTCTTGTCCAATAAATGGTGAGTTCCTGCTGCAGTCTTTACTTCACTAAGGGTATTTATATTCTCCTTAACGTATACCAGACTGTCTACGCATAAATTTTTTACTTTTGTGGTCTTTATCTCTGTCAAACCATTGGTTGAACTGGACCAATGTATTACAAAATTATTTGTGAGGTTCATAGATATAGAAAGAGATTATGTTATCCTACATTTTTTTTTGCTTAGGAAAACTGGTTGTAGAAGTTATTTTCTAAGCATTTTGAACCTGATGAAAGGGCAAGTAAGATTTTGAGAGGCTTATAGCAAAGTTTGCATTTCTTTCTTCATGTAGTTTATAAGAGGCACCCATAGATGCATACAGGTCATCTTGGAGATGTTTATGACAGATTAAAGAAATTCAAAACATTGCAACCACATGTCATTATGAGTTTTTTCGGTTTCTTTCCTGTTTTTCTTTCCTCTAAACTGTGTGCATTTTAAAATCAACAAAAAACCTCACTGTGTCCAGAGGGAGAATTAGCTGCGACTGAGCAGTTTGGGACAGCAAGGCTACTTCTACTTTGGATGCTTTTCCATTCACAGCATGGGAACACAAATATATGTGGGGACCATGAAACAAACTAACAGATTTTTAACTTCACTCTTTGTTTCTTCGTGCCCTGTTTTTGTTTAGATGAAGCAGACTGGGATGCTGTTTTTTACTGTGGATTGTCTTCTCCACAGTAAGCTTTGGGAGACATTCTATATAATTTCCTTGGGTGCTGCCACTTACAATGATGCCTGCTTTGAAGTGTCATGACTCCTAAATCCAGCAGCTGCAGCTTTCATCTTCCTTTGGAATACAGAAACAAATTTCTCTTCCTAAAGATCTTTTATTAGTTCCTCTGTCTCACACAAGAACAAAATGATTTCTCAGATCGCTTTGATTTTCACCCCTTATGACATTTTCAGCCTCGGGGCCCTATTAGGGACATTATTTTTCTCTTCTGATTGTTGAAGACACTGTGAGGCCATCTTTCTAAAAGTTACCTGAGTCCTACTAGAGAGGCAAACCTTTACTGCTAGTCCCTTAAGGCCAATAAGACAAAAGAGGAAGCTATGCAAAGATTTTAACTGCAGACCTATTCACTGGATCCAAATGAAGGCCAGCTAATGAAAAGGGCTCCTGTTCTTCTATAATCCCAAGTATTTTGCCTGGTCACTGCCTCCTCCCCTCTTTCTACATAATACAGTGTCAGATGGGTTGAGCTTGCATCCTTATCACAAGGTGCATCAGAAGATTAATTTCAAGGTGTTTACACGTGAGCCAGAGGTAAAACCAAATTTTGGAAAGTTTACAGTTATTTCAGGAACTATAATGCCCAGTCTTATGTATAAAACACTGTGCCATCACATTTCTGAGTTGTGAAGGCTTGTACACCAATTTATCCACAGTTTAGATGAAAATCCTTGATCCAGGTGGCTGCAAGGTGTGCATACACCACAATGAGCTTACTGTGACTATGGCCAGCACATTTTGAAAAACTACAGTAACCCTTCTTCGCATGCTTAAGTAAGATCTTCAATCCTTTTTTCAACTCCCCAAGAGTCTTACGTAGGCTGACAGCATCATAGCTCCTTGTTTATTTAGAAAATGTGCAGATCACAGTCAGTGCTAATTACAGGCTTTGCAAAATTATGGAACACATGGAGGAAAGCCTTTTACTCTTTATTCTAGCATGTCTTCTTGTCAATATAGGTGTGTTCTGTAGAATTTTCATGTCTGAACAAACATCCTGAAATATGGACTCTTTTCCACTTTTCTTTTGGAGTATTTCAGTACCTCAAATCTCCTTTCAAGGAAGTTGTTCCTGGTACTGCAGTGAATATAAATATTTATTGTAGTTTCATACCAGCACTTCTGATTCAATTGTTTATATTGGCAGCCTCAGAGATGACTTTGTATTTGAGGAGCTGGTGATCTTGAGCAGGCTTTTTCTGCTTGCTGGTTCGGGCATTGCGCTCAGAGCCGGGGCAGCCACTGCGTGTGACACTGCAGGTGTGCACCGTGGACCCCGGGCACTGTGACCGGGGAAGAGTCTGATCTGTCAGGGGAAGATACCTGATTCTGCTCGTTATGCAATAAGAGCACTGTGGCATGGGAGGGAAGAGGAACTCTCAGCGGAGGGAATCTGTGCAATGTGCAGTTGGAAAAACATCCCTGGAGTCTGTGAGATGCTGCACAAATGGGGAGTTCCCAGCATGTGGATGGATGGAAGATTTATTCACTACCTATATTACTCTTGTTACTCGTCCTATGAAAACTGCTGTTTCGTTAAGCCATTTGTTGTTGGGCCTTTCCTTCTGAGATCCAGAAAGGATCTTACACCATGTCTCTCTCCATCCTCATTCCCCCAGCATGTGCAGAAGTCCCTTTTACCACATATATATTTGCTGCCTCTCCATTATATTGCAAGTTCATCACAATGTTGTGAAAATAAAGGGAGTAAAAATTGAAGACTTCTTTCTTTCTTGTATTTTTTTCTTGTATTTTAACCATTTTCTGTTTTCCAGATTCTCAGAACTAGTTAGCTTTCCTAGAAACACTTCTTTCCCTTTATGGGGAACAGATTCGATAATTCAGTGCAGTCTGATTTTTTGTTTTCTGTCTCCCTGTCTCATATCCAGTAGTGTCTGTTCTCCAAGTTTTCCTTTCATTAGTTGAACTGTGTGGCTATAGTATACCCAGCAAAAACTTCCTGAACTGTTTGACCTTAATCCAGCAATGTGCTTAATGTTAAGAATGCAACTAATCCCAGCAAAATGAATGGAGCTATTAATGAATTTAATCACATTTCCAGGTGAAAGCTGGTATGAATTATCCTCTTGCTGTTGACCCAAGCTACTTGACTGCGCAAGCAAAGCACTATAATGAGCCAGCCCTTCAATGTGAAATTTTATTCACAAAATATTCTAAGCATAAGCTAAAAGGACTGCCAAAAAAGACTTCTAAAAACAAGATAAATAAAGTGAAAGAATGAACCAGGAGGAATGCTGGGGCACATTTCTGATATCCATACAACCGAGAATATTAAGGTATTAATGAAATGATCTGAAAAGGCATCTATATGAAATAATAGGTTTTTTTTACATAAATTCCACCATGTTCCAGATAAAATATTCTATTTATCAAGCTATGTAACACATTTACCATGAAATATACTATTTTAAGATACTTGCAGCTAAAGGTTTAACATAGAGTCATAGAATGGCTTGGGTTGGAAGGGACATTAGAAATTCTCTAGTTCCAAACACCCTGCCACGAGCAGGGACATCTTCTACTATACCAGGTTGCTTAAAGCCCCATCCAACCTGACCCTGAACACTTCCAGGGATGAGGCATCCACAAATTCTCTGGGCAACCTGTTCCAGTGCCTCACCACTCACACAGTAAAGAATTTCCTTCTAATATCTCATCCAAACCTACCTTCTGTCAGGTTAAAGCCATCCCCCTCCCGTCCTGTCACTATATGTCCCTGGAAAAAGCCCCTCTCTAGTTTTATGGTATGTTCATGGTGTGCTGGATGAAGGGCAGGCAGGGCTCAAGAGGGCTGTAGTGAATTTTTTTCAATATTTTTAGCAACAATCTGGATGCAGGAGTTGAATTCATCATTAACTAGTTTGCTGGTGATACCAAACTTGGAGGTTCTGCTGACTCTCTAGAGAGACAAGAGACTTTGAAGAGGGATCAAGATAGTTGGGAGCATTGGGAAATCATCAACGGGATGAAATTTAACAAGAACAAATGCCATATTCTGCACCTGGGATGGAGTGATGCCAGGCAAAAGTATAAATTGGAAGATGAATAGCTGGAGATCAGCCCTGCAGACAGGGATCTGGGGGTGCTGGTGAAGAGCAGGCTCAATATGAGTCAGTTTTGAATTTTATTGCATGTTATTACTGGTTGTTATCTAGTTCAAACTGCCATCTGGGGTCTTTACATGAAGAACTAATGAATTTGAAAACCATAACACATGGGTTGGGTTAATGAAAACAGAGCTTTTACAAATCTCTCATACAGATCATGTCTTGAGTACATGATTAGCTTGTCACAACTACACAAAATTCCAAAATAATTTTGTTGCGTAGTGTTTTTGTTAATGACTGCGACCAATGTCTCTGACTAAAATGTCAAATAACTTATTTTAGAAACAAGAACTGCTACATTAATCACCTTCCAGTCAAAATATTTAGAATGAAAAATTTTTTAGTAATAGTGAAGAATAAGTAGGTATTATCTCCTCTGTCTCTTGTATTTAAAGATATTTTGCAGGTCTTACTAAGAGCTGAAGAAAATTCTTGCTAAATACAAACATTTTTATGCTATGAGGTAGTTTTGTTCTGCAGAATTTTTCTGACTGAGGCTGATTCTAATAAAGTTGATTTTTGAGAAACAGACAGTGTCAGGCAGCAGTAAAAATAAATAATGTACTGCTTGATTCAAATTCTATCTGGATGCAGACTGTTCCCAAATTCTTGTCATAAGTAACACCATCCAAAAGTACTGGTCCTTGCTTCTAGTCATATTCCAAGTGCTTTGGATGGTGTTGGAGTGAACATTGGTGACTCATTTCAACATAGAGTCATCATCTGGACCAGCAATTTAGACTTGAGGAAAGCATCACACGGATGCCAAAGCCACGTGTTTATTTGATTTATTTATATTTAAGGAGAGAAGACTTCTTTGGAACCCCAGAGGAATTGTCTTCTTTGTTTTCTCCCCTGCATCCTTGCGGCCCTTGTGGTCCTTTTGGCCAAGAGGAATGGGACACACCTTTGTGAGCTGCCAAACAAATATTAGCCTGGAGCTGGACTCCCTGCTGTCCACAGCTTATCATGAGAAATACAGAAATACAACCAGACAGATTTAAGCACCTTTGTGAAATCTCCATATAAAATACAGAAAAATGCCTTCCACAAACAGAAATGATCTTTCTTTTTTTAGCTTGTGAACTGTATTTAGTGCATGAGCCTGTGGTGTCTTCCTTTCTGCAGGGTACTGGTGGCATTTTTTTAACCACTGTGAGGGTCATACATAAATGTACACCTGGATGGGGGCAATGGTGGTGTTGGAGATCTGCATATTTTGTGTATGCTTCCTTATATAAGGGTGATGCAATAAGATTAACCTGTCTCCAGTTTCTTCATTATTTTCTTTATGAATGCTGGTGCAATGCATTTGAAAAGCTCTTGCTTTGTGTCACATTCTGATAATCTATTCATGAAGGGATGAGATTCCATATCCAGCATAACAAGACACCTAGGCTCTCTCAATTTTCTTTCAAATTGCTGTGAATTATGATTTTGTATGCATGACAGCCACTTAGAACCTACACAGATTTAGCTGCTCTGGCCTGAAAACAATTTTCTGTAGAAATGATACTTCTAATGAGAAGAGATGTGAGGCTTGTAAGGAGCAGTGGATTCATTGCTAACTAAATATATTTTGGGATCAGTTTAGAGTGAGAAGGATATTGGTACAGGCCTTGATCTTGACTGCATGTGCTATCAGGCAGGCATATTTTCCTCTTTCCCACTGAGAACCTGACTGAGATTTGTCAAAGTTCACACTTGTGTTCATGAATACAGGAGCTGCAACCTTGGTAAAGCAGTAAACTATGTCTTCTGACTGAGCTGTGCACAGCATAGTGCAAAAGAATGTAAATAACTGTTTTTCACTGAGGCAAGTGGCAGCAGACTTGCAGTCTATTCACAGTGTTAATTTTCTGAATTGTTCTTTTTAGTACAGAGCCAAAAACTTACATGATATACTGCAAAAATGAGAGATGGCCTGACATCATTTTGCAAGTGCAAAAAAAAGTAGATGAGACAGTGCCTTACTCAAAAATTGCTTCTTAATTAAGACATGCAGTAAGATTACTGTTTAGTTAAATTCCAGGTGTCCTAGTAAGCTGTGTCTATTAGACATATGTCTCATATCTAAATTGACTTGAATGCAGATGGAAATTTGGAAACATGGAATTTCTTAGAATACTGTTTGTCAGTTCAAATTATTATACTGATGTCATTCAGGGCAGACTCAAATACAGAATATTAAAGTCTCTAAGGAATAGAAGTCTGGCATTTTCTAGCTAAGACAGTTCTAATCATACCTCCCTCAGTCATCTAAAATTTATTTCTAATGAGGCTTTTGAAAATGAAATAAAAAATATTTCAGCATACTTTAAAAATTATTTAATAATTTATGGAGGCATTATGAGCTTGAGCACAAAAGATCTTGAGCACAAAATAATGACCATGTGGGCTGAAGAAAGAAACAAACAACAGGGATGTGAAGGGGAAGTGTGCACAGCGGGAAGGTTTGCAGACTCACGGCTGGGTTGCAATTTACTTTTCGCATCATTTTGAGAGAGGCTAATCTCTAGCAATCTCTTCACTGGCTGCTGGTTGTAGTCATGTCTGGCAATAAGGACATTATTTATATTTCAACACATAACAGTACTTTGCATGGTAATGAAGCAACAATGAGAAGCTTCATATGCTAAAGAATAAACTAGAAACATTTTATGACTCTCATGGGTGTTAAAGAACTTTTTTTTTCAATATTTGCCCTCTTCCAAACATTTATACACTATATATCCTCATAGCTTCTCTTCTGCGTTCCTTATCATAGCTGCTGTGGTTAAGGTATAGGATTTAAACCTTAACATTACAGCAAAGGTTTATTAACAATCACTCGTGAATTACTTTAGGTACAGGGAAAAATAAACACTTCTCCTTTAGGCTCAACAGGAAATATGAAAGTTTTGTTACAGGGTTTTTGTTTTGAGTTTGAGTTTTTCTGGAAGATGGCAACAAACAAATCTGCTCTTCTTTTCTGTGCCGAATTAATGCTAGTTGCCTCCAGTGGCAAAAAGAATATAACAAATAATTTATACTAATCAAATAGTTTGTTTCAGGTAGCTCATAACTGTGTTGTGACCCACTGTGACATTTACTGATTGCTTACCTTGTAGCACATTTCTCCTTTCTTCTGCTCATTACTACTTATTAGGCATTTGTTTCCATCAATGGTGCAAGTGTCACTTCTTTAAATTTAACTTTACAAGTAAATGTAAATCTTCCTACTGTTAGTAATCAATCTGTTTCCATTTAAGACTTTCTTTTCCAATGGTTTTTTTTTCACCTTCTAACCTTTTTTCCTTTTTCATTTTCCTTTTTCCTTTTCGTTTTCTCTTTCTCTTCTCCTGTAAATTTGCATAGTCTGTAAACACATAGGCTTAAAAGAAGGTCTTTTACTTATTAAAAAAGAAAGAAAATATTGGTTTCTTTATAAATTTTCACGCTTGCTTAATTGAATTTCTTGAAATTCCTCTGCACTCACTGTGCTTGTAGAGAAACAGAAATAAGAATAGATGTTGTTGATCTAAATATAACAATTACTGTAGATTTATAAGCTGCTTTCCAGCAACTGATCTTTTAAAGCCATCTATAACAATGAAACTTTTTAAAAAGTTATGTGATAAATATATTCCCAGGAAGTTCGCAGGGTCTGTCTGTGTCACCACAAGTTTAAAAAACAGTCTATGAAGCACAGAAACTTACAGACAACACCATCTTTTGTGTGATCTGCTGGAGGAACTGGAAGAGGCTTAAGGTTTGTTATTGTTGTGTACAGCTCAAATAGCAATAGCCCAGAATCAGTAATTTCTTAAGCCTGAAAAAATAAAGCTGACAAGCTCCATCCATGTCTAAACTAGGTACTTTTATTGAATCTTTCAAGTCCCCTGTGGGAAAGTTGGCAGCATTTCTAAGGTTTGGGAGAAAATAAGCAGGAAACAATTTAAACATTAGCCTGATTGAAAGATGTTCTGGAAATTTTCCAGGAAGTAAAAAATAGCAAAAATTAAAATGCTCTTGCATAAAACTTCCTAAATTACTTACTGATAGATGAAATTTCTCTAGAGGCTTCTTTGATGAAATAAAGCAGATGTGAAGGCTTGTTCACTTCATCTTAAGTGGGGCAGGTGAGATATTGCTTAGAGCTCCGTGAGAAGGTGTCAAGAAATGTAGCTGAATGCTCAAGTACAAAAAGACAAAGCTCAGAGCGCAGAATTCTGATGTTCCTCTTATGGCTTTGCGTCACATAACTGTGCCCATTGAAGTATAACTCCAGTTGCTTATCAGAAAGAGCTCTGGTTCATAGGTTTTACACCTTTTGGGTCCTAGAGTCATACTCTGATATCTAAAAAATCCCTTAAAATATCAGATCAAAACTGCATCTCTGTGATCCTTCAAAGTTCAGAATAGCTTTTCCTTCTCAGTGTGAATACCTGATGCTTTCTGTGTAAAAGGTTCTTGTTGTCAGCAGTATCTCTTTCATTTGCATCTACTTCTAAATGTTTCTTTCCAAATAGAGGTTTGATGGGGTACTGAGGTCTACACTTAAGAATGGAATACTGAAGTGGTGCCACTCCGACCATTTAAATTTCTATAGCTGGGAGGAAGCTTTCTGGTTTGTTCTGTGTAACAGGGATAATTTTCATTTTATTATTTATTTAATGATTTTCAATCAATACGTAATTATAGGGGTTTTGCTGTTTTTGACAAGGCATATTTCCCATTCTGGCCCTATTGTCTTTTCTGATGTGGTGCTTGTCAGAGAATTCATTTTCCAACATGCGATGCAACACATATTAACCTGAAAAATTCTCCAGAAGAGATAAATATGATTTTATTTTGGAGGAGACAGTTCTGCTTGAACATGTAAATTCAGGACCATACTGCAGGGTAATAATTTTACTCCATGCTCAATTATGCCAAATGGTTTGCCTTCTGGGAGATACCATGAATGTGAAGTTTCACCCATTTCATCCACAGAAATAAGCTATTACTCTCTTATTTTAATCCTCCAAAATCTTAATAACTTAATGGCTTTACTTGACACTGAGGAGAATATTAGCAGAAAGGAGGCAGCTGCTGTGCTTGCAGGTGTAATCACACTCTCAAGTGCACATTTTCCTTCCAGCTGTGGGGTTTGGCTGGCTGGTGCTCTGTTCAGAGAATCTCTACGTAGGGCGAACACCGTCTGCACTTTATCGGGCAGTTGACCTGTCTGTCTCATATCCTCACTTACTGTGGCTGGAGGGAAAGAGGACCTGAGCTTCAACCCAACCAGTGGTGAATGCTCTTATCAGAAATGATATCCTTATGCAATTAAGACGTTATATTGCCACATATGCCAAGTAACAGTTCCTTAATTCTACAGGAAATGACAGAAAAATCATACTATATAGTTTTCTTGGTAGAAAGTACATAAGCATTGCTAAAGTTGATCAGACTAACTGTTCAACTAGTCTTCTAACTTGTTCCAGGGAGTGGCCAAGGCAAGGTGTTTCAAGTGCTGGGTGTTTTCACTTTGCAGTTAAGCTAAAACATTTTTTCTATCTCTAGTCAGAGTAGAGATAACCTTATTCAGCATATCCTAAAATCTACTCTAAATGTTAAATTCCAATCTAAGGTAAATATTTATGCTCTTATATTAGTCAGTAGAAAAACCATAGATCCAGGATGTTTTTCTTTCCGTATGTTATGCACACTTTCTTCAGAATGACACAAGTCATATTGTGGAAAATTTATCTCAGTTGATTACAGAGTGATCCTAAATTATTAGTTAGTCCACATTCTTACCTTAAGATAGCTGGAGTTAAGTGAAATTAACATTAAGTGAGATAAACCTTAGTTAATTATTCTAATCTAGTAATTAGATTAACACTGAAATTCTGAGTCTGTTAAAACTAGAAGGACTTAATAAAGCAGCAGATTACAGGACAAACAAGGAAAGCTTGTTACGAGGTATTCACAGGGCTATTAAAAAGCTATAGTATTGCTGAGGTGGTAAATCCAGCCAGGTATCATATATTGCGTGGGAAGACCAGAAAAATTAAAATAAAAAACCACCTAAATGAAGGAAATATAATGCCATTGAACAATAAATTCTAACAAAAGAAATAGTTTTCTTTCCATATTTTATAGTGTAAAGAAAATTAAAATAGTTTTCTCGCTCACTTTCAGCAGAGTCCCTCGTTAGATCCAAACACAGGAATAGATCTCTGACTTTCCTATTTTCTGCCTATATTTTTTCCTATTTTCTGCCTGTATTCCTAGGAAATTCTACTGCTTGAAGGTATGCTTTGGCTCAATTCTCATGAATGAATATACACTAAAAAACTATAAGTGTGTTTGAGAACGGGAAAAGCAAGTTAGGTATAGATATAGATTTTAAATTCCCAGTTAATTTGACCTTTCAGCCAAACAGTGTAGTGGCAGCAACAAGAAGTTTCACAAGTAACCAGATATATCTCTGTAGCTCTTGTCCTGAAGTTGAAAAGGACAATACGGAGAGATTCACTTCTTCTTGCACTACCTCAGACTTGTGTCTCAAGGCTGAATTAAGCATTAGGTAGACTATAAGAAATGATATAAATATAGACTCAACAAATTATTTCAGTAGTTTGTAAGGAAATTTTAAAGACCACCCAATCCAAGCCCTCTACCTTGGGCAGGGACATCTTTCACTAGATCAGGTTGCTCAGATCTCCACTGAAACTTGGACTGTTCCAGGAATGGGGCACCCACAACTTCTCCAGCCAGGCTTCAAAACCCATAAGCCAGGCAAAGATACCAGGAGATCTGCATGGGTGAACTAGGAGGGATGTTTCAGACAGACATTTCACTATTTAATAAATACTTAAACAAAAAGTTTCACCTGCTCATTCGACCTAATCTTCTATGTTCTTCTTTATCTAATGGTGTAGCACAGGGAACTTTCCAAAATATATGTCAGTTTCAAGGAAAGAGCATAAGAGATTTCTAATTAATGTCCTCATTCTTACTACATCAAAGACTAAGAAAAGGTAGACTTCACCACTTTGAATAAGTAGAGTGAAAAAAAGACATGTACAGCCTGACAGCACTGAGCTCTCTATACAACTTTCAAATATCATAATACAGAAAAACCTCAAGACCATTTTAAAATTATATTCCTATGCTCAAACTGCAAAACTAGACATTGAACTGCTTATTCCACTCTTGCTGCTGAGTTTTGTGTGTCTTTCTGTAGGATGGTTCATCTTTAAGGGACACACGGAAGGGAGGACTTTACTCACAGCACCTCTCTCTAAATTAGCATTTATGTCCCTGCAGAGGTCTGGAAACCCAGAGTGTGCTGGGTTGTCAGTAATTGCCAGCTTGGCAAGATCAGATTTTTCTGTCCATTGGATGTGCCTGCTAGACTGGGCTAAATGCTTAATTTCTGCCACATCTACAAGCCACCATATGATCAACATATGGAATCATCTCTATGGGAAACTCAGGATTGTTTTGTACCACTTGTAGCTCTTCTTGTAGGAGAAAGAGAGAAGATTCACAATATAATAATATCTTTTATCCTTCTGTACTTTCCAAAAGGTCATGAGATGAGTTTGGAACTGTGAGCTCCTAGTCTGAGTGACAATTCAAAAGAAAAATGTTAGGAAAAAAATCTTAATTTTATTCCAACGTGAACAGACACACACCCTCCTACTGATTTCCCATTCTGGCAGCCTTCTGCAAGTTAGGATTTTATGAGGTATTAAATTATGAAAAAAAATTAAAATTAAGAAATATATCCGACACAAACACACTCTTCCAGAAATGAGGGGAAAAATTTTGATAATGAAAAATAGAGTTACAATATCGACACTTAGACAAAAGCAGTTTGAAGGAAATATATTCATGTCTTAGCTTACTTTGAAAAGGAATGTTTTTATGACTTCAGTGTTACTGCTTTCAGGAAAGAAAAGAAGAGGCATCTTATCAAAATATGGGACAAACAACAAAAAAAAAAGACTTGGCTTGAACAATGTCGTGTTTTCCAAACCTGAAATGATACATTAACTGTGTTTTCAGAAAGACAGTTATTACTAGGGAAGCAAAATCTGACTCATAAATTGGTCTCTTGCATAAGCAATGCTGATTGCAGTTTATATCAAGGATAACCTTTACACCTCTCCAGCTGGGTTATCTAACAATGCAAAGTCAATGGCTCACCTGGGAAAGTTCCTAGTTTCGTAAATACCTGCCCACACACTTGGAGACATTTCTGGGGCTACACTTGGACTGTGCTTTATAAAAGTCTAAAATTGTGAGGAAAAAGAAACTGTCCACTGCTCGAATAAGCTACATGGCAGTTAAATGATTTCCTGTCTCATTTTAGCCTTAAATTACAGCATAAAACACCGTGAGAGTGGATTTACTGTCTCCCAACATATAGTGAGAAGGGGTTCCTTTCTGCTTCCTTTAGGAGGTTGAGTACTGCTTTGGTGTGTCTGGAAATCCTAGGAAACAGGCTAGTCCTGTGCTCAGGAGGGAAACATGATCTTGGAGGCCATGCCTCCTGTACTCATTGATACTCCCCTGGCTGCTGGCCTGGCTGTAGAGCATGCTGGCAAGAACCATATTTTTTTGTATATTTGCAGCATTTTCTAAGTTTCAGGAAGGCGACATCCTCGCTTTGGCTGCTCCCATGTCAGATCCACTCACTCTATGTGAGCGGCACTCTGTAGGGGCCCAGAGAAGATGGCTTTAGTCACATAATGGATTGTAGTGGTGCAACCCTTCCCTGCTCACTTGAACCTGAGCTCAACTGCTGAATGGACAAGGATGTCACCACAGTCAGGTGGATGGTGACAATGATGGTGAAGATATTATCCTTATTCTTATCCTTATTCTTATTATCTACAGCAAATTCCATCTTTGGATTACTTTACCTGATTAATCTCATTTATACTATAAGGTTTGAATTATCAATGGGTGGGTTTCCGTGAAAGAAAGAGGAAAGCTTTCTCAGCTACAATATAGACATTAGGAGAAACAAAGCATACCAGTAATAAAGTCATGTTAAATACCTCCTCAGCTTTAAATAACAAACTGCACAGTGTAAAGGAAGGTACTTCCCTGTTGGAGTTACTCTATATTACTCAAACCATGAATAGTCCTTTTATTAGAGGAATTATTTAGAGATGCTATAACTTTGAATCAGTCTCCACAAATATCAGGTGACTGGCCACATTCCTGAGATCCTGTCTGGTGTTAGGTTGTGCTCTACATGTATAATCAGTACATTTCGAGGGCTTTGGTTTTTCTGTGATACAGAATGAAACTATGCAATTAAACTGAAAGCATTCCTACCTAACCTGACAAAAAACAAGGCATTTTCTTACTTTGGTACAAGTGTTCCTCACTTGTCGCCATGTAACTAGAACCAGGATCTAGCAGTAGAGTGGAAATACCATATGACTAGAAGATCTGAATACCCCCTGTCCCATGGAGATCACCTCAGTGGTGATCTCACAGGCATGTAAAGATTGAGCTTGATCGAAGTTCTTGTACTTTGTATTCCATGTAAAAAAAACCTTTGCTGAAACTATGCAATTTGGAAAATATGCATTATTTAGGTACACCCTGACATATGTGATTGTTACTATTAGCATATGCACATATTTGCAAGGAAAATGGAGCTTGGCTTCAATGGTACATGTCTTCTGATTTGTTTTGTAGGTGTACTTTGATGCTTTTTCAATCAAATATTTACAAAGCCAATGTTGAATGTATATCACTTCACCAGTTTAAGCATTAATCCCACCATGACACAGAAAAGCTGATGATTCATTTTTTAAGAGAGAATTTTTAGCGGCAATCAGATTAGGCTGTGATTTTTCCAACACTACACATAATTAGTAGCATAACTAATGTTCTCACAATTAAGATATTATTTCATCGGTAATGAACGGAAACAAGAGAGGCTTTGCCACAAGCTTTTATATGGGTTTCAAATGTATTATAAAGTTACACTCAGGCTGATATATTTGAAGGTTTATGGCTGAGCTAGCCTTTTCAGTCTTTTCTCAGAAGTAACTAGCAGTTATAGGCTAATAGTTACCTTTACTATTCATCACTTATGACAGTGCAGACCAGACTGCTAAAAATTAAACAAGAAAGGTCTGTTTACATCCTCTATTAATACAGCTATCTGTTTTCAGGGAAACACTCCAGGTAATTTGTCTGACTTTCCCTTCATTTTTCCAACTGTTAAAAAAAGTCTACTCTAAACTAATTCTTTTGTCTATTAGTGAATGCAGAAGGACACACTTCCTCCAGGGCGAACTATTTCAGACAGATGAGAGGGGATGAATCATTCCACTGACTACTGAGAAAGCCTGAAAAACAAGGTTTGGCAAAATATCCTAACTTTGCTAAATAAATCATTTTGAATTCTGCTTTAGAGAGGAAAGGCAATACCTTTTATTAGTCTAGTATTTCTAAAGCCTTGAACACAGGATGGAGATGTCCACGTACAAAGCAAAAACTGGATATACCAAACTCAGTGTTACTCCACAATAACTTGCTCCAGAACAAAAAAACCCCAACCCCGTCCTTGGGAGTGTAGCCAGAAGTAACATTTCTATATTTGCCCTTACTGAAATGGTAGTTTCAGGAGGTGATGTTTCTGCCACACATTTTTCCTTTTGGAGCAGAAGGGATTTTTTCCTTCACTAACCTCCTTATGTGTTCATGGTTAGGGAGAGTGCACAGGTGCCTGCCTAGATATGACACTGAGGTTATGTGTGGTAGCAAGTTATCTGTTGGTGCCACGGACTTTTTCTTACATCATTAACTTTTACTTTTACTTTAGTGCATCAGTTACTGAAATAGTGAGAGAATGTTTTAATCTGTTTTCTGTGCAATTTCGTTTTTTTTTTTTTTTTTTTTTTTTTTAGGGTTTGAGGACCCTAGGTTTAAGCAAATATTGGGTCTATAGAAAAAAGCCACACCTCTCTTACAAAGTCAAACACTTGGTAACACTTTTCATAAGACCCTGAAAAACAGAAGGCAGATCAAGGTGACATGCCAGTCTACAGAGAGTTAAGAAACGAGTCACTGTTCTTTATCTCCCCATAGATCTATTTGCTTTTTGGTCTCTGTGATTTCCCCAGGATAATTTGCTAGCAAAAGAGCTACACATGTTGAGGGGTAGGTTTACAGGTAGAAGAGCAAAGAGATCTCTGATTTTCTTCTGTGCTCGCATGAGCGGAGGTAACACAAGCCTACCTCACCACTTGACTCAAAGGTTGATGGAAATGGGATAGTCCTTCAGCCACACTGTTCCATCATTCACACACGCCTTTCTTTGCAATTGATGTCTTCTTGTGCTTATGGCTGGATGGTTATACTGAAGCCATTTCCAAGATTTTGCATTTCTCTCTTTGCTGTTCAGAGTGCACACTCTTGAGCTATTTTGGCACAAGTGTGCTTCCAAAGCGATGTTGAACTGCTATTGTATTCTATTTAAACTGTAACTGAAACAACTGCATGTCCGAGAAAAACATAGTTCATAAATTACTTGAAAAATAAGGCCAAACCAGATATTTTCTTCAATCCTTGAAAGATATTATTTTCAGTCAGTTATTACATTGTGATAATACTAGCTAGCAAGAACTAAACCTTGTACTCAGATTTTCATGTTTCTGAAGAAAGCTAGTAAAGATGATGAAATAATATGCCACTTTCTGAGTCTAGCTAGAATAAACTGTTTGGATTAAGTTCTTAATGCCATGATTTATAACTCCTATACTGGCTGTTCTGTGGGGAAGTTCTAAAGGTATAACTCTGTGAAAAATAGCAAAAAATCAATTGCCTGTGACCCTATGGGTTCGGTGCACTGAGAGGTCATATGTTTCAGAGCTGTTTCCTCTCAGTGTTTGCCTAGGCTGTCTGTGTGCTGTGTGATGAGACCTGTCGCACTGCCAGAAGAAAATTCCTTTGTCTGAAGGTAGTGCTGGAATTGGAGGTCCAGCCCTAAGCCATCTGCTCGTGAATCAGCTTCTCATACTGCTCCATTGCTCTTTTTCCTCGAGCATTATGTTGAGCTTAACACAGGTTAAATGGTGATTGAGAGGATTGTTTTAATCCTGAGTTAAGTCCCCTTCAGTGACACTTCTGCTGCAGAAACTTGTTTGTTATAAGTGTATTATTTGTCTGTTAGCTAAAGGAGTGCTGCTATTCAATCCCCTCACCGCCTGAATGAGGTAAGGACTTGAATATGTTTAAACTCAAGGCAGGCATGAAGATGTTGACAGAAAATAGTTCGAAGAACTACAGTCCTCAGTAATAATCCTGTTGTATGGAATTATCTGCCTGCCATTTAGTATGTCAACCACCTGGTCCCATGCTGTGGCAAGGGGTTGAACTCACAGTACTTGTCCTGGCAGCTACCTGAGACACTGTGACAAAAAGATGCTTCGTGGAAAACCACCAAGTTTCATATAAACCAACCACTGTCAAAAACATGGAAAAGTGGTCCTGTTTTGCAACTCTTCTAAAATTCCATTGGAACATGAATTAAATAACACAGAGCAAAATTATGAAATTAATTGAAATTAAGTATAAAATTTAACTGCAAAATCCACAGTTTAGCAGTGTAAAATGAGGAGTTAAGAAAAAAGAAAGACTACTAGTAATGCATTATTTCCAGCCACTGCTGTGCCAAATCTAAGCACGCAGATAGTGTGTCCAGTCTCAAAAGTCACACTGTCAGGCTGAAAAACAAAAAATAAGTCAGATTTGTCTTTCTAAAACAGATTTCTTATTCTTTAGAATTTTCTTGTGCCTAAAATTTCAATTATATTGTTTCTTTACATGTCTGGGAATAAAGTTTATCTTACATTCTCCCTCACTTCTCCACTTGAATTCTACTATCTATGTTTCTAATGGTAATAGAAATGTGAAAGTAGCTTTCAGCAGTAAAATGAATCAACTGTCATAAAAATTCTTTGTTGAAATTTTTCCATTGCACATCCCTATGAAGTAGAAAATACCTCTAATGGTCAAATAGCGAGTTTTCATTTAGTAGTCATAATTGTTAATAAAAAATAACGTGAATGTTATAAATCTATAGAATTTTTTTGCAAGTGAGTACTTCTACTGAGTTCTGATAAAATATGCCAATATAGAGGGGAAAGCTACAAGCACATGGTTACAAAACAGAATCTTGGGGAATAATCAATTGTAGGAAGCCTTGTGAATAAATAAAATTTTGTTTTATTTTCAATTATAACTTTTGCTCCTTTTTCTATTGCAATGACATGTGAACAGTTTTTTTTAACAATTTCCCTCATTCTGTATTCCTTTTTGTATGGAATGGAAAAAAAAAAAAAAAGCGCGTGGTTTATATATATCACTTGGATTCCTACATGCGGGGAGAGAAGAAGAAAAAACCCCCTATAATGGCAGAAGAATCACTCAAGTCAAATTCAAAGACAATTCAGACAATTAGCATATACTTTAATGCAAAGACAAAAATGTCATGTATTAAGAAAGACTAATTAAAATGTTCTTTGTTTCATTACATCTGAAAATATGGCATAATATAACTAAAATGTAGATAATAGCTCCTTATAATTATATTTTTCTTTCAAAATTATATCTTTTGCTACAGTGGGTACTAACAAAGTTTATGTCATGCAAATGCATGGTCAAAAAAGAAGTAAGCCAACCCTAATTACACTTCATGCTCTTTTTTTCTACCATTCTAATCAGCAGCCTGAGATTCCTTTGTTATGTTGTATACCAGTTTGTCTATATCACACAACCCACAATTATAGTTTTCAGTTGCAGTGAAATATGCAGTAAAGTTTTATGTTTTTGTAATTTATTGCTCCTCCACTCCCAAAGCACACACCTCTAATTATATCTGCCAATAAGCAGCCCATAATTGTAAGAATATCAAAATTCCTGAATGATGCAAAAATTTTCATGACAGTATATGAATAGATGTCACAGAAAAATTCCATAAGGGAAACAAATGCATTGACAAAGCCTCTAGCTGTGCAGTTTGACATTTTCTTTAAAATCAGAGATTGCTGAGTTTTGGTTTTGACTTGATAAAAATTACTATAAAAAAGAAAGTTCCAGATTCAGAAAAAGCTGAATTTGATGCAAGAGATTAATGGGCTTTGGTTTTGTCCTGGAGAAGGGAGTTAGTCTGCAATTTAATTTACAGTCTAGTTCCTTGAGTCAAAACTAGCCATAGCTAACAACATCCCCACAGTGAGTCAGGCTTCCATGTGTCTGGAAGTTTTTGGTGCACACGGGATAAATCCTTTGGTGACTGCCTGAAACAGGCAGCAGTGGTGGTTCATTACTGAAAAGATGGGATTAATCAGTAGAACATTGCCATCTGCAACAGCCTGAAGCTTACAGAATGACAGAGTAATGTAACGATTGAGGTTGGAAGACACCTTTGGAGATCACAGAGTCTAATCCCTCTGCTCAGATTTGGGCGGGCTGCAGCAGGTTGTTCATGGTTTTTTCCAGCTGGGTTCTGAATATCTCTCTGTACAGAGACTCCACAACATCTGTGGGCAAGCTAATCCAGTGTTTGACCATCCTCACACTGAAACAATTTTTTTTTGTTTAAATGGACTTTGATCCATGCTGACCACTACCTTCTTGTCCTTCTTATATTCAGAAATGGCTTCTGGAGGGAAGGGATAGTTCTGCAATGTGGATGATGATGGAAGCAGGGCTAAATTAATGACCTCTGTTTTGTCATGTGTTCCTGAGGTAATCCATGTCTTTAGAGTGATTTCAAAAGGACTTCTAGGAAACGTGGGTGTAAATGTGGCTGTCTTATTTCTGTGTCATAAATGAGGCCAGGAGATAGATTTCTGTGATTACTCCATGTAAAATAGCCAAGCTTCTGGATTCAACTTCCAGCAAGAAAACCATCGTTTGTAAGAAATTCTAGGTGTACTTCAGACACGTGTGGAATTGGGCATGTTTTTCCTTTGTTTTTCCTTACTTCATGGCAGAGGCTATAGTTTGTTTAATTTGAACCTGCTCAAATACTCATTTGAAAAACAAGTTGAAGGCTTATCCTTGGATCTGTGAAATGGTTTGTCAGAGGGATGGAACTTCTGTTGTACCATACAGAATCACTGAATGTTAGGAACATTTGTGACAGGTATGAATTGTCATAAAAATATTTTGTCTGTGGACTGGATGAATCATATATTTTCCTTATTGGGGATTTGCCTGTTAAAATAGAAATGATTTGCAAAGCACAAAATTTAAATCTTCTCCCATCAGCAAAATTAGAAACATTCTTTGCTAAATCCCTAAGTAATTCAATGACACTTAAAAAGCAGTTTTACAGGGCAGTAAGCTGTTTAAAAAGTAACGTACTTCTAAAATAACCATTTAATTTGATATATCACCAACATAAAAAATAGCTAATTTTCAACTGGTTATTCTAATTAGATCCAGGCTTTTAAAAGCATGGAAAGAACAAATAACAATACTAATGTATGGTAGCACTCTTGTTCAATTACTGAAGAAAATGCATTTCATAGGATAAAAAGTGAGGTATTAATTGACGCCACCCCGCCCCACCCCGCCCCGACCGCGCTCTCAA
>VYXC01005435.1:421238-493387 GCA_013397175.1 Platysteira castanea
TTTTTCTATTTATTTTTAGAACCATTAGAATTTATGCTTTTTATCGAAATCGAAAATGAAAGAAAAATTGCATTATCACTTAATTTTCAGGTAAACTTTCATCTGTGCTTACACTACCAGGCACATTTACAGGTTATGAGCCCCAGGCATCTGCAGAATTAGCACTCAAAGACTTAAGTTACGATGTTTGAAGAAAAAAGTAACATTTTGTTCTTCCATAGGACACAGATATATGAGCAACATTTTTGTGCTGCATTTCAGGTACATTAATTTCTTGTGGCTTTGTAGGCTGCATTTAGCATCTCCCAGGCCATCTCAAAGATGGTTATTTTTAGGTGTCTAATCTTCTGTAGCTTACCATGGCTTTGGTGGTGCTGAAGAGGTTTAGAGAGTGATTCAGTATTGTCACATGACACAAGTACATGTTAAATATGAGGGAATATCATAGACTAGCAAAATTAAAGAAATGCTGTTATTAAAATGAGCAGTCATGGATCTTGGAAACTCAGAGATCTAGAAAATAGAAAAGATAAAAGAACATCTCTAGGAAAGACTGTATAGATATATTAGATCAAAAGTGCATAATGCAAAGAAAAGCACAAAGAGAAGAAAATGGCACCTGAAAACTATAGGATTTATTTGGACTGCTAAGAAAATAATAGGAATATGTTTAAAAAAGGCTTGAGTGTAAAGTTTCAACACACTAATGCCTCTAAACTGAAAAAATGTGGTGAACGCATCTCTTGATAAAAATGAGAGAATCAATACCTTTGGATTAAAATGCCAAGTAATATATATATTTCACCATCTGAAATTGTAAGAATATACATGACTGGGTGCAAAGAACCCATCTGATTATTTGAAGACAGCAGAGCTGGATTCAGATAGGCCATCTTTAATGCTCTTTAGTTTTAGTAGAATACGGTGCTTTGGGGAAGAAATTAATTTTTCATAAAGTTATATCAGTTTCAGTGGAGTCTTCATGTGGTTGGTTCCCCTGAGATCCAAAGGAAAAAGAAAGAGGTAAGAAACCAATGAATCATCTTCTAAATTTATTTTTATAAAGTTGCTTACAGCATCAAAACTGCAAATGTTTACTTTCATGTTTAACTTTAATTACATTTCACCTAGGATATTGAAACCATATGTCTCACAATACAAAATTTAACCACCTCAATATGGTGTTGGAAGGAATAATTTTAAAAAGGGAACAGAACTCCGAGTAACCATTCCTGTTAATTTTCAGAAGTGTTTGAAAATAATACTTATATTCTCATTTTTGGAGAAGTTGTGAAATGATCCTTAAGCATGAAAAGCTTGAAGAAGTACCACAGTTTGTATAATAATGTAGTAAAAATACTCTAGAAATGGTCCCCCACTCCTCACAAAAATGCTTCATGGAAACCAAGGCACCAGGAGAAGGCATTACCCCAAAACAGGAGAATATTTGTAATTTAAGTTATTCCTCTATTTCTGCTTATGTTACAGCCTGGAGAAATAAGCAACTCTCCCAGAAAAGAAATTGATTTTTAATTTTGCTTATTAATTGCTAAAGCTTGTATGAATTCACTAACAATATTAATATGAAAAGTTCTTATAACCAATTTGTTCTTTTGTAGAAATTTGAAGCAACATTTTGAGAAAACATACTTCTGGTGATCTTGATTGGTTTAAAGAAAAACACCCCAATTTTTCTTCCAAGAGATCTTTGAAGCATGATACTGAAAGAGAGACCATACTTTGAGAAATTACTTAAAAAAAAATATTATAATTCAATTATCATTTTACAAGATATGGTATATTATTTTCTTAATTTTCAAAGTTTAAATATGATCTATTTTTTTTTCAAACCTTGTTTCTGTTTGAGAAAAAAAAGTCAATTTTTTTTTTCTTGAAAAACAAAGATTTTGAATTATGGGATGTTTTAGTCATTGTAGAAGAGTTTCTAACCATGGGTTTACGGGTAGCTGGTGTTACTGTTCCCTTAGCTTCCTCTCCAGTCCAGGGATATAAACAAGAGCTGTCCAGTTTACATGAGAGGATGAATGCCTTGTGAGTTACTTTCAGCGGAGGTAGAGGAAGCCTGCAATACTAACTTAAACTATTTGTTAATTTACTCTGAGTCAGATAACTCACACTGGCAATGTGGGAGAAGTGTGTCTAACTGTGTGTTAGAAAACAATGGCAACAACAAATTCTTCATTATCATCAATGTCAAAACTAAAAAATTAAACAACCCTGTTAGACTAGAAGGAAAAGGAGTTTATGCTATAATTTTTATCCAGTATGTCTTTCCTGATGGTCAAAGAGAAAAATTATGGGGTTTATTTCCTTTGATAAAATAACTGAAATGTACAGGCCCAAAAGCAATGGACTCTGTACACTGGGGGCAAGTGAACTCATGCAGGTCAAAGTTTCCTGAACTTCTAAATCTAACAGGAATCCATAAAGCAATTAGGGTTTCTTAACCTCTTTGAGGCCACATTATACCGGTTATATGATTGCAATAATAGGAGTGCAAGGCTATCAAAAGATATAATAGTAAAAACTGAAAAATCAGTGGTCTGGAAAGGAATGAAAACCTTCTTGCCTAGTTTTGAAATCAATTCTTGAAAGTTGAGAAAATGATGGCACTGTCATCTGTATAGTACTACCTGGAAAACAGTGGAGTAGAAGTCACTCATTGCTTAGTTATAATAATGGAAGGCATTAAAAAAACCCCACGTTTTGAATGCTCTGGAAGCAAAGTCTAAGTCTTTCTGCAGCTTGGGGTAATTTACAAACACAAATTGTTAAACACAAACCTTGGATAATCTTGAATTATTGGAAAAAATACAGCTCTGAGGCTGATTTTTCAGGCTAAGTGTTAGTTTTTATTATGACCAGTCCTCTGAAATCCTGATATGCACTGCAATAAAGTGGTGTCCTTTTCACTTGGACCGTGGAATACCAAAAGTCAAAGTATCGTGCTGGAATGCTCATGTTACTCTCCAGTTAAGCCCTTCGTGGGGTGTTTATTGAAGGTATTTGTGTTGGATACTACAGGCAATGTTCTCTTTTCTTCCATCTGTGAATTGCAGATGTTGCCTATTTTGCTTTTCAATGTACCACTCTGCTTTTGGGAAATAAGAATACAGAGCATTTCTGGCTTTATAAGAGAGAGCAGAGTTTTCCAGTAAATGAACAGCACACTGGAAAAAAACAGTATTTCACTTTCTCAATGGATAAGCATCAAGCTCTTTCCAAAATTATAGCTTAAATTCACAGAATGTCTTTAAGTTTGCAGAGTGGCTGCTTGCCCAAAAGCCATGTTGAGGTAATGCCAAATGCCAGAGTACTTATATACTTTGAAATAAAGTCCATGTTCAACAGACTGCTACTCTTTATTTTCACATTTACCTCCAGTTTAAGCTAACAGAAAGATGATCTGAAATAAGTTTGGGACGTCGACAATTTGAACATGTCCAAAAAATTGCATTGATCATATGTAACGGATTTGCTCACACGTTCTTACAGCTGTAGAAGTCCATTTTGGATATCACCTCCTGGTTAGGTGGAAAACTTGAGCTGAAAGGTTTTATTTTGGGAAGAATGTATTGTAGTTGGAGATAGCATTTAATAGCATTGTTAAAAGTCCTTGATGCATATCTCCTGCCAGACTGGCCTAGACTGGCTGTCAAAGGATTTGCCTGGTGCCTATGGAAACGAGTGGAAATAATCTCACTGATTTCAGTAGATTTAGCTGGTTGACTCCCACGTTATTCAGTTATTCATGTTATTCACACTCGCTTCTGCTTCAGGCACTTCCTCTCCTTGCCACATACTTTAACTTTTCTCTATCACTCCTATACAACAGAAACAAGAAAGGAGTGTTAAAACAGGGTGGTGAGCTAGGAAAAGAATCTTTCAGTGGCCTAGTATTCAGCTGTGGAAATGCATTGTGATTGAGCAGAGTAGAATAATTCGAGTAAGTGGCTATGCCCATGGTAAAGCAATACAGTGGTCTTTTTTACCTCTTAGGAGAGGTTTGCAAAACAAACTACTCTGGATTTTTGACATTTCAATAGGATTTTGCCATAAACTTTATTCACAATTTCCTCTGCAGTGAATGAAGAGCCTGGAAACAGCCTTTCTTACTGCCAAAAATATGAGACTATTTGTACATAGATGTAGTAGACTGAACATGTACATTAAAAATTAAATTTAATTCCTGATGAAAACCTAGCTGTACTTGCCTGTGATCACTTGACCTTTACTCAGTGAGGATTGCTAATGATTTCCATACTAATCACACTTCCAATGGTCCAGCATTGTAAAAGAGAGGGATTGTACAATACTTTATCACAAGCAAGGCTTTAGCACAGGTTGAGGAAAAGCAGCTGGTATTTTTCTGTTCTTGATTAGACAGTCTTGAGAAGAACCTGACTGGAAAAGGGAAGGAAAATGCTCTCGAGGAGCAGAAGAGATCATAGAATAGCTTGAGTTGGAAGGGACCTTCAAAGTTTGTCTCGTCCAAGCCCCCTGCAATGAGCAGAAATCTTCAACCGGAATAAGCAGGGACATCCAAAGTTGATTAGAGCCCCATCCAACCTGACCTTGCCTATTTGCAGGGATGGACCATCTACTACTGCTCTGGGCAACCTCTTCCAGTGTTTTACCATCTTCGCAGTAAAAAAAACTTACTTCATATATCTAACCTAAATAGATCTTGCAGTTCAAAGCCATTACCCTTTTTCCTATCACTACACCGTCTCGTCAAAAGACCCTCTCCAGCTCTTTCTTAGGCCCCCTTAAGGTTCTGGAAGTCTGACATATTAGTGTTATACATCAGAAGGCAGTTACTTTAAGCTTTATAGTTGTAGGTTTGGCCGGGGAAGGGAACAAGATAAATCACAATGGTAAAATTATAATTTCACTAGGACCATAAAATAATTTTTTAAAAAATTTGTCTACAACTCAGCTGAATAATAAAACCTTTTCCATATGGATGCTGGAAATGGGTTTGGCAATAGCTGACACAATGGGGCAACCACCAAAGGAAGTGTTATGTTTACTGAAGGGAATTTGCTTAAAAATCTTTGATTATTAATCATTGTGGAATGGGAATTGTGTGAGCCTAATTCCAGTATTTTCCAACTTTAAAGCAGGCTTCAAAGAACTTCTGTGAAGTTAACAAAAAAGTTTGTGATTTTTGTATAGGATACAATGGGCGATTTTATTTTGCATGATTGATCTACTGGAAAAATAGCTGGTTTTGGTTTGGAACCCAATGAAATAGCCCCTCCTTTGTTAGGGCTGGACCTGCTTCTTAATCTCTTCTTCCACAGAACTCAGATTTCTTTTCAAGTGTGATTAATTGGCAGTCTTTGATATTATGATTAATTAAACATCTCATCCAGACCCTCTTAAAGGTAAAACTCAGCACACCTTCAGTTAATCTTGGGATGTTGATGGACAGTTGCTGTGAAGCCACTGGGATTATACATTTTCTTTGTGCATAGACCATCAAGCAGAGTTACAGTTCTGAGGATATTAGGTAATTTTTTTTGTACAAATAGATCAGTAACGTTTGTCTATAGCTATTGGTGATATAGCACAAAAGTTCAGCCTTCTCTGAATTCCATTTTTATGCATGCAAAACACAATAAATAAAAATTCATTCAAACTGAACAAGAAAGGATCACACTTTTAGTTTCTTAATTCCAGAAATGTCCCATTTTGTTTCAGTTTAAGACTGAAAACCAGATGTTTTCAGTCTTAAAGTGAAAGAGTCCAGAACTTGGTGTTGGTGCCTGGCTATGGCAACTGCTTTTTTTTTTTTTTTGTAACTAAAGACATAAAATAACAAATAGTTAAGAATAAAATGTTGTAATCTTCTGTGTTAGAGTCAGTTCCATGGGGAAATTACATCTGAAAACAAAAGGGAAAATGTCTACCCTGAAAGATATATCAGGCCTTTTCTATCCCTTCCCCATATTTGAATAACAGGATGTGACAGTATATAAAAATCATCTGTTTCTACCTTTTCCCCATCTGCTTTTCAATCTGATCCAGTAATATACTTCAGAGTAGGAAAATATGTCTATCAAAGAGAGCCCAAAACAATTCTGTAAACCGGGTGACTGTTATAAGGATTGAAGCAAAAGGACTGTGAGAAAATGCTTCACTATTTATAGGAGGATTTAAAGTTCCTTATAAACGCTATTAATTTAGCTGTCTGTGCTTTGATGACATGGATATACTTGAAGTGCCCTCCCACTAAGTGCTATATTTTTGGCCAAGTGTTAAAAATATGGTTACTTCAGTCATCTCAGATTAACATTTGGAAGGTTTTGCTGGTTTTGTCTGGGATAGAGCTAATTTTCTTCACAGTAGCTGGGATGGCGCTGTGCTTTGGATTTGTTCTGAAAGTCGTGTTGATAACATGAGGGTGTTTTAGTTATTAATGAGCAAGGCTTACACCATTTCAAGGCCTTTTCGGCCTCTCACCACACCCCATCAGTGAGTGGGCTGGGGTACGCCAGAGGATGGGATGGGACACAGCTTGGACAGCTCATTCCAACTGACCAAAGATATCTCATATCTTATGGCATCTTGCTCAGTGTATAAAGCTTTAGGAAGAAGAAGGGAATGTTTGGAGTGATGGAATTTTTCTTCCCACATGCCTATTACATGTGATAGAACCCTGATTTCCTGTAAGCAGCTGAACATCTGCCTGCCCATAGCAAGTGATGAATTAATTCCTTGTTTTGTTTTGCTTGTGTGCACGGCTTTTGCTTTGCCTATTAAATTGTCTTTATCTCAACCCACGAGTTATCCAGTTTTTACCCCTCTGTTTTTCTCCCCTATTCTGCTGTGGGTAGGAGTGAATATCTTAGTTGTTGGCTGGGGTTAAACCACAGCAAAGGTCCCTTCAGGTCATGGGCACTATGGCTGGCTGGAGTTACAACTAATCAAAGTTTTGCTTTCCTAATCTTTCAAAAACTTTCACAGTTTTTCCTTCCAACATTCTATAATAATTATAACTCTAAATATGGTTCTCATGTGACTGACTGTCTTGTTTATGTTTTTCTGTAGATCTTATCTGGGATTGCACAGACCTTTAATGAATTTTTCCATTCCTCCATGACCCAAAGCCTCAACATATGTTTGAAGTGGATAAATAATATTAGCATATTTCTTTAGAAAAATACGAAGTTCATTTTATTAGCTTTGACGTGGCCATTGTTTAAGAGGGATGTTATTTTCATTTCTTCCTAGTCTCATGGACCCTGATTTATTTTCTGGTTTACTGGAATGCACCCTTGGACATAAACTATAGTAGTACGTGGAAAACCAGATCTTTTCTGAAAAGAATACATAGCTGATTTGTCTCTGGTTAATGCAATTTTCCATCAAAACTTGAAGTATGTAAAAATAAGATGTTTCATAGTGACAAGAGGATGGATTTTTCTGACCTGCTCAAATATATGAGGTATACCTTCCACTGAAAATAAAATAAAACCCCAAGCCTCTTAATGAAAATTAAAGCATGGTAATGACCCATTTTAAACTCATGTTAATGTTTATTCCATTCATTTATCTCACAGTTTTTTCTATTATTTTAAGGTGAAGATTATTCTTCTTTACATCAGCAGCTGATAAAGGTGATCATGTCAAAGGAACGTAGAGGCACGAGCATTTACTTGCTTAAAGACACAAAGCTGATAGCAAAGCAGGGAAGTATCAGACCTGAAAACAAAGATGGAAAATTGCTGAAGAGAAAACCTCTATCAACTGGCAATTGTATACTTCATCTAATATTGATGCCTTTGTGCTTCAGTCATGATTTTTAACAATCAATTTCTTTACAATATTGACAGGAAATAAGTCCCTTTACTACATAAATCATTGAGAAATCAGGTAGGGAGAGGTAATTTCTGCATTACATGCTCTTGATGTACTTGGATGAGGGGGAAAGACACGATCTGTCCAGAAGACAACTCCTTCTTGATGTCAGGAGTAGAAATGTAAAATAATTTAGGTTGGAAGGGTCTGCCACAGATAATCCATGCTCAGAAGCCTGTGGCTCTGTAGGTGTTTAGCATGCAGCTGTCAGAAGAAAGAAGCTCACCTCAGCTCCCATCCCCTTCTCTCCAGCCCCTAGAGGTCTGTAGCCACTCTTGGTATGATCAAACTCACTCTGGCAGTGTCATGAGTACCCATGTTGGTGGCCAGAGAAGGATGGCCACCCAAAGGCCTCTGCACTCTTTCTCTACCACCCCACATCTGGGTTCCTGGTAAGAAACACATCTGCAGGACCACAGGTCTAGAACACTGCCTCCATTCCCTGTAGCAGGAGTCCAAAGTCACACCAAATTAGGCATTCTTCTGTAGCTAGCACAGGCTTATTTCTTGAGAAAAGCTCCAAATCATAGGGTGATTTAATTTAAATGATATTTTCTTCAGTACTAGTTCATCTTCTATCCTGCTTCCTGTACGCATAATATCTGGTATGCTGCAAAAGAGGTGTTGTACAAATATGCCCTTTCCATCAGGGGAACATGGCCTTTCCAATTAGGTCAATACCCTTCAACAATCTTTGAAGATGCATTCTGGGTACAACTGCTTACCATAAGAATAAAAGCCTTTGTGTGAGCTGCTCTTTTAAGATTGTTGTGAAAGGTATTGGATTTACAAGGGGAAGAACTGACATATGCCCACATGGCATTTAACACATTTTTATGGAAGAAAAAATCTGTACACTCAACTTATTTTCAACATGCCAAGAACTGTGATATCCTTATGCAAAATAAAGAGAAAGAAATAAAATATAAATTAGTGCAGAAGAATCAACATATTTGTTTGCTCTCTTTTTGGCCCAGAAGTTGACTTAAATCATCTTTTCCCATTCTTTTTCCATTATAGAGGTTCTACGTGTACACGTCTCCAAATTTGTTATTGACTTTCATTATACTCACATATGGCAGTCATTAACTGTTGTAAAAATGTACCATAGCTGATTTAATTATTTTTCTAGAACATTATTTGAGGAATTCAGGTAGAAGCACACGTTCTTAGAGACACACTCTATACTTTGTATCACCTTCTACTGAGGATAATACATACTGCATTTTGGAAATAACATTATATACCTGTCATGGCTAACTAAAACACATCTGATCCTTTTCTCAGTGGAAAAACTAAAGGCAGACTCAGTAGTTTTCAAGCAGACAGATTAAGCTGTAGTCTTGCAAAGAGACAAAATCAGAGAAATATATCAAGCTCAGAAAACTGGAGGGATCTTCGTATTTCCTGATTTCAAAACCAGTTCACTGGTACACTATGCCATCCAGAAATGTTCTTTGTGTCTTTTGACATCAACCATTACTGAATACAGGTTGAAATACGGCTTTATTCTGACCCATCTCTCTGGAATATCACCTACAAGATTCTACTTTTCTATCACCAATTTTAAAAATCTTGGTCCAGCTTTATTGGTAAAGGTCGCTTAGTTTTTACATAGTTTTTGAACCAGACCAGTTTTCATGACTTCTACTTTTCTTCTCTTCCAATGACATCATCCTTCCTCAGCAAGATCCTCAGGATTACTCTTGCCTGTCCTAGTCTCCTACTTGTACATATACCTCCTTTTCTCCCTGTACCTGATCTGTGCCGACCTGGAACTGAGGAACACTCTTCATCTGATAGATACCACGAGACCCTTAGCTAGACTCTAACTCCTCTCTAAATAAAACCCATGGAAAATCACAACTATATAAACAGAAATCAACTCTCTGTAAATAACTCTCCAATGCCAATGGGAACTGTCAACACAATCAGTCTTTTAGCTAAATAATATTGTGGTTTTCTGGGTAGAGGTTAATGGATACAAAGCAGCAGAATCCAGCCTTATATTTTTTGTCAAGTTGGGTTTGGACAAATGTGAAGTCAAATAATTCCTGTATTGATATGGTGTCTCATTATGAAGAATTTCCTTTGTCAAATTATTGCAAAAGTTGGAGGTATAAGGTCCATATTACTGAAGTGAGGTAAGGAAACTTTTGAACTTCAATTCATCTGCCTCTATTAATCTGAATATTAGCTCTCTAGAGCAGTCTTGCTGTTTGGGCTCTCTGTGTATTTGTCAGAGAGTGAGAGGTAATTCTGTGTTTAATGAGAGCGATCACAATTTTGTTTCCTTTTGTACTTCCTTGCCATAAAGCAAGTGTCCATACTGACTTGAACAAAACTGAAGTGCTGTCATAGTGAAGTTTAATGAAAAAGCATTTCTAGATTTTGATGTTCTCTCAATGTCACTGTCATTCCATTGGAAGAGAAACTTATACATGCTCGTTGGACACATTTTTTTATTAATATCACATTTTCAAAATGGCACCTTTCACTGCTTTTTCCCCCAAAATTTTTTTCTCTATTCCAATTAGTTCTAATAATGTATGGAAAAATACAGACAATTCTAGAAAACAAATAATTTGACTTTTCAGTAACCATCATTAGTATGTCTAAAACGCTACATATGTATCTATCTATATATAGATATATATTTTTATCTGTATCTATCCTCAATAATTGTTAAACAAAACTAGTTTTTATGATTACCTAAGTGAAAACAAATGTTAATGATGTCCCTGAAAATTCCTGGAAACTGGAAGAATTTTTTTATCCCCTTTAGGGCTGGTGATATAGTTGTATGAGTTTATAAAATACTTTGTTAGGCCAGTTTACGTTTTGAAACTCCCACTTTGTTGCCAAAAGTTACAAAAATAGTTCCCAGTGTAATGTCAATGATTTCATTCATAGCAGCAGTGCGAGAGAACACCCACAGCTCAGGAGGGCCACTTCATGCAAAATGAGGTCTTCGAAGAAAGTACATGGATTGACAGAGGATTTTTGTGCTTGGAGAGGTGGTGTGTGCTGGGTTGAGGAAAAGCTGCTCCACCCTGAATGTCATCTGTGGTGAACATTTTATCCAAAGCTGCTTTTGCCAGAAAAAAATCAGTCAGCTAGCCTGTTATGCTAGAAAAGAATCTGTGCTTCATATACAACCAAGGAGCAGTGTGCATATGAAACATTTTCCACTCATGGATAATTGGTAGGGCATGTGGTAGTGTAGAATGTATACGTATGTCTGTGTACATATATATTGTATACATATGTATTTCTTTCTACCACACAGTGTAGCAATTAGTAGATTGTGCCACATATTAGAAAAGATATAACTATATCTGGAAAGCTGAATGACCTAAAAGGGAATTTCTCTAAGCTTGTAAAAGACACTGGAATTTAAATAATAAAAAGGAAATTCTGAATTCGCTCCAAGTTAGGTACGGGTTGTGATTTCACTAGTATATCACTATCAATCATGCTATGAAGGATGTTTATGCAGAGAAGGCATGACTTGTTTGTGTCTCTTCAGTTGCTTTGTCTATTTACTTGGAGTTTCACTAATGTTATGACATGAAATATGCTTAAAACAACAGAAATCACAAATCAGCAACTTTCTAGTTTCTTTTGACAAGCTGTTACATGTTACCTCACTTTTTCACTGAAATCTGCATGCTTTGAATTAGCTTAAAAAAACCCATTACTGCTCCTCTGGGTCACCAGGAAGCAAAAGTCTGTGTCCAGTTTTCCTGAAGGTACTTCTATTTATCTTAGAGTTTTAAAAATGTGTCCAAAAAACCCCATTTACAGCACTCCTCAAAACATGTTTGTCGAAACTTTGATTTAGATTTCAATTGCAAACTTAGTTTAAAAGGAAACTTAATGCTGGCAGAAAAGCACAACCACAAGTTTTCCACTGTTCATGAAAAACAGATTTTGTTTTTCTTGAAAGGCTGCACATGTACATATGGAAAAGGGTTCAGGACTTTTACAGGCAACAAGAACATAACCAAAACTCCAAAGGTGGAGGACGTCATGTGTCCTTGAGAGGTGTTTGTGCTCTGCCTTTAGCGGCACGGCCTGTTCTGGAGTGGGGCTGTGTAGGGCTTTCAAGGCCCCAGCATCCATCCTTGAAGTGATCGTGGACATAGTCATAGTATCTCATGGAGTAATACGGCATGCTGGAATAGGATTTATGGAGTAGCTCCACTTATATTTTATCTTTGCAGCTTCCCAACATAGTCAAACTTTACATTTTTTTTTTCTGCAAGCACACAGAGATTTGTTAGTCATTCATAGGACAGTAAATCTTTGGCTTTTGTAAGGCATGTCCTACTCTCATCTCCACACTTGTCTCCTCAGAGTCCTCAATGGACTCATGAAGGGACCTAATTGCATATACTGCAGGTTGGACTTGGCATAAATTGTAAAACCAGATGCTTTAGAATACATAGTAGGGGACATATTTCCTAAATAAGCAGGCCGTCTGCTCACCTTACATTTTTGCCTTAGACAATAAGACTAATGCAGGTTTACCCACGCACTTCAGAATGAAGCATTTTGATGTTTGTCCCAGAGTAGGAACAGCATGAAGGAAACAGAGATAGTATCTGTAATATTCTTTCTTATGTTATGTGCTCACAGGCAATGTAGGGCCACTGAAACAGAAGGAAAAGAAATATCCAAAAGTAGGATGTGGTTGACATTAGTCATATTCAGCAATACTGTGGAAGTTATTTTGCAGATTGCAGTGGTCACAAGTCTCAAGGGCAGATTACAGAAGAAGAGCAAGAAGAAGAAAGAAGAGGAGACACCACTAATGGGGCAAACACAGAGATGAAGTGGGCCAAGACAAGCCGAACAGATTTTTTTGTGCACTTCTGGTCATAGAGAAGAGATTTCTGTTTCAACAGTAAGAGGAAAACATTAAATTATTAAATGATGGACTGAGACTGTGGAGCCTCGCTCCTCCGTTTAATCCCTTGATTAATGGTTTTGAAGTACTTAAAAAATCCCTGAAACACTGTCCCATATCTGTGTGCTCTAAAGAGCCTGGATATGCACCTGTATATCCTGGCTGCTGCTGATTATCTAAGAACCTGTGCTGAGAGTGAACGTTAGATCTATACATATAAAAGTGTATAAGAATAACCCTTTTGTTCTAATTTATTAGCAAAATACGTAGTATAACAGGAGCAAAAATAGGCAGCAGTGAGGATTGCCAGCATATTCACAAAGTGGGAGGACTTGCTTAAAAGTTGCTCATGGTGTTTCATAAGTTATTTGCAAAGCTTTGTGTACTATTTGTGCTGTATGCTGGGTATAGTGGTGGTTGTTGGGGTTTGGGGTTTTTTCAAAGTGCCTTTACAGAGGCTGTGTTTCCATATGTATTTTTTTGATGACCATGCCTAGTTAAGCATTATCTTCCATCCCTCTGCAACATCTTGCAGAACCTCAGAATAAAGTCTTTGTAGGGCCATTTTCTAAAGTGGATTGAGATGATCCAGCTGAAGACAAAACAATTTTTCTTCCCAGCTAAATATATTCTTCATTCCAGTCCAAATTACAGTTGATTAACCAGCTCTGCTTATACAGGCCTGAGTGACGTGCAAAAAAGAAATGTGCTACACAGGCAAAACCAGCTCAAGTTGTTTAAGGCCACAAATGCATAGCACAGCCCCAAGGTGGTTTCACCCCTTTTGCCTTGCCCAAAGCCATTTATTCCTTACTCCTCCAGTGCACTGGCACTGAGGGCAGGCAGATTGGGTGACAAGAGGGCTCAGGAAGCTGGAAACCAGCTGAAAAAGTAATGGACTGTTTCTGATACAGCTTTGCTGAGTTGTAATGTATGTGCCAGTGTAGTTTCATTGTAGGACAGACTGCATTTAAGACTTATTGTTAGACTTTGACATCTAAGGGTTTTCATACTCAAAAATTATACAACCATCACCTTCTCTCTCTTATTCTTGTCTTAATAAGGCTATAAAATATTAATCCCCAAGTTGCAGGATTTATGCAATTTTGAACCTGTCATAAATTATGCATAATGTATGCTGAAAGTCCCTTCAGACTAGAAATTTTGCCTTATTTGACAAATGAAGTAATCTTGGTTTCAGGCAAAAATAAGAGAATATTAGAGATGACAGAGTTATATAAATATTGTCTGTGGCCTCTTCTACATGGAAATGCAGAAATACTGAAAAAAAAATCTGATTGGACTTGCACATGTTTTTTAGTCAAGAAACTGAGTAGTTACTGTGTGTTATGATGTCAGAAACAGGATGCTGATGGTGAAGCACCAATAATAACCCACCTCAAGAACATGGATAACTTTACTGGTATTAAAAAAAATTAAGAAAAAAAGAGCAGCCTGTGTGGTTTCTTTTTCTAAGGAAAATTAATTCTCTGCACTTCCACTACTTCCTAGTGTTCAGCCTGTCTCATGATTTAAAGCCCTTAAATGTTGTCTTTGTTACAGTAATGTTAAAATATTTTATTCTTTCTCTCTTCAAATAAACCATGTATGTATTTCAGCAGTTATTTTTCTGTCTCTTCTCACAATTGCAGTTCTTCAGCATTTACATGCAGGCCATTTTTTCAGATCAGTTTCTCTGCTCTCTTCTAAACTTTCTGCAATTGCCTTCTGCAATTAATTTCATGTTTTATCTAATACTCCATTCCCAATTGTGTTTTATCTCCAGTCTAACAGCCTTTCTGCCTTGAATAGAAAGATTCCTCAACACCTCTTTTTCAGACTGCACATCTATTTATATATACATGGTGTTTTCTTGTAACAACATGTGCTCAGCTTTGATAGTTGAATCACATCTCTCTTTATGCTTTTTTAGAGAATTCATATGACCATGGTTTTTTCCCAGTATATATTTCGTGTGTTTGTGTCTTCTTTCCCAAAGCGCATTTACTCCAAAGTGCATTTATTGAACTTCAGTTTAAATTTTCTGAGCATGGTGTCAATTTGTGAACAATATTTCAAATTCTGTCTCTGGTTTCTGGAATACTGGATTGCCTATTTTAGTTAGTTTCATGTTCTTGAATTCAGCAAACACTTTCCCCATTTTAAAATCTGTGCAAATAACAAAAAAATATGAATAGTTTCATAAGACAACAGAATGCTGGTCTTCATTTAATGATTTGCTGCTTAGACAGTGTTATTCCACTTATAAAAAATTATTAATTAGTCTGGAGACTTGTACTTTCATGAGGACTGATACATAAATGGGAAATATAAGCACATACTTCTCATGTAGTATCTTAATACTGACGTAGAAAAATGTTCTTTAAGGCCTGGTGGGACAACACATTCATCTTTTGGTCCATGGCATGTCCAGTGACTTGTCAGCAGTGATCTCCCACACACAGTAGGAGTGGTTTTAAGCCACACATTTTATTTGTTTGTTTTGGCGATTAGAATACCATCTGCACATCAAAAACGCTTTATCATTGTTTTAATTTTCCAAACTGAGATGTGTGGGTAGATATTTAGAGCCAAACCGAAAATGCTCCTGCTTCTAAAGACTGCACAATACAAAGTCTATTCCAGTAAATTGTTCTTTGGAAAAATGTGGTTTTAAGTTGTGTTTACTTTTGAGAATCTGATCTGCAGGAATGTGGTCTCCTCATATACCTCACGACAGCTCAACTTTGTTTAACCCATGATAGAATATTAATCTCCATCAAAATGTATACCCAAAGCTCTTAATCGGTCAGGGCAGTGACAGAAAGCACGTGCCACCGTTTTGCCAGCACAGCAGAAAGTACAAAAAAAGGTATTCTCATGGTCTCAGGAGAAACTTGCCACAGGGGTAAGGATTAATGTAAAGACTGGCAACTTGAACAGAAGTTGTGCTCCTGCATGAGTTAGAGATGGTTCTAAGATGCTAGAGAAATGGGTACCTGGACATGCCTGGATAACCCATGCCTTCCCCAGAAGACAGTGCATCTGACTCTTAGGTGGAGGCTCTGCTTTCCCTTCTGTCTCCCTTTCCTTATTCCACTGATATTTTCAGAAGCAGCTAAGAACCGTATGGGATTTCCAACGGGATTTCAAACTATCATCACCTTCCCATTACAGGGACCTTTCTCCAGCTAAAATTCAAGCTATTGCAGGAAGTAGGGCCCTGTCTCACTCTTTCTCAGCTGTATTGTAGTACAAGATGTGTGTAACAGCTTCTTACCATCACCCTGCAAGCACAGACACGCCTCAGTCTGCTCAGATTTCAGAAAGTCTGATCCATACTCCTGCAGATTTTTTGTCTCAAGTCTCACTCTCATAAATCCATGAAATTAATTTAAATTACTTTCAACATATTACTTTTGTGTTATTAAATAAATGAAAAAAAGACAAACGTCTGTTCCCCCAAATGATTTTAGGGAAGAAAGCTGAAGTGGAAAAATAACCTTTACTTTTTGCAGACTGTTGTCATACATTTTCTTCTAATCCAATTGAAAAAAAATGCACAAAAAAAGTCAAATACCACTTTGCTTAGAGAAAGAGATGTGATTGGAAATGTTCTTTCCTTTTTGGAAATGGGAGGAAAAATTAAATAGGAGTTAATGAAAAAACACAATTAAAAATTGCCTTAGTTAGAAAAGTAACATTAACCATTGTCTGTGGTAATTTTTTTTTAAATGGTACTGTTAGATAAGCTTTGCTGTCTGTTAAATTCATTACAATGAAACAACTGTGACTCTTTAAACAACATTTTACAAATCTTTTACTTGAACATGGATGCACAGTACTGTTGTTCATTTCAGCAGTAAAACGTTTTCTCAGGTGTGTTGGTCAAGCAACAGTGGAGAAAGCCATCATGTGGGGAAAACTTAGGGTAGGCATGTCTTCTGACATTTTTTAAACCTCAAAATTCCACTCAAAGAAAACACCGGCATTGATGGTAATGGGCATCCTATAAGAATGAAGTGACGTTGATGATATATAAGTCATTGTCTTAAAATAAAAAGTTACTGGTTACATTTTTCTTTTCTTCAGTTCTTTCAGTTGAAGCCAATTTTTACCACAACATTATTATTTGTCTAAAGTAGAAAGAAAGAAATGTCTGTTTCATGTCTGAAATGCGCTTAAATTGGCTTATGTGTCTGAAAAAATTTTGCGTCTTAAGTAGCTACGTAACCACATTTCTTAAATAAAGAAAAGGAAATGCATTAATTGAGGACACATTTCACTAATACTGCATTTAACTTGAAATCTAGCTTATAAGTGAATGAAAGAAATAGTTTTTCCTCTACTATTCAAACTTTACTCTGAAGCTGCAGCCAGGATATTTGCTCTCAGTTGGAAGTAAGCATTATCAGTGCAGCTGCAGCCTGTGACTTAAACTATGTGCTGGTGACTTATGAAAAATGTAGAGTAGCAAGCAGATCACAGCTAAAAGCAAGGAATCTGACCTCATCAACGGATAGTTACCCATACCTTCTGACAACAAGGATTCAGGCTAAAATTGAACAGAAGAAATCCCCAGTAATTTAAGATTTATCAAATGGCAGATGGCAAAATTTGGAAAGCTCTAGATTTTAAAGCTTGAACTTATTGGTCATTATGTTGCCTTTCCCCAGTCTTAAAATTAAGAGCCAAACACGGTTAAGGGGAAAAGGGGTTTTTACCTCAGTATTTTTTTAAGGATCCTTAGATGCACCACTTCATCCAGGCAGAATGCACTGAAATGCACACCGAAATGCACACATACAATAGATCGCGTATACAATTTATAGGTCTTGCAAATTAGCATATCTATCAAAGATTCCCCAATGAGAGGCTCAAATGAACCCCCCATTCCGAGAAATCCCCCCCTGGATGGGCCTATCTTAGTTTACAGGATGTGTTCTAGAGAGGACCTTGGTTTCTAGGGCTTTCTGGCCTCTAACTGCGAGGTCTCCAGGATGTTTGGTCTCCTGACTTAACAGAATACTGGGTCTCAGCTAAGTTATCAGACTCAAGGAATTACAAGCATGTGGGCTAAAAGCGCTGAAGAAACATAAAGCTATGCAAAAGGGTATATAAAATGGGTATAAAAGAAAAGGCAAAAAATCATCATGGCATCAATCAGCTTTCACTTCCTAATGCCATCACTCCTTGGAAAACCACCCAGGTTAGTACTGAACTAAGGTACATAACTATAATACAGTTTTGATTTGGTTTTGGTAATTACACAAGATTGCTCAAAGAAAATAGTTGTATCAGGTAGTTGTGAGTTTATCCAACTTCAGTTGAGCATAAGGTATAATTCAGCAAAGAATTAGCTCAATAACATACTATGTCTCTGTATTTTAAAAGAGCAGACCTAGAAGAGTGGTCTGAACAGATAAAGCTAAAGTTCTTAATTTAGAGGAGCACTGAGCAAGGAGTAAATCTGGCAAGAAAATCTAACTGGACAGCTAACCTTGCCAAGAAGTTTATCAGGAAAAAAGGAGAAGATTTACAAGAAATGAGGGCATGAGTTTTTGAAGTCAGGATTTCATAGCAGAAACTGAGAAGTAAAAAAAGAAAATTGTCAACTAAACTTTACAAAACTGTTAAAATACAGTTCTGGAGGTCACCTTACCACAAAAGTGATTGACCACTTCCCCTGACACAGTGAAGATGGTAGGTAGTAAAGTAACTTATTAACGACTAGGATTACCTGAATATTTGACTCAATATTCAAGGGGAAGTATAGCACTGACTGGGAGAAGAGCATAACATTGGGGAGACAAGAGGGCAAGCATGATAGGCGTGGTAAGTGATGGGAAAAAAGGCAGTACCGAAACCCACCACATTCATCTCCCGGGGGAATGTCAGCTCCAGGAATTGCAGTATTGTATCAAATCTCAGTCTGGCAGCAGGTGCATCTAGCAGACATAGGGAGAGGGAACACCATATTAGATTTAAAAGCAGTAGTAATCCTTATAAATGGAAAAGGTAAGGAAGTGATCCAGGCAGTTGCATTTGCTGTCATGGGTTATTTCTTTCTGAGCAGCATGAAAAGATTTAGGAAACATCTTGAAAGGGAGAGTAATTAAAACATGAATGTTAAGGGGAGTGTTGTAAAAAGTGGTGCAGATTTGCCAGACTTGTATGTGCCAGACTAATCTGATAACTTTCTCTGATATGAGAGCTTATTTCTAGGCAAGAAAATGCAATAGATTTTTATCTGTCTGCATTTCTTCAACACATTATATAGGATGTCTCTTGAAAAATTACTATTTAGGTGGAAATGATGTGGATAAGCACAGGAATTTTGAGGTAGGTGATGAGCTGGCTGAAGAGAAGATAACCACATAGCATTTTGAGATTTCAAGGCCACTTTCTTATGGCTCAACTTTCAGTGGTTCCATTGACAAACACAGGTTAGAACACTTATATGCAGGAGACATATTTCTTGTAAAAGAGTTCATTGGGAGGATGTCGAAACTGCAACAACTGGAAAGAAGCCGTGGCTAAAATGAAAGTTCACATGCACAGAAACCAGCAGCAAGAATTTCCTATGTGGGAGTTTGACACTTATCAGAGTACAGTAAAGGGTTCAAATGTGCAATGATCCACCAGCAACATGCAGCTTCTGAATTAGTCACGCATCACATAAGATACATGAAGCAGAGAATTAATGTCATGCACTGTGAAGCACTAAGAAGGTCACATTTCATGTTCTGTGCTCAGGTCTGGTTAATGTCCTTTAAAGTAAATGAGGTCAAATTATAATGGTTTAGCAAAGGGCCACAAGTATTACTGAAGGCATGGACAGCCTGTGCAGGGAGCAGACAGAAGAAACTCGGCTTACATGGGAGAATGAAGGCAGGAATGGGACACACTTGTTCTTCATACAAACTGAGGTGGGGTAGAGCTACACCTTTAGTAGTTGCATGAACCATGTCAGTGTAAGTGAGGATGGTCAGGCTGTGAATTAAGGCAGGCTGGGTAACAGAAGAGATTTTGCCTCCAGAAGGAGGAGGTTCTGTGTCAGCCTTCCAACACAACTAAGAGGGGGCAATAACTGTCTTGTTGCAAGGTGACACTTAGATTCCTGAAAGGTCCTGAGCAACACCACTGTGTGTTGCTCCATGAGGCTGAATTCAGCCTCAGTTTAGAGCATTTCCCCATGCCTTCTGATCCTGAAACTTCCTCAGATTTTGGTGCAGATTTACATTAATCTGCTGTATCAAAGTTTAAAAACCATTTCTGTAAACTGAAGTCATGCACTAGTGAGAAAATGGAATTTCTGTAATCCTTCCCAGCCTTTTGCTAAATCTTTTCCTGAATAATCGTTTTCATATTTTTTTCCTAAGGATCTTAGAAACATCAGTACTGGAACAGACCTGATAATAATTAGGGAATTAGCAGAGTGTTATCTGAGGAGCTCCAAGCTTACACAAGACTAATATTTATAAGTTAATGTTGGGTTTGGTGAGACATATTTTTTGAATTTAGAATTAAAAAAAAAAGAAATGTGAGGAAAATGGTGGTTTTTTAAAATACCCAGAAGACTCAGCTTCTGAACAGAAAAGGGGGCTAAAAATAATCACAGTTATTAGAGTACGCTGGCGCTGCTTCAATATTTTCTTTATAAAATAGTGTTTGAATGATCTCTGAAGTAATAGCATAAGGCATAGATCTATTTTAATTCTTTGTAGGAAAGATAGAAACATAATATTGCTTTTGAAATCTCATATTTAACTAACCCAGACAATCCTGAAAATACTGATGCTAATTCATGTTCACTTTCTATTTTCAAAATTATTTTCTTCTTCCTCATTGGAATGAAATTATAAATTTTTAAACCTTTCCCCCAACGTTTGAAGATCCAAGAATTTGCAGATCCAGTATGGGCATATCCTGTGCAAAATATGTCTCTGAACTTTCAGTCTATGAGGTGCTATGAATACTGTTTTCCTCAGTGCTGAAAAGAACATTATGGAACTGAAGGAATTTTGACTCAGTCTGTTTTGACACTTCAGGAACATTCATTAAAACACAAAACTCTCCATTTTTTTTTTTTAAGATCCACAGATTATATCAAAATTTGTTGAATAAGCATTGGAGATCTGTAATCTGGCAAATAAACACCTACTGAGGCATGTGGGCCACACGTGCTTGTCACACTCTGCTATTACAATGCTTCCTGTAGGGCTTTTGGCTTAGGTCAGCCCAAGTCATCCAGGTAATCCAAAACTTGTGTTTTGAGAAACAGCATGGGTCTAGTGACTTTTCCTGTTTGGGGCAGCCTTAATAATCCGTTCAGTACCATTCCACTGGAGTAGTATCAATGCCAGGGATTGCTGATTATGCTCCATTTACTGCTCTGGAAGTAGCAAATTTAATTTTTTATTGCTCTGTCAGCTGAAAGGTCTTTACACTTGCAATGGAATAAAGTTCCAAGTCCTGTTTTCTGTAAGAAGGCAGAGTGTCTTTTCCTCTGAATTCTGAGGAAAAAAAAGAATTATTTAAATACAAATTATTTAAATTGGCACCCAAGCACATAGTTAGAATCCCAGACATCTCAACTGCATAAAGTGCTGCAAATTAGAGGATGTTCACTAAGTCACTGTAAATTGCACTGTCCTGTTAACTGCAATGAAAGTATTTTAACTAATACTATCCCAGGATCTGGATAACTCAAAGCACGTCATACATACACCTTTATAAACTTAATACGGTGTCATGGGTTAACCCCAGCTTGAAGTTTGAGTTTGAGAATTCCAGCAGTCTATCCCAGGGTTACTGCTGCTCTGCTGCTGATAAGCGAGGGGGGCCACCCCTCCTCCTCCTGTTTTTCAGGCTTTTTTGGAGAAATGGAGCTAAGGAAGTGATGCTGTTGCTAAAGGCTGCGGTCACTTCCTCCGAAACTTATTAGAGCCAATCAATCGATTGATTTGAATATTGACAGCCTTATGGAACCACTCAAAAATAGTTAATGCCTTGTGAATGCCATTTTTTATAAGACAAACAGGTGGGAATTGCTCTCTTGCTCTTCCGGCCTTGGCACAGGTAACAGCAGGGCCCGCTCAGCCCGGTGGGGCTGGGCCGGCCCTGGCGGGGCCCGGCTAGGCCCTGCCCATGGGAACCTGTGGGAGAGGCCGGGCCCAACTTCGCCGAATGCCGCACGAAGGCCTGGCAAGATTTTCGGCTGCTCCTGCCTCCCTGATGAAGGCTGAAATCACTCAGAGACTTTATCCAGCTGCTGCCATCAGCATGAGAAAGATTAACTTCTTCAGTGCTGTAAGTTTTCCTCACAGAGATGAAACCTGCAATGACCAATCCTTTCCCAAGAAAGGCAAAGACACATAAAGAGACATTATGACTAGTGACACCTAAATCACTGATGGAAAAAGGCTGAGGCCTAGAGGGAAAAGATAGAGGAGGTGCTTAGAAGCTGAAATTCTTTTGTGAGCTATGGTGAATGGACTCAGATACTAGAGTTTCCCTTGTAATTTCACAATAAGCTTGGGGGAGGAAAGAGCTTTCCAGCTGTTTGTGCTGCAATGAATAAATGAGGTACAGAAGGGAACCTTATTTCCTAGAAATGAAGATGATTTTGAACCTTGTTCCTCTCTTCTTCTTTCCTGGACTGCTTCACACTGAGGTGAACGAGGCCCAGCAAGGAAAGCCCACCTCGTCCCCCCGCTCCAAGGGAAGAAATTGCCTATGGAAGGACTTTAGATTTTGTTTTCCCAGGTTTTTCTCTCTATAGCGAGGGGGAGGTTTGTCCCAGAGATGGATAAAGAGAACTCTTGTGTTTTTCTGGAATTGCTCGTCCTTAAACTTGTACCCCAGTGGCTGAACGTGAACCCTCGAGACCAGTTGTGAAAAAAGCTGTCATCGAGGGAAAGGGACTCACACCTGCCAACAGTAACCCACCCTGGGTGGCTGTTGATGCCATAAGAAATTGTCCTCATGGTAAAGTACCACAGCAACAAAAGGGACTCCTCTCTTTACATGGACTGATAAAAGGTTGTTTTAAAGTGGTCAACTAACTGAAATGAGTCTCAGTTTGTGTCTTTATGTTGGATAAATAGGGGAAGGTGCTGAAAGGAGAAAGAGAGTGTTTTGGGGTTTTTTTTTCTCTTAATACCGTCTTATTTCTTTTTAACTTTAGTTTTAGTAATAAACTTCATTGCATTCATTAAAGTGTAGTGCCTGCTTTGTATTCCTCCTTAAATCTTATTTCACAGAAGGGACAAATGCGAACCAACCCACTACATACGGTTAGCAAATATTTGATTCTAAGTTTGAGAAAGTCTTATTTTGTTTTGTTGTCTATTGTTTGGCAGTGAATGAGACATAGATACAAACAGTAGACATATGGGTGCCTGTAGGAAGCATTATGTCTCTGCAAAGCTGATGTGATCAGTTGCTGGTTTTAAATAATATTCACTGAAGGTTACCCTTTTCTAGTTTTACTTAGTTTCTTTTTATGTATACTTCCTTGGTTCATTGCAGTGTGAGTACACAAGCAGGCATGGACGAAAATGAATCCATTTTCTCTTTTAGGAACTTTTGAACTCATATCAAGTCTGCAATACCTGAAGAATTCTGTTTTGCTGGAAACTTTTTTCTAATAGCTCAGATGTGGCATTGGAACCAACCTCTCTTAGAGTCTAAAGCTACAAACTGGTAAACACTCAACATTTGTTTATCCTGTGTTTGACACATATAGGAAAAATAAGTTACTTAGGTATTTCCCTCTTTTTGGATTGGAATTTTAGTGCTTCTTTAAGCAACATTAATAAAGAAGATTTTGAGACATTTTCAAGTGCAAAAATCTATTTGGGAGCTATGGCAAACTAATCTCAACTCTTTTCCAGGGTCTCTGTGCTGATATCTCTGTCATCTTGTGCTTTCCTGGTTGCTTCAGTGGACCCAGAATCACGTTTTGCCTTACAGTTCGCAGAACTGGGAAGACCTGAAGCTCTAGTATGGTGAGCAAACTGGTAGAAATCTTAATTTAAACAACAGCTTCAAATCTTTTAACATGCAATGAAAAAAGTCGAAGATATTTATTTTCATTTTTTTCCCCATGTTTAATACTAAATTGGGTAAAAATTTGCTGTGTGCTTTTCAGTCCAATAGGTTCTCAAAGTTGGGTACTGCGTTGCATTCACTTTCTGCTCCTTCTCTGAGAAAGTTGTTTCAGATTCCTTGAGGTTTTATGGGGGAGTTACAGCTCATACTAATGAATGTTTGTAAGAAGTCAGATGAGAGATTCAAGTGATAGAAAAATTGTTGACAGTCATGATGCTCTCTGTAAGAAGAAGGGAAATAAACCCATACAGTTTCAAGACAGCATCTGCTGATGGCATATTGGTGAGGGAGCAACACTGTGTATGAAATGAAACCCAGCGGGGGCTGTGTCCATGGTGTGCTACTGGAGTTCAGTTCTCACTGTCCATATAATCCGGGAGCTGGATTAAGAATAATCTGACAAAAAAACTCCCAAGTTTTTGTTTTTAAGATGGATCATTTTCCCAGACTGAGTCACCGAGCAGCTGCATAGGCCATTGCAGCAATACAGAAGCATCTGCAGGGTCTACATGAGGGAAGGAGGGGGAAGAGGGAGGAGGAACCTGGGAGCAATAAGGAAGGTACTTCTGTTTAGAGCAGGTGTTAGGTTCTGGCTCTTAGGAAGGGAAAGGAATGTCTGCCTGGAAGGGCCTGGCAGGATACACTGCCACCTGACATGGCCTGGAAACTTGTGTTTCCACAATTCAGTCAGTAGTCTCCATGGACAGCACTGAGAGCTGGCCTATTTCCTCAGTGATGGACACCCTCTTCAAAACAACTGCAATGAAGTTAAGAGGAGCCTGAATTTCATACCTAATGTTTAGAACGCCACATTTGCCTCCATAACCTAAATCTAAAGGTGAAACCTCCTCTTTGACTTGGGGCCCTTCATTCTTGCTTGTATTAGCAAGCTAGTGAGCTGGAGCTGTACACTCGTAAATATGGTATGACGGTGATTAGTAGAAGAGTAAGGAAGGCTTGCTGGATATATAAATTTTCTAATCCTGGTCCCAGGTTCTTCATGCATTGTGTGGACACTGGAAAAGTGTCCACCATTTGTACTATGCAAAAAAGCTCAAAAAAGCAAAAGCTCAAAAAAGCAAAGGCCCAAAGAGTCTAATAAAAAGGAGATGGGCATTCACAGGCAGAGCCATCTCTATCCAGAGTATCTCAAAACTGAAGGGGCCTATAAGGATCCTTGAGTCCACTATGTCATCTTTCAACTTCAGCTCTCATCTTTAGAAATTTTGATGTTCTCCTGTGAGACTTGAAATATCTTCCAGCAGAAATCCAGTTTCAAGAAAACATGATGTTTTGCCATATTGCAGTCAGCACTCAGTGAAAGAAGTTTGCTCTCTACACAGAGAGGAGGCTGTGAAGCCTAATTTGTGGTAGTGCCAATTACTTCATTCATTATCTTCAGTAAGGGGCAATAGTGACTAGTTTCAACACATGAAATTCAGATGAAACATAAATAAAATCTTTTCATTTCATGAGGGATTTAACATCTCTATTGTTGGAGATTTTCAAGAATTTATGCAAAACTCTGACTGGCATGGTGTTAGCTGTATTCCACTTTAAGCAGGAGGCTGGATTGTGTTGTGCTTAGAGATCTCTTCCGGGCAACATTTCTATGGTCCTGCACTATGTTACTTTACTTCCAATTGCCTGATTTCTCTGACAGCATCTGAACATCTTCAGTACCTGCCATAATGATTTGTCTTAATAATTTTGGAGATCTTGAAGTTACTGTAGTTAGTATGAATAAACATGACATTTGGGAAAACTTTCTGGAAATTCTACTGTATTGATCAAATTAGCAGTTTTGATCTACACATGAGCTTTTGAAATAAAATTTGTATATTAAAATTTTTGTCCTGCCTTATTGCTGGCATACTGTGTATCTGGAATCCATGAGGTCTTCATCATGTTGAAGAACTGTAGTCGGTGGAAATGAATATGAGTGTTTAAAAAGAAATTCTGCCTGTAAAACCTTGCACCTTCAACACTTCAATGGTGTTTTTATTTACCCATGAGCTTTTGAAATACTTTTAGAATACTTTTTGAAATACTATTTGCACATTAAAGTACTTGTGCTTTGAAATCTACTATGCAAATAGTTCCTTTCATAAAATCAAGAAAATAGAATGTTAAATATGTACAGGAATAGTTGCCAGATGGCTGGAGCAATGGTCTGGAGATACTAAATGGAAAACATTCTTCTTTACTAGTTCAAGGCAAAAACGTATCTGTTAGGCACAGCCCTAAGTCAGGTATTTACCCATAAAACACCTCCAAGTTCCCCAAGAGACAGTCAGGAAATAACCTCTAATCCTATTGAGCTGAGACACGTCTGTGGTTAGGTTGAGAGAGCAGTGTACCTTCCTCTCTTTCCTATTTCTTCAGTCTAAAGCCCAGCACAGTTCCAGAGGGTGGGGAGGTAATATCTCTGTATATTTAGTCTCAAATTCTCTGGCTTTCTCTTCTAATTTATGGCACTCTTATGTAAGAACAAGTTAGTGAAATTTTTCATTTATCCCTCTTTCTTCTTCTTTCTTGATTATTTTGTCCTAAACTTTCAATTGGCTACCTTGAAGTTCTATCAAGAGAAAGCAATGACATAAAATAATCATGACATTATTGAATTAATGTAAATTTCTTTTAGATCAATGTACATTTTATTTACATTAACTTGTTGTCAACCATGCCAAGTCCTTATAACATGTTCAAAACAGATCATGTGCCTTAAGTAAAAAATGGAATATTCAGATAACCTCTTTAGACGGAGAAAATTTAAAATATTTTTCAAAACCACAGATAATTTTTATGGTGCACCATATATTAACACAGATCTTTCATAGCATGAGTCACTAAAGAAAAATAATCAAAAACTTCCCTGCCCCACTTGTGAACTACTGCGGACTGTTCATACACTGTGTAATGCTTTATTGAAGGGAATGTCACAAGTAACTGAGGCAGCACAAGGTTAACAATACAACTGCTTATTTATATATGGTTACTTTGCAGTGAGATGGTACAGTAAGGATATTATCACACAAATTAATTTTAAGTTGTAATATCCCTTTGAGCAAATCAGCATTGCAGATGATTCAGGTGTCTTCTGAAATCAGCAGTTCATAAACCCCTCCAAAGTGTCTATTTTGAAATTAGAGATTAACCTGCCTTCTTTGAAGGTTCACATAATTCTTTCTCTTAAGAAAAGCATTATTACTTTTCTCCTCTCTATTTTTCAGAGCTGCCTCCCAGCCATCCGGACCCTGCACTGCTCCAAAGACAGATTCTGCCTTTGCTAATCTTCAGTAGGTTTTATCATCTGTAAAGTTAACTCTAGATGTATGATTGTTTTGCAGTAGGTATGTATTTATTAGAGGATTGAAATTAGACCAAACCAATCTGCTCTGAAAATGAAGATGCAAGTGAAGATGTGGTTGCAATTTGTGCTAGACTTAATCAAATAACTCCTGGAAAAAATATAACAGTCCAGGTTTCAGCATAGACTAACATCCCAATGGACTTGGACTGACTGCAAAAACCCTTGGCAACAGGCTATATTGATGCATGCTTGTAGGAACCTGGGCAGTACGGAGTTAATGCATTGCTTTGCCTCAAACACCAATGGCCAATCAGGCAGGCAAGTTAAAACAGGATGTGGGTGGAAAGGGGGGCTGTTATAGAGGTATGGCAGCATGTTTTTGGGGCCAGCTTCCCTGTTCTAGTTCATGGTGACTGCACAACAAAAAGGACAGTGCAAGCACAGAAGTGGGGTCAGGAAGTGGGCATGAACTGTACACTGAAAGTCAGTCCAGTAGAGGGGGATCCACACCACCAAAAGACCCTCAAAGCCCCACGGCCCATTTACAGAAAGGTTCAGAAGAATACACTGTTCATGCTCGCTTATTTACATGAAGAACAAGAAATCCAATCCCAGGACAAGGAAAACTTGTCCCCAAGACCCTGGATACCCTGTCAGTGGGATCGATGCTGGACCCAGGACTGGTGATCTTCTTTCCCCTCCTATCTGATCTCTCTTTCACACACTGCTTCTTGTCTCTATTCTCTTACTATTAGATGATAAGGGCAAAACATATACCAATTTCCATGCCAAGTGGGTAGTTTGTTAATAAAATGCAGTGAACGTGGTTTACAGAACCGTTTTGGAACTCTTTTGGCTTTTGCCATTTTTTTTTGACCACGTGTATCTATGCATCTTGGATGCTCTGTTCCATGTAGGAGTGGGATGCAACATTTTCACTGGTTTCATAGTCAGAATGCCACATCATCATTTTCTTGCAGGAACATCCTTAACCCTAGAGTAGTACTGTTTCTATAAACTTAGAGAAATACTGCTTGTGGGTAGATGATGATATTGGCATACATGTAACATTTCTGACAAGTAATTTCCATAGAAGCTTCTCACAGTACTGGATGAGCCCAGTGATTGGAGCACAGGTTAAAGAAAAAGGAAAACAATTCTACAGATCTCTTTATTTCTACTTTGTGATAGGCCACTTAAATCAACTGATGAATACAAGCTGGTATATGAAAATTTGTTTATCAGTTATCATTGATAAGCACTTCACCTACTAATTGCCATTTTTGAGCATTACTTTGCTGATTTACCTTCCTCCTTTGGAGCTTCCAGCCATCTGAACCTTCTTCACACATCTCAGGTTTCTGCCCCATCACTTAGAAGACAGAGAGACAAACAGTTCATTTACAGGCATGGTCTGAGAGAGGGTAGGCAGGAATGGATGCAAATGTAAACCTCCTTCACGCATTTCTAAAAAGGGAATTCTCTTCAGCAGGAGAAGGAAATCTCTTTTCCTTTTTGGCAATCCATTCCCACTCCCCTCTCCAGATGTTTCTGTCCCTTGGGCTGAATATTGAATCGACAATTTGTGCGACTGAACTCAGAGTTAGTAGAAAAAAGGAACAAAATTGATTTGAGAGAAAGAAAAATAAATATTTGATTGGTCTTAAAATGAAAAATAGCCTTCCTCTGAAATGTGGTGACTGAGTATTCTTTCCAGTGGTTGTTCTCCAGAGTTTAGTTTCTTTGCACATTTATCTAATTACAGTACCAAATCCTACTAATTTCTAACCCTGGATGAAATGAAGTATTTAATGATCATCTTAAAAAACAGAGGCTTACATCTTCTGAGGCTGGCTATACTCTGGCAGTAGTAGTAGAAAAGAAATAACTTATGCATTTAATATTCAATTAAAACAGTGCTTTATTAATTTTTTATAAGGCTGCTAAGTAAAAAGAATCAGGGTCATGCATTTAGAATACATCTACCTAATTCATGCTGTAGTCATTACTTTCACAAGTTAATTACTGGAATTACTAATTCACTAGTAAAATAGAAATAGAGAAATACAAATAAAAATAGACAAATACTCCAAAACAGGAAATCCTCACAAAGTTTCAATACAGGCAGTTGTCAACACTGACACTAAAAAAGATTTTCTGTTGTTTTTTTTAGATATTCAAACAAGAGGAAAAGTCACTGAGGACAAATAAATGAAATGAGACAAACTAGAACATTGGCACCACAACAAAGGCCATTTGCAGCCACAAAGGGCGCAGGGAGGTGAAAAGGCTGGTGTAGAATTGCAATATCACTTCTGTATAAACTGAGCCCCAGAGCGGAGTGATCTGCTCTGTGATTACACTCAAGAGGAACAGGAAGTCAGAAGGTGGTTTCACAATCCAGCTTAAAGTACATTCCCTGACAGTGACTTCATCTCATACAACAGGCTGTTGTGGTCTCTGTGGACCACAACTCTAGCCCTTGACTATTTTCTCATGCCTCTGATGCTTCTGTCATCAGCAAGTCTTGCCCTCAAGGATGTACCAAGTGAAAGGGTGTCGAAGAGGAAGAATATGAGAAGTAGCAGCTTGTGTGCTACTGGTAGGGCTGAGACAGTAGCATGTTCCCTAGCCTTTTAAAGGTGGGCATGGACAGAAAGTCTGTTACAGTATCCATATAAGTTCCAGGGGGTTTAGAACAATGGCTCAATTTCAAACTCAAATACATTAAAGAAACGTCTTGGCTCATCCAGGCATGAGTTTTTTAAACTGTATGATTAGCATATTTATCTCTTAACTTTTGCTTTTAGGGCACAAGGTTCAGAAAACAGAAGAAAACTAATCTGTTTTGGTCTGCCTGTTGTGCTAAAGAAGGACCAGGCAGATCTTTCCTAACTCCATGAAATGTATTTCATGATCTCTGCAGATAGCCTGCTACAGGGCTTTGCTTCCCTGAGAATTTTGAAGTCATTTCCTAAATCCAGTCCTGTGGATTGCTAATAGATAAGCAGATAAGTAGATAAAGTTGTCATCCTTACAGTACCATTACTGTCTTCCTTTTCTCCCTTCTCTTCCAGTTCCCCCCTAGTTTGTCCTTCTCTCCACAAAGAACAAACCTAGCTCCTTCTCAGTTTTCTCATACTTTGTTTGCTTTTTAAAAACCAATTAAGAAATAATTTACTGCATGTCTTATTACTCCATACCTTTTAATCAATCAGAGAATCTGGCTTTTTTTTTTAAATAGGAGAATCATATTTGTTACTCATTTTTTTTAAATGTTAGTAACCTTTTGCATCCTAGTCTGCCACTCTTGTGCCTAGTCATGTACGTAATTCCGTCAGTGTATTTTCCAGCCTCTCAGTTTGGTATAACCCACCAACTTTATAGAAATGTTTCATTCTTTTCCTAGTATTTCAGGAAGCTATTAACCAAACCCAGTACATGTATTTATAGGATCCTAATAGAAATGTATCAAGCACTTCATGAAAAATCATGGCTAGTAGCTTTGAGAATCACTTCTCAAGCATATGTACACCTTTTGATGGTTTCCTTTATTCCACATTTCCTTGGCATGGATATGGAAATTTCACCACAACAGTGTTAAAAGACTTATAGAGACTTAAAGCCAAATAATACCATGCTTTAGCTTTCCTTTACCATCCACCATGAGAGAGAGGAGAATTATTTCAGTGGCTGAAAAGCATAATGGCAAATACAGGAGCACAATGTAATAATGTATATGACACTCTTCATGTTGTGTTTTGCCCTGTCATTAGAGGTCTGGGGATGGCTGTAGTCCACATTTCCTAGACATATGGTTTTATTTAGCCATGGTAAACCAGCAATTTCAACTGGAGGACATATCTTCCTAATGGAGTAGCCTAATGCTGTTGCCTAGGCTGCAGAAGAAGACATTATCCGGGTAATCCTTGTCATGAATGGGTGGCTGCCTATGATATTACGCAATTTTGTCCAACAAACCTTCTGCAAACATAATCATAAAAGGGTTTCCATGCCTTGAGTGCAGAACTAGGCAAAAATTCACCATGCAGATTGCAATAAGAAAAAAGTAGTAATGACTGAGGGCCGTACTAGAGCATGGGAAGGCAGCATTGTTTCACAGTTGCAGCTAAGAAATAGCGAGCCTCTGAAGCATTTGAAATTGCAGTAAATTTTAAACTAGAAGTTAATAAAAAACCCTGTCTATCATAGATAATCTTCTGTTTTCTTAGTGTCTACATTATCTACATTATTCTCTCTTGGAAGTAATCAGTATTTACTGAAAGTGCTTCACACCAAAACTGGGAATTTGGGGCTTCATTTTTTATTATTTTATATAAAATATTCACTGAAACAGTTGTTCTGTGCAAATTGCTGTTTGTGAGCCAAACAGTTTTTATTTTACTATGTGTTTTCCTGCTTCCTCATCTGTCTCCCAAAGTGTTACAGCATCTCTACTATTCTCTTCAAGGAAAAGAAAAGGCAAGACAGGTAATAAGTCCAAAGCCAGCAAAAAGAAGGTCATAAACATTAAAATATTTTAAAATTAAGCTAAATAGGATCACACTATATGAGTGAACATCTGTTACTTGTTCCAGAAGTACACTTATATACATTGGTGTATGACAAGATGAAAATTTGGAGAAATTTTTATCGTATAAATCATAATAATTCCAGAAAGTGATGCTATTTAGTGGCTATGACTCCAAAGAAAATACAAATACAATGTCAGATATCATTATCATTATGGAAAGAGACATCATGTTTTACAGCAGTTTGAAATGGAGCATGAAATGGAAACCAGGTACAGATCAAGTGCCCCAGGCTTTTAATTCTCTTCTCCTTCTACATCCTTTGCCTGAGAGCAGGGAGGCAACTCCCCAGGGGTATGTGTTGAAGTGACAGCCTCTTAACCATTTTCTGAAGGGCAAACAACCCAACCCTTCTGAACACACTCTAAAGACTCCAAAGACTGCTAGGATTTTTAGACACTCGAACTTGCAGCTATCATATCGTGTCATTTTCCAGAGTGCTTTTCACCTAACCTCTGTCCACCGAGAGCAGGGTGTCTTGGCGCGCTCCAAATCCCTGTGCATGCTTGGCTGCATCTCTGGGTGCTTTGGACACACCTGCATGGTGTGCAAGGCTGTGTCTGGGCAAATGTAACCTGCCTTGGATCAGAGGGCTGCCTCAGCCTGATGGGCCAGCTGAGTTGAAGTGAGACCCCAGCACAGATCAGCTTAATCTGCACTGAATCTGGCCTGTATCCAAATATCCAAAACTGTGGAACCAACAGGCCATTTTTTAATCCCACTAGGCATAGTTTGAAATACCCCTATAAATAGGATTTGATAAGCAAACACACTGCTGTTACACGTAAGACTGATCAAATCATAACACTTGAACATGATTCAGTGTCCAAGGCCATGAGCTATTCCACGTTTCTGCTAAATACATGCTGTCTGTCCACTTGTTGTAGTCATGGTGAAATCATTCTTCATTTGTTCTTAACAATCTTGTTCAGAATATTCTTCTGGAAGGTAGTTCCTCAAACACAAACAGTTTAAGTCTTCAATAATTCTATCTTTCATAAGAATTTTTTTTAAAATTTAAAAACTATTACTGCTATAAGGCTACAAGGAACACATTTCTAGTGAAAATTAAGTTAAACATATCTTAGCCTTCTTTTATTAGGTATAAATTTAAATTCCAAACTCCTTCTGATTTCCCACTGGTATGTTGTCCCCAGAGCAATGCAAGTCTTCCAACAGAAAACAAATAAATCACAACTTAATCCAAGTACAGCCTGCAATCTGGTTTTACTTTGCACAGCAAATACTGTGTTTCATTTAATTTTTCGGTCCTTTATACATTCTGGTAGTTTATTTCTCTTTAACTGTAACCACATCTTAGTCTGATGTTTCATATGTATATTCTTTATAGAAAATAACTATCAACAAAGACACCATTAAATCTCCAGAGCTTCTTTGTTTCTTTCTGCAACTGCTTTTGACTTTAGAATCAACTTCTACAAGACCCATTACAAATGTTCCATATTGTTTCAGTACCCTACTTTTCCTTATATCCTACACAGTTACAGGTCACTGCTTGTTGTTGCTGTTGTTTTTACTAGATACCATTTCAGATGCAGTCAATTCTGATTCTAAAACTATCTGTATGCAGAGATGGACCTTTTTTTTGGATGCACTTATATAAGTAATAATTTCAAACCTCTAAATGTCCAGGTACTGTCCAGAAGGGAATAGCCACTCTATAAATGTTAGACAATATTTGAATTTTGTATCAGGGTTCTGCTTATCTCCCATTCTGCTGTAGTTTTGCTGCAGTTAAGCAATGGCAGCTGTCTGTGACATGTAATTATCTAATTTTGGTTTTTATTAAATGCTTTTAAATGTTAATGCGGAGATCACATTATCCTACAAATTGTGATATACATCTAAGGAAGTGGAATGTGTTTCCTGGAAATTTTATTTTCTGGAAATCATCAAAGCTTCCATAAATTGTAAACCTAATAACATTTTGGGGTGTTGTGAGGTGACCTGACACCTTCTAGAGGCTGAATAGCGTAGTGAAAGAAGCAAGGTGACAAAATGTTGGCAGGGAAACTGAGGGTGCTTGGCCCTGGCATCTCTGCCTTACAAAATTAAAGTACAACATTGGTCATAAAGCTCGGGAAAATTACCCACAATGAGTAGAGCAACTGCTTTTGAGGGCATGGTATGGGGGGTGGAAGACAGCATACTTCTGTGTTTTAATGTACATGGAAGAGAAGCTGCTTAGCTTCTTGGCTATCTAAGTACTTCTGTTGCAGTGAAGTCAGGTAGGCTGCCAAAGAATGGGAAAGCAGCAAGGGCACATTCCCACCACTGAATTCAACAGTAGTAAAAGGGAAATCCCTGAGACTGGGTATGAGAAAACCACATGGGATTAATGAAATTAGCATGATATCTGAAAGGAACTGGGTCTAAGGTACTTAATTTTAGACTTTTTTGTGGGTGTCGCTTGTACATATGATTATTCTACTACTAGCTTGGGATTTATGGAGCGGATTCCCAGACCCTTTTCAGTTTATAAATTAACACACTGGACTGAGCCCAAGTGCTCTGAGTTGAAGCCCAGTGCCTTAAGAGAACACTCGTCAGCTTTCTGGCAGGCACAACCCTGGCCTTGCACTGCAGTGCTTCCAGGGGTCACCGCTGCAGGGCAAATCACACAAATACACAAACCCATGCTTGCTTTCTAAACAGAGGTCTTAAGCACAAGGGCTGAGTATTCTGTGTAATGACTCATGATTTATTCCTCCCTCCTCCTTTTTGCTGAAAACTTAGTATTTTGCAGCAAAGGCTTGAGGAGCTGCTCTGCTCGATGAGTATCAGGAGGAGCTATGTAGATCAGCACTGCATTCAACTGGGAAGGGAAGACTTTCTGCAATCACTCCTTTATTTTGTCCAGGCTATGCTGAATATGTGTCAAATATGTAGAAAGTGAACTTGAGGCACGGACCTGTGTGCAGGACCTAGCACAGTGGGGTGTTACACCCATTGACTGGCCCGAAGTATTTTCTTTTGCCTGCTCTCTTTCCAGCACCCTGTGTACTTTACTCTAAGGTGGTAAAGCGTCAAAAGGACAGGTGCAGGGTACCTCACTCTAGCAGAGAAAATCTCATAATAGCTTCTGATATAAACCTCTGCAGACTGAGGTGAAATCTGGGTCTTTTCTTTCCTCAGTGAGGACAGCTGCTAGGTAAGAGACAGCTGCCACCATCATAGTCTTCCTTGCCGCCTTCTACAGTTTTTAAAAGAAGAAATGTCACTATTCCATCTTAATACATTTTAGCCAAAACACATTCGTAATTATCGGACCTAACAGATCAGATCTGTCAGTCAGCTTAAGCAGGTGAACATGTGGATTTCAAATGCATGATAGGATGTGGACGTGTCCCCCCCTGCCCTGGGGGGTGGGCATGGAAGCTGAAGCATGGTTACACGGGGTTTCCAGGCTCCCTGTTGTTATCCTGTTTGTTTTTGGTTATAGGTGTTTTCCCCACCCCGAAAACTGTGGTTGTCCCATGATTCCTGGGTCTTCGGGGGAGAGTTTGTGACTGGCCTGGCTGCCGTGTGGCCGGTCTGTGCCTCTCCTGGCTGCCATGCGGTCAGAGAAGTAAAACATCCATGAATATCTACCAGCAATATTGTTCCTGATTCTTTCTACGAACAAAACTGTCTTCAGGGAGGGTGCAGGCCATAACCGGACTGCAACAATAGGATAGGTGTCAGTTACTGAGCTGAGCTCTGAAGTGTTTCTGGGACTATGAAGCCAGATACCTTGTGATCTTCATAGAAAAATAATCAATTACCCACAGAACCTGCACACTTTTAGCTTTAGGTGGTCTGACCATTGAAATGAAATGGAGTTTTCTCAATCACATTTTAGGATTTATGGAGTTAAATTCCATTTAAGTGTTATATTAAATGCATAAGCCTCTCCCTGGGTTTTAGCGAGCCTCCAGGCTAGGAAGCCATTTGGCCTAGTGGTTTAATGGGTATCTTACTGTGTGAAAGTTACCAGCATGCTGTAAAGCAGAATAAGTAAGCCAAGTTCTCTGTTTCACAGAAAAATTTCCTTGACCTCCTGAAGCCCTGTAACATTTACACTAGTGTAACTTGGAACTTTTCCCTGGGAGTTAATTTCCTTTTGCAGACTAATTTATAGCATTTCTTTGATAAATGGCAAGAGAAGAGCTAATTACTGTATGCTTAAGATGTATATTCACGCTTAACAAAAATGTTAATAGGTCATGGTTTGAGACTGTGAGAAAGTTATAATGGGGAGAGAAGAGGTAGCTTGTTAATATCCACAGCCAGTCCCACCATGCTGTGTTAGCATGTCTCTGCTGAATGTGTACGTCAGTGATGTGCTGGGTACAAACTGTTACCTCTCGGAGTTTGCTTTCAGTGAAGCACTCCAAGGAACAGGAGCCCTGAGCACAGCTGTGTAAAGAAATGGCATGGAAGTTATTTGATTTCTGAGAAAGCACAGATCTCTCCTGTATGCAGTGGCCTGTCTGAAGGTTCTTCTGGGAGGAATGTCCGCTGAAAAATCTTCTTACCTCCTTCTTATATGAAGTTACAATTAGAACATCTGAAGCTTACTGTAGTGTAGGTGAAAGAGACCAAAGCTGAAGAAGATTCCCAGCTGGTGAACTTTTAAAATATGACTGAAGGTGATAAAAGGAAGGAAAAATGTGAAGAACTTGTTGTTTCACTAGCCTGCTGCTTTGTTAGACCTGCTGAAGGTTAGCAGTGCCCTTGCCTGACAAAAATACTAAATGAATGCTTTTATAATCTATAAAGTTGTGCAGCAGTTTGGAGTGGACTGGCAATCCTGGTAAACTTACACAGGTGTGACACCTCAAGACACCTGAGCTCTCTCCAAATACTTTTTATTTTCTGAAATTGTCAGTGTAAGACACCCAGATTAAACAGAAACAACTTTCCCTCACAGTAGGAAACTTTCTCTTCTCCAGGCTGAACAGTCCTAGCTTTCCCAGCCTTTCTTCAGAGGAGAGTTGTTTCAGTCCCTTCATCATCTTCATGGCTCTTTGCTGGACTGTCTCCAGTATATCCATGTCTCTTTTATCCTGAGGAGCCCAGCACTGAACCCAGTTTTTCAGATTTGTCTCACTTGTTCCAATGAGAGAAGGTTCACATTCCCTGACCTGCTGGTGATGCCAATTGTTAAGTAAAAGCTGCAGTTGCTAGGGTATTTGGAAGGAATTCAGTGTGATGTGTCACATTGACTCAGATGTGTTGAGTCTCTTGGGTGTTTAGAAGGAACATGTCATCCCTGTATCACAGCAGAGTCAGCTGTGGGACAACTATCTTGCCAGGACTGAGGCATCTTTTGATCAACTCAGAATTTCACATGTTGGGGGAATAGTCACTTTGTAAGGCAAAATATTACTGTGCAGTTTAGCAGCCTCCTATACTTAGCAGGAACTTAAGGTGAAGGTAGGAATGATAATGCTGGATAAAGGGGCCTAGTTTCTGTTCCAGCACCATTTTCCACAAATGAACACTTATGTAAAAGCTGGTTGTTCATCAGGAGTTCAGTGATACAGGTAAAGTGTGAGCCAGCATAGAGATTTCTGAGTTATATTGCTAATGTTTCAGGAAAGGTTGTCAGGCAATACAGGTAATGCAAATGTTGTTCATTAGACTGTCATTAGTTCATTCTTTTTTGCTGGGGTTTGGAAAAGGGTAAATGCTGTTTTTATCACTCTTTAAATGGGAAAGGAACGGATTTCCTTGCTACTAGTACATAGGAAATGTGATTTGTAAAATTATTACCTTATGAAAGGTTAGAATATTTTTTAAGTTCGTACCTTTGATTTTTTAAATCTAGACATAAGTGTTGTCTTTGCCAACTCTATAAAGAATCTCTGAAACCTGTGATGCTGAGCTGAGGTCAATGTGTTTAAAATGTATTTACACAGCTTTGTGTCCAGAGATTTGCTCATTCTGTAGGTGAAGTGTCAATTAGACTATGATGGGACCACCAATGAATTCTTGAGTGAGTTACTGAGTGACTAAAGTACATAAAACTGTACTTGCATAGGGTAACATAACTTGATTTTTCCCCCCAATAACTATGGAATAAAAAATCATTTTAATATAATTTTATAGCAGTCAGATCTTCTATCAATTTGTGTAATTGGGTGTCTTCTCACATGGTATTACGAAAATGCAGTTACAGCTCTCCTAATTATTAACTTCTTGCTAACAAGCTGTGTTGAAAATTTTTGAAGGAATGAATCCATATAAAACACATATCTTCTTGTTTTCTTTGTCAAATGAAAAATTAGAAAGAGTAAGTCAAGGTTTTTCAAAAAATATCTGATAAGAAAACACTTCATTATTTTTAGATGTAATTTAATCACATTTCAGCCCATTTAATCAATTTTGTTCTGAAATTTCATTTTGAAACACCACCTGAAAGATCCAAAAATGCTGAGATAACTATTTCTTCCGTTTTTAATCAAAATTATTCTGTGACCTTTTGTGGATTAACATACATGATTAATCAAAATAAAATAACAAGTTTTGATATAATATATTTGTTATTCTTCTGAATACATTGCCCCCCTTCTGTTAAACATCATTTTATCGTCATTAATTTTGGTCCTTTGAAGTCTTAAGATCAAATCAGTAATGCACAGATTAGCTGCTCTGACTACAAACACATGGAGATAAGAGATCACAATGTTCGTGAAGAATCCTAGACAGCAGCAGGACAAATGACTCATGATGCTTTCTATTTCTCAACACACTCTTATATGGAAATTATGAGATAGAACTGTTCCTCTGAGCATTACAAGGGATCACCGGAGATTTCTGGTTCTTTTCTTTAGAAGGCAACCAATTTTTCTCAAAATAGTTTTTGAATCTGTATTACCTTCTGTGCTTTCTTCATAATCACCACAGTTTCAGTTAAGAAAATTTACCGTGATGGGACTCACATGAACTAGAATCTAAATGAAGAGAAGTGAAGAAATTCAGGTTATATATTGATCTCTTTTCCTTCTTTCAATTTCTTCAACAGCCTGAGCTGGGATCGTATCACTTAAATTTTATTTTATAAGGTGGACATTGGCTTTTAAAACACTTCCCTCCTCTTTAGCTGACAAATTGTCAAATGATTTGAAAAATACATAAGTACCCAAACCTGGACAAATTTCTGTGGAAGTCAGTGCTGCAATGCCTAAAAGTCTGCTTCTTGGCTATGGGATGAGAAGTTATGGCATTGGACCATACAGGAGGAGGAAGGATCTGTCTGGACCAGGAAGGCTCAGACTGATTTTCTGTTTACCTCACTGAGAGGCACGAGGTTTAAACCTTTGTTTTAAAGTGGACACATGTGAGCTTGGTGAGCAAGTTCCACTCTGGAAGACATTGCTAATCCCAGTGGTGGTACCTCCACAGTTATATGGCCTCGTGGGAGAAGACAGCTGTCTGCTGGAGGCTGGGGAGAGGGCTCTGCTGAAATTCACACCTGCTGTTTTAGTCACCAGGTCCTCTGGCTCTGCAAGTGCCGCAGCTGAAATCTCTTCTTTGAATTTGAGAAACTCCAGGCTCTTTGTGTGATTTATGGGATTATGTGAAGCTATAAATCTTCTGCTACAGCTAAATGCAACAATGATACTGTTTGTATAACAATTTACGTCAGCTTTGCTTGACCACATCTGTGTCAATGCTGAATTGCTGAAGGACTGAGTAATGGCTGTACAGAGAGCGTGACTGAAATAACACCAGGCTCCCTGGCCACCAAAGGGAACTGCCCCAGCCTCCCCTGGTTCCCAGGGAATTTCCAGAATTAGGATAAACAAATCCACGAGAGCTTCAGTTAACCTCAAAGAAAGTGACATCCTCTGAAAAAACTGAAATGAACCCCCTGAGGTTTAGCTGGCAGAAATGTCCACCAGCAATGTCCAGCTGACCTTTCTGTGTGGAAGAACAATACTCTTCACAGGATGGAATATATCCATCGCCATCAGTGTCTGGACCAGAATGCCAGAGAAACATAAAGAGCTCATTCTCTTTCTCCAGTAGCAAAATTAAACTGAAAATTCCTCAGCACTTTTAAGATTTGAGTTTTACTTCCTCACTTCTGAATTTTAGATTGGTGCCAAAGGAGGAAATACTTGATGTAAGGTGCTTTATTTAGCTTTGTTGTGGAGGAGACTAAAACTGCCAGAAAACATGTAAGAAATATACTTTGTGAAATTTACAACCTACTTCTGTAAACTAAAAGACATTTGGATAAATACAACATTTGTAAGAGCTTTAGTTTGAGGACAAAGTGTTTGGCCTGTACCAGGGATATGTAAGATCTAATTGGGCGCATGCTAAGACTAGCCTTTGACAAAATCAGCATATTTTCACATGGTCGACAAGCTGCCCATATAATACCTAATTGCAAAAGCAAAGCACTAAATCTGAGACTGAATCAGTGCAGATTATTTCAAAGGCATGTCAATAAAAACTTTTCCTACACAGCACACCATCCTAGGGTTTTTTGTACACTATATGTGTAACATAAGCCAATTGTTTTAGGAACATTTAGAGAACTTAGAAGAGATTCGTGACAATGGGGTTTTTTTAATGTTTCCCTTTCCTTGTATCCATAAAGTCTATTACCTAGAAGAAAACCACATGGTTTTAACCTGAGTTCTAACTGACCATTTGTGGGGGCCAGTGGGCCTGTTGTTGTGGAGCCCATAGGACAAGGGACAAAAAGGGTCCATTGACGGGACTGTCCCTAAGGACAGAAATTCTCCCCAGGTTAGGGCAACAAGGAGAGGCTTCTCCTAGGATGCATTGTACCTTTATGTTAATACACCCCAGTTCTGTTCCCCTCATTAGTCCATTGTCCTCCCTGCCCCTTTATCCCTTATAAGTCTGTGCCGTAGAATGTTCTCCCTTCCCTGCTTTCCTGTTGGCCCTTGTTCCCTAGTCCCTCCTTTGCGGTATCCCTATTGGTTCCTTCACCCTAGTCCTGCCTTCATACCACCCCTGCACCCTTGGATCATTGGCCCTGATGCACTCTCTGCCCGCATATAAAATACTGTACCCTCCATTGTTCCCTTGTCTTCGTTCCTGGAACCCTTCATATAAACCAGCAATAAACCCTCCCATGGAACCCCATACGAAGACCCTTCCCGGACCCTTTTATCGTCAGCTTGTGTGTTTGTGTGTGCCCACTGCTCCGGTGGCAGAGAGGGCTTATGTGAGTGCCTCCGTGGCCTTCCCTGTTTGTCCCTGACGAGGATTGGCGACTCCGGGACTGCCAGATCCTACATGGACGCTCGGGGAAAACGCATTGCCCTTGTCAACTGTGTGCACAGCAGCCCTACTGAAGCGGCTTCTTGAGGAGACACTTTTGGGAAGGTTGCGGCACTTTTACCACCAACACCCCCTGCAACAACCATTTTCTCAGTTATGGTTTTCTTTGTTATTTACATGTGCTTTGTCCAGAACTTTTCCAGGATTGCAGTCCTTTTCTAGGATCATACTGAACTCTACCCAATCCATAGGACTGAAAATTCATGTTTTCTGTTTTCTCCGTTTTTAGAAACACTTCTTTAAATATTCCTGTACTTTCTCCAAAAGATTCTTCAAGGTAATCTCTTTTTCTTCTGAGATTAGGTCAGTTTCTGTTATCTCCTAGAATGGAATTCGTCAGATCCAACCAATTAAAAGCCATTCAATTCTCCAAGTATTTTTTTTTTCATTCTATGCTGTAGAAAGACCTTTGCTCCTTGTCACTTGTTGCAGCGGCTGAGCCAGCAGCTGTGATGGTCCAGGGGCCAAGGACCAGGTGCAGGAGGGGCCCGCTGGTGGGCTAGCTCTGAAGTCTAAAATCACCCCCTTACTCAGGGTGAGAAAAGCCTCTTCCATCAGGTCTTGTGGTTCTATGCAGATTCAGTCTGTTTGGTTTTTATCCCTTAAAAGGTTGTAATCTAGTCCCCACTCGGCCCCTTCCTTCTCCCCATTGTTTGTTGTTGTATTACCCTGCCTTCTCTCCCCCCCTGTACCCTCAAGCCATTGGTTACTGATGCTCTGCCCACCTCCTTTCTGTATCCCTTTATAAGTTTGTCACAGCCCTCAGTTCGGCCTCTTTTGTCCATGGACACCTTCATTGTGGTTTGGCAGTAAACCCCTCGGAACTCTATACGAAGAGCCCCTCCTGACTCTTTGCCTCTGGTGACGCCTGAGCTACGTGGCTTAGTGTGAGCGTGGGCTTGCGTGCTTCCATCAGCTCGGATGAGAAAGCCGGCCTGCTGGTGTGCCAAGCAGCACCACCGCAGCGATTCCTTTCTAGGGACGCTTTTGGGACAACGCAGTGGCCTCCCCACCAACCACCCACACCGCGTTAGTCACTGGAGTTAATTTTGATAGCAACTGGTCTGATTTACCTGGGGGAGCACTGTTGTAAGGGATTACAGAAAGCAACGAGTTGGTTGGCAGTTTTCCCTTTCCCTGCTGAACAGCACTTCCAATGTTCTTTTCACTGCTTAAGAACCCAGTAATTGCATCCTGGTACTCTCATGGTGTTAGTCTCATTCAGGTTTTTGCCTTGACTTTTCTGATACCCACTCTATGTGATTGGCTTGGTTTTTATTTCTTGTCAGCATTTTCATCTTCTTTCCACTCTTTATGTCTTTGCTTTTTGTGCCGAAGGGGATTGAAGTGTTTATATGCAAGTCAAATTACTTTCTTACTGCATTTCCTATTTTTCCAAAATGAGGCATAATTTGTACTTGTTGATTGCTTTATTTCCCTTTATGGAAGTGCCAGCTCTTTTGGGTAATGTTTCACATTTTTATATGTCATTTAACAATACTGCAACTTCTCACTATCCAAATGATGGGAGCAAGGACACGGCTCTGCAGTTATTAAACTTAGACCTTCAGCTTCACCCCATGTGTTCTATTGTGGATTTTTGATCACAGTAAGTGGGAATTGTCATTTCTTACTTTGAGAAAAGAATAGAAACCCAAGGGGTAAACAAAATTATTGATAAGCATTTTAAGAGTTAAAATGAAAATTCTGAACAGTGAAGGATTTATTGGCATGAAATAACACATGGCAACAAACAGGGAAAATGCTTTTAAATGCAAGTATTGGACAAAACCCCAAAATAACATGTCTCAGTAAGCAATTTTTATGACTTAGGGAGCCATGAAACCCAAACCAGGCAGAACAAATGCAACAAAGAATTAAACTGCACTGTTATTATCTATCATAGTATGTGTGCGCTGTATCTTTAAGCCAGCAAATACACACACACAGAGGAAACCAAAAACTGCTGGAAACTGCTAGATTTGGCTTTTCAAGAAGCTGAAAGATGATGATGAAAGTATGTGAAGTAATGAGAGCTTTTTCAAAGACCCACATGGTGTTTCAAGACCAGCTGAAGGTACCCATCACATTGTATAACAGAAGCAAGGACTTCTGACAAAGATGTGAGCAGATGTTTTGTGTCACTTATCCTAGAAGTTAGAAATGTAGAGGCAAGAAAAACGTACTGTGAATGTATGACTTATGAGTCCTGGTGCCTGTGGTGTTCTCCCATATATTTTTTCTCTGAATAATCATAAAATCATAGAATCACAGAATGACCTGTGTTGAAAGGGACCTTAAAATTCATCTAGTTACAACCCCTCTGCCATGGACAGGTACAACACTCAGAGTGCTATCCAGCTCCTGATACATAATCTAAACCTACCCTCTTTGAGAATGAAATGTTTGAATTCATAACAGAAAATTCACACTGGTTTGGGCCTGCCTGGAGAAGCAGACTGTGTGCTTTTGTTCAAACACCTTTATTGTTAAAATAGTTATGACATGTTCTGTCTCTTTGATCTCCAGTGATAGGAAGACTTAATGATGGATTTAAGTAAAAGTCCTAAATCAGAAAAAATGAAGGAAAAGTTTGAAGCACTAAGAATCTTCAGGCCGCTGACAGATTTGTATCTATTTCCTGGAACTGCATAATAGAATTTCAGGCACTGAAGTGCACATAAATTCATGTTAATAATTAAAAAAAACCCAAAAAACCCCACCGGAACAAATATACAGCTCATAACGGCTCCACAAATCTCAGTTTTAAGCAGATAACTACTTAACCAGAAACCTTTTTGTCCTGTTATGTTCTCTGACGATGTATAAATAATTGCAGAGAACACTTCAATGTAGTTCAATGCAGTGTTTTATAAGGTATAATTCTAAAGTGTTAAACTATAATCATTTGAAACCAAGTCATTGCTATCAAGTTATTTTATGGCATGTAAGATCAGAAAATAGCGCTGTTTTCAGTTTCCCAAAAGAGTCTAAAGATGGAAAAGAATTCATTAAATGGAACAGTTCTGTCACAGCGTGAAATTGTGCTACATGTGGTGACAACTCAGTTGTCTAAAATGTAGGGCAAAAATAAAGCTGGACAAATGAATTTTCTCATAGAAAGTTTCAATTTCTTTGCGGGGAAAACAAATTATGCATTCTGCACAAGCCCAAAATAAGTTGACTGAAAAACTCCCGTGGCAATCTCTCCTGGAAAGTGAGCACAGGTACCTCACATGACTGTCCTCCTGAGCCAAGGTCAGGAAAATAGATTCACACAACCCACAAAACACTGAAGCAAAATCCGTTTCCGTCATCAGCTTTTGACTCCTTCTTGGCAACTCCTTTCTTGTACAGTTTGCTGCTATGGAGACACTGTGTGTAATCATTTATAATGAATGATTCTGCCGGCTGTAGAGTTTTCTGTCTTCTGCACTGACAAAGGAAAAGAACCCTGAGGGACACTATTTTCTGCATATTTTAGGGACAGGATAATGGACAGTTTTAAGAAAGTATGGAAATGAGACACTTTAAGCTACTCAATGGCCACATGAAGCTCCAGGGATCCCAGCTACCAGTCCATGTTTTCTAACAGTTTGGGATTTTTTTATTAGTAGTAATAGTAGTATTAGTGATACTATTAATCTTGTGATTTTTAAAAGAAATATAATTTTTGTTGCTAAATATGTATTGTTTATGAAAAGGAAAAAATGTAAGACAATAGAAGTGATTATCATCATAAAAAAAAAAAAACCAAAACACTTAAAAGACAACCACTGACAAAACAGGAAAAATAGCTTGGGTTTTTTTATAAACCTGATAAAAACTTCCCTGGATGCAGGTAAACACAGGTCTTTTTCCCTTATATGTGGCATATGCTCTCTTAGTATGAAGCTCTCATGTATTTTGAATGGTTCATCCTTTCCTTTAAATAAGAAGGTAAGCAGTGTGTTTTACACTTTTTATCTTTATTGAGTACAGTGCACAAACCAGACATAGTCATAATTTTTCCACATATAATATGTACTTAAAGTTGCACTTGTATCAGTGACCTCAAAGCATATTTTTAGGCTTAAAAATTTATTAATATTACTATTATTAAACTCAAGATTATACTTTTTACCACAAACAGCAGAAAAAAAGTTTCTTTTTTATTATTTAATTATGTGTATAGACTTTGTGTTGACTATCTTTCTTCATATAATTTGAAATTATAAGCACTCCCACAAACATTTTTACATTTTTACAGCTAGTTAAAAATTGCAACTGCCTAAATGTTTTGACAATGAAGTCTAAATATCAAAGATTAATTTTAACACTGAATACCTTAAAAGACTTTAATGAAGATAGCCAAATACTGTGCACGCTCTGCATCAGGGTTACGTTCATTACAGTGACTCTTCCTTTTTTGGGTGAAGAACACTCACTCAGGCCGAATGAAACAAAGCAAATTCCCGATTTAGAAACATGAAACATCCCCTGGATAACTCAAGTGTTTTTATACTTACTGAAAAGGAGATTGAATTCACTTTAGAGAGCTTCACTCCTGTATAGATTTACACATGGCAGAAAGCCTTATTGTCAGAAATTAAAGTGCCAGAGACTTTCCTGTGCTCCAGGGCGTGTGTCTCTGCAGGCAGAGAACGCTCAGGGTAATTGCACCAGAGGCTGCACTTCCACCAGCTTGTGGAAATTGAACATTTTGGGGAGTCGTTATGTGAACTAGTCTGCAAACCACTCAGAACTGATATTTCAGCCAGCACTGCATCAGTGCATTTTCAGCTGAGACAGCTTGTACACTGAGTCTCAACTAACTACTAACAAAAAATTATAATGATAAGAGAATTCTAAAAATATTGAGATTGAGCTGAGTAGAAAGAATGGAAATCTTTCCCAAGTGAAGCTTGGGGAAGGAGGTGCAGCTTTAGCAATGGTACTTATATTCTACAATATAACCTGCCATGAAGTATGGGTTCAGAGCCATAGTTTCTACTTCCTTCACTTTTGTTGAAGTATTAAAAATCTATGCTGACAAAAAACCCCAACCCAACCCAAACCAAACCACACCAAAAAACCCAAAAAGTAAACTAGGATAAAGTATTATGCCAGTGTTTTCTGTTATTATGTTGGAACATTCCCTGCAGATGAAGACTGTACTGAATGATGTGTTTGGTCTCTTCACTAAGAGTCTGGCTGACTACATTATGGTGTGCCTTAAAGTATCCCTGTAACCAAGTGAACATCATGCCTTCATCTCTTCTGCTGAGGACTCATAGGATTCACCTAACTTCAGATCAGGCCCTGGTTATCCAACTTCTTCAGCTATGTTTTGCCCCTGGGACCCCTCCTTTCCTGATTTTGTGGGCAGAGATGAATTTTAAGTGTGTGGGTGGAATCTTTGGTCTTAAAGACTTCTTTCCTTGCTTGTCCACACTGGCTTACTGAATTCAGCACATGCTGCTCTTGTGCACATATACTTGGGTGTTCTGTTGGAAAACCCCAGCTGGTGAGTTGATAGTTTCCATAACTGTCACAAATCTGCCCCTAGTTCTTGAAAGAGAAAGCTCTCCAAGGTTCTCCAGTTCAGGCATACGTATTGTGTTCTCCAAAGCAAAGCATTTCTTAATTTTATTAGCAGAAATAAGGTCTATTATAAGTGAAAAGTGCTAAAAATAGCTGGACAAACATCTATTGTGTTGAAAGCTGTAACAGAGAAGAATGTTTAACCAGGCAGGTCTCCATGCAGAGGTCTTTTTGCCTTGTGTGGTTGCTTGAACAGCCTTATGGCTGTTCTTTATCAAAGGTGAGCACCCGTGTTTTCTCAGTCTGTAGCTTTCTGACTCTGCTGATAGCTGGTATTTATGCATAAGTGAGTGAATCTGCTTCAGGGACATCATGCCATGTGAGGACGGTGGCTGTATCCATGCTGTCCAGAGCCAGCTTCCTGTACAAGTGGATTGGCTCATCCACACAGTGCATGAATCCAAGCCTTCTCTTAACCCTGCAATTCTTCGGTCTCTGCCTGTCCAGAGTGTCAGAAATAATGTGAAACCTGTGCTGCAAGCTGGCAGAACAACATGCCATGAAATTCCCATAGAAAGGTTGCATCCAGTATTTACAAATTGGTAAATTTCCACGTGTGTCCTCTGATGTAAATATTGTGTGTTCACTTTAACTTCTTAAACACGTTATTTAAAACTTGGAAGTGATGTACTGCCAAACTGCTGTGGATATCTGATGTGACAAAAAGGGTGATGAGGTTAGGTGGAAAAATAATTCTATTAGTGAATTAGCTGAGCCTGCGCCAGGGATTTCTGGAATGCCATCATCCAAAACAGACTCGCTCTTTCTTAGATGCAGCATCAGTAAACCAGAGTCCCCACTTACACTTCTGTTTCAGTCAGTCATTCCCTTGAGAAAAACCCTGACCATGAGTAATTTACATCAAGCTGTGTTTTAACTAATAGCATCTTAGACCGTAGCCCAGGTGTTCCATTTTGCACACTGGTATTTGGAGGCCAGTAATTTCTGCAGTTTCATGTAGGTGATAGTCATAACTGCAGACTTTCCTTTCCCTGGATACTGAGATACCAAGAACCATAATCTGTCTATTCACTTGTAGAGCAGATGACTTAGGTACCTACCTTAGTTTCAAAGTCCAGGAGGAGAGTGATGTAGATCCAAATCCCCCACACTTCAGGATCTTCCAGTCACAGCTCCCTTTGTTGTACTTAGCAAATGCTGGAAGCAAGACCATCTCATGCACCAAGCCACTGACACCATGTGTTTAAAAGTTTTATTCAGATTCAGAGTCATAACTCCTCCTTGTTAGGTAATTTATTAAATTATGGATGGAGAGACAGTACCAAAAGAAAGGAAAAAGGTTATGATGTAATCCTGCCTCCACTAAAATTGACAAAACTCCCACTGGTGTCTGCAGAGGTAGGACGTCTCCTCCCGTATTATATCCACCTAATGTCTGTGATCAAACAGCTGTTAAAATCTGTGTCCCAGTGATATATTCTGCATATTTCAAGTTAATCTTATAAAGTGACCATTACATCTGGTACTCGATCAGTTAATGAATATTCAATTTCAGCCCAAATGAAAGGCTTGTGTAGCTGAAAGATTTTTGTGGGTACAGCCACTGCCCAAAAAAAAAAAATCTCCTATTTTCCTGTAGATTGTTGAAATTACTAGGAGAATAAAAGAGCAATAGTGGTATCAGTGAAGGAAATCTAAATAATTAAATCACAGAATTAAAAGTTTACCACATAAAATAGTGCAGAAAAATTAACATAGGGATATATATAACTAGGGAAGAGGTCTGTTAACTTGATCATGATGTTCTTGTGTGACCTGAGAGTACTTCTAAAGTGCAGGGCTTGTGCATGACCTGCCATCACCCTCATGTTCAGGTGAGCCTGGGTCATGCAAGGATTTCCTCTCCACCCTGTGGTTTCCCTGAGGGGAAGCCATGGTGACCAGAGCAGAGAGTGAAGCCAGACTGGTTTCTAATAGTGCCTCATCACCCATGAATGAATAAAAGACAGTCCAGGAATGGACATACAAAAAGTCTGGTTTGTATCTTCAACATTCATTGCTACTTATGTGGTAATTTTTCACTGCAGAAATATTTTTAATAGCCTTCATGCAGAAACCACAAAGAGTTAGATCACAACCTCACAATTTGATTATATGGCAGTGTGGAATTTTGGACAAGCTAAAAACAACTTATCCAAAAGAGCTATTTAGCACTTGGTGTAGGATCTTAGTGCTGAAGGTATCAGTGTAGGGCATTTTAATGATTAAAACAGAATTTATCACTGAACTGCCCATTGAGCAGAAGGAGGACAGTCCACGATTAATGGCACGGTTGGGTACTTTAGCATTTCTAAGCCACAGGCTCATAGGTGACTCTGGTTGCTTGTATAAAATTTAGAGGAGATTTTTTTCACATAGCAATTCAGAGTGGCTGGTTGCTGTACTAAGATAATTGTACTGTGTAACTGGGCTTCAAATGTTGACATTTCCAGTTGAGTACCCAGTTAAAAATGTGCAAAACTCTACACGTGGTAAAATCACAGTGGCTGTGTACATGGCTTATATGGACAGATGAGGCAGGCACATTCTGAAGATTCCCAATGAACAAAGTGAAGATGCACATATAGCTTATTTTCTGTCTATGATTGGCTAATACAGCCTGATTTTCTCTTGTTATTTCAGTTATATGTGCTCCTTCTCACAGGTGATTCTGACTGTGAAACCATAAACCTAGGGGTTTTCTGAACCTTGAAACTCAGGGTCTAGATGCCAAGAGCTAAATGAATTGAGATGGTTTCCTGATTCATGGGCACAGCCCTGGCATCATGGCTGCCAATGGATGAAGACTTTCAGACCTGTAAGATTTTCAGTGATGAAACTGAAAAGCATACTGAGTTTTATAATCATCTGCTGCCACACTCCAATTGACATAACTTAACTTTATTCATGAGAAGTGCCAACAAGTACACAGAATAGTTTTTAATTGCATGGTGTTGAAAAAATAATTTGATTTTGGGCCAAGGAAGAAAATACATAGGGGCATTTCCAGTTCGTAAGAAATTATTCACAAATGCAACAGAGTCTCTCAATAATTTTTAGAGCTCTAGTTGGCCTTACTGGAGTATGGGTTTGGACAGATGACCTCCAGAGGTCCCTTCCAACATTAAACATTTTGTGGTTCTGTGATTTCATGAACCACACATCCTGAACTTACATGGCATCATATGATGGCAAAAAAAGAAAAAAGTTGCAGATCTATGAGACCATCCACAAACTAAATCAAAGTCAGTGGTTTGTTCAAAACCAAAATAGTTATTGAATTGTACAGATGTTTCAGGAAAATATGAGGGAGTTGATTATTGTCACATTAACAGGGGTGTTCATCCTTGGTATAGCTAAAGCAGTTGTCATTTCTGCTGAAGGACTATGTGGTGGAATACATCTGCCTTATTTGAAGGCAGCTAAGACAGAAAGGGGAACAAAATATGGGAAAGTGTCTCTGAGGAGAGAATGAGAGAATGACTGCGGGAAGGTGCCACTCGTCTGGGTAAAACATTATGGACTGTAATAGTGGAGAACAATCCAGGCTTGGCAAATAGACTGATAACATAATCTAAGAAGACTTTTCCATCTGTGATGTCTCTGATCTTTAGCTGGAGAAATAATAAATACACTTTTGATATGCAGCTGTTTTGTTCCAGACTCGCTTCTGTTTGGATTGTGGCATGACATATCCCTGGCTCATGTTTTTAGAGTCCTTTCTGAGGACTGGAGGTGGAGGAGAGTACACATTTGAGTATTGCACCAAAAGAGTTGGGGGTTTTTTTACACACGTGAAGATCCATTATCTTGGCAATGTTCCTCGGGCTCCTGCAGGCTTGTATGGAAGGCGAGGGTCTTGCAGTGGTTACATGCAGTACTAGTGAGATCTTGGCACTATGGGATAAGCCTTTCCAAAGACAACTCATCCATATCCAATTTCATATGAAAATTCAAAATAAAAATCCCAAAACAACAACAGTATACTTCTTATTTTAAAAAAGTTCTCTGCCAGGACTCCTGTTTAAAAATGGTATTTATTTCCTGTCTCTGTCCAGCTGGGATCCAGAATTGAGTTATCCTTCTGCCCTCCCTGGAAAGAACAGACTTTCCAAGTTATGTCTCAACTGCTTTTTTTCTAGAGATGGTAAAAGAGGGCTCAGCAGTCTCCTCACTCCATCTATATCTTTAAACGCCATCCAGGCACCTTGTAATCATGGTCTTCAGAGAAGACAGAAACAAGTCCTACTAGGTCCTCAAGACAAATGGACCTAGGTGTCTGTAGAAGGATGGATGTGGGATCACGATTTACTGTGGATCGTGGTGACGATGACGGGCAGGTGCATGAGCTTTGGGTGATTGCAGGGACACTGATGACCTGAAAAGGTCATTTTCTCTAGAGTCAACAAATGGAAGACACTGGGGTAAATTTCTGCAAATCATACCCCAAATCATTCCTGTCTATGCCCTTGAAAATATCCCTGTCTCTTGCCAGTGTTTTTTGCACTGATGCATTTTTCTCAATTAACAAACATGCTGTTTTAATTCTGTTTAGCATTACAGCCACATCACGTGGCTTCAATGTGCTCCTGACTCAGGCCACATGTTGAGTTGGTGAGAAATACAGTTGTTCCATGTGAGAAATACAGCTGTTGGAAAAGCTGTTAAGTATTTCACCAGGAAAAAGATTAAAATACAATTGGACTAGCAATTAGAGGTATAAATGCCTGTGATGCAACCCAGACATGATTAAAACAGCCCTAAAATACATCAGCAGGAGTTATCCTGAAATGAATTAATATAAAGCAGGCATGCAGAAAGCAGTGGTCCTCCTATCTTAAACACCCAACACGTCATGATAAGCATCATCTTCCATTTCTTAGTGGTATATCCCTCAGCAAGTTTGCAGATGACACAAAGCTGAGCAGTGCAGTTGACACAATAGAAGGACGGAATGCCATCCAGGGCAACTTGGACAAATTTGAGAAGTGGGCCTGTGAGAACCTCATGAGGTTTAACAAGTCTAAGTGCAAGGGCTGCACCTGCATTGGGCACTAGATGGACAAAGTGGTGGTGGTGTGGATGAAGGCTGCACATGCCACTGGATCTAAATACTAAAGCAAAGTCTCTAGTTATGGTTTTACTTAGTAGAGTAGATGAAAAATAAAATTAAAAGGCAAGAAATCAGACCAGACAGGAGATGCATCAGTTCATAAAGTGAAGCAAGAATGCAATGTAACACATGAGGATTGATGCACATTGTGATCCAAAGTGTAAGTGCTGATGCCATTCCTCTGACTTGCACATTCTATCATAGAGGTTACTTTTGTTTAGCAAGAAAGAGATCCATGAAAGAAAGCTTGATCTATCTGGTATTTAAAAGACACTAGTTAAAACAGCAAGAAAATAAGCATTTTAATCTAGTGCAAGGTTAGGAATAAATTCATATGGCTGTAAAGGAGACTAAAAAGTCTCCTGAAGAGAAAGTACTTTTACTTTCAGTCAGTTACATGCTTGGCTTCTAATGATATATTGTCATCCTGATTCTAATTACTTGTACCATGCAGAATTTTTCTCTTCCCCATGTAGAACTTATAGCTAATTTTCCTCTTTTGTGCCAGCTGTTAAATATAAATCCCATATATCACTGATTTTTTAAACCAGTCTTGGTTTAAAAAAAAATTAATATACTGAAGCAAATTTTTTTCCATATGTTAAAAAAAGACTAATGTTATACTGAAAAACAACCCTTGGGAATATTGACAGGGTTGCATTTTCTTGAGATGCTATGAAAACCATACCTTTGGAGGAAGGGGACACAAAGGAGAAGGTGAACCTTTGAAATCTTCATGCTTGGGGTTTATGCTGAAGACAAGTGGAGGCAAATCTTGCTTTAATAATTGAAGATGAAGCCCTGTGCCACTATAAATCTTAGAAAATCCTGCATGATCCTGTTATACATCTTATGCTATCACTGAGAATTCTGCAGCTCAGTACTCAAAGGAATCAGTTCTTCTTTCATTTGAAATGTGCTTTGGCTTTGGTATCCCTATTTAGAGCCTCCATCTGGGATTGGTGTTTATCAGTCCTGAGCTTTAGATAGTAAAAGAATTAATCACAATACAATTGATCTGCAAGGACTACTGCCTCTACCCACTATTTTATTAGAATATTTTGCGGACAAAAAGTGGAATTCTTTAGTTAAGTACTGCAATTCTAGGTCTTTTGAGAGATGAATGACGTGAAGGGGCATACTAGGTTTACATTGGAGAGGGTCACTTGCTTAGCAGATTTTCAGTTGTCAAAATGGAAATGGATAAAAAAACCTTCCTGACTTTTTTTCCCCAGATTTCACACAACTGTCTTTATAAAGGAATCAAAATATTGATTTTATTTTACTTAGATCATCTAGTGCAATCCCCATATTTAATGATCTTGTAGATTATTTATGTGCACTTACTGCTGGCAAAACTGACAGGTTTGGGAATACTGACAGTTAAAAATTCTTCTGCATTAGTTTTCATAGAGGATATCAAAGGAAGCAGAAGAAATGCTTTGAGAATTCCATCACCAACTCAACTGGACATTTCTGTTTATAAATACCTGAGAGACTATAAGGAAACACAAAATAAGTAAGTGGGTGCTCTATTACTAATGATAATTCTGACTTGGTAGTATGCTAACCCCCTGTTTAGTCACATTACATTAATTTAAATTACTCTGAGGTGAGGGGAAATAAATAGCAGGGCAGGAGAAATGGTAAATTCTCCAAATTTGCTCTTCGGTAAAAGACTGTCTGTGTTGAATCAGAAATGGCTGAACATATGAAGAGCAAATAAAAGAACATCTTGATTTTCTTTCTGGATTGGGTTGTGAAAAGATTCTTGTTCAGATATCTAGAAAAAGCCACTCCACCAAAAGAAATGTCACTTCATTGCAGCTGGGCAGACATCTACTGTGGTCTAGGACAGACTGAGAGGGATGACGTATCAGGGAAACGAGTTTTCATGGAGGGGTGCCCTTTATATACTGTTGTATTTAACTTGTATTGTATTATATATTACTATTATATTATATATTACATATTATTAATAGATTCTACTGAAGGGTGAAGTACAGAAATGTATTTAAGTGAATATCAGATGCTTTAAAATGTTATCGAAGCAGAAAACATACTAAAGTTTTGGTTTGTCAGAAATTTATTCCTAATTGAAAAGGTAAAATTGTCCTACCACAAGATAGGTTCTAATCAATTTTTTTGCTACCTTCTACTTTCTTCCCATTTTCTGTCCATTCTTTATCTGTCATTATCATTCCATTTTCTTCCTTATTTCCTAATCTTTTTTTGAGAAGAGAACACAGACACATTCTTCAACTAAAATAATTCCTATCTTTTAAATCTCACTTGACTGACGGCTCATGGTAGCACAGCAGTGAAGGAAGAAGTTTAAACACAATGATTTAATGACAATCAAATGTCCCAGGGAAAGGTGACAGCTTCAGTTCACCTTCTAGATAGTCCTAAGAGCTCTGATGCTGACCTAAAGGTCAACTTGCCAGGGTTAAAAGCTGTCCTTCCACTAAAGCACTATCATAGTAGATACTGAGGTTACCTAAGTGACATGTCTGATGGCCCAGTAAAGCTGCACAATTTAACAATCCCATTCTCAAATAGCTGTATGCTTCTAGGAGCACTGTTCGGGGTATGCCATTATGGAATTAGGGAAATTTTTTAATTGTTTAAGGAGAGTGATGCAGTTTAAGTCCATTAGCACATGCTAAGTAAGAAATGGAAGCATCAGTTTGCTTCTGTGAAAGCGTATTTTGAAATTACAAGTTAGACTAAAAATCTTAAGAATATTTAGAATTTGCTTTACTGTTTAAAAATATTTACAAATGAAAGCAAGCACAGTTCAGCCAAATTCTTTATTGAATATTTGTTTCAAAACAGAAGTAGAAAAGCATGTTAGACAATGCCTCTGAAACTTTGGTCTGCAAAATTAAGGAACTTTGAATATGTTTTTTCTACTCCGTTAATAATTGTCTTTCTTTTGTTGATAAAGGCAGAAAACTTTCATGAGTACAAAACTAGAGTTATAAAATTGACATAATTTACAGAAAACTCCACATTAGTACCAGACATTAGCGAAGCATGTTTTGATACAAAAGCTTTCAGACCCGGGCTCATTTTTGTAAGACCCTTTTCCATGCTGAGTTAACTGTTTGCATGCATTTTGTTTATCCCTTTTATAATCCACTTTAATAATCAAAAGACACATTTAGGGAAAAGTGTGAAAACACTTAAGAATCTCAGTATATGTATTGTTATAAGATTCCTTTAATTGGAATGATTTTTCTTATAAATAAAGAAGTCAACATGATCCTGAATACATTGCAAGAAGCTCATAATGTTTGCATTTTTTTCTTGTTTCAAGAGCTTCCATTAGCCAAGTCACTAGGAGGTATTTGGATATGCAATGAAGGACAAAAAAAAAAGGATACATTTAATAGAAGGCGTATTTGTTTGCTTAGAAAAGGTAACATTACTGGTATCATTACAAATTTAAACACGTGATGAATTTTGACCTATAAAAAGCATACAGTACTACTGAACCAAAAGTGCTTTGTTAACATCTTGTATTTCTTTAGATTACTGTAAAAGTCACTTGAGGTGATTCTTTTTTTTTTTTTTTTAGAAATTATCTAATTTCATTTATATTTCTTATTTAGTGGAAATAATAATAATAAAAAAATACACTCTGTATTGTTCCCTGCTCATTTTTAATCCAGTCCTGCAAACACTAACTAGCCAGCATAAGAAGGAATCCTGGTTCTACAGAAGTTTTTGGGCCTCCAGGATCCCACTTTGCATAGTGCTTACTATCAAGAGCAGTAAAAGCACCTCCAATGGACTACTCCTAGTGAGCACTGTGCTGGCAGTCAGTATCTGCAGATTCACATCTTTTTGTGGATTCATGGTTCAGTTTATGTTCTATCATCAAAACAATGTCATTTTCTAATGTTCTCATTTTAAAAAAACCCAAAACCAGTTCCTCTGAAAGACTATGTTGTTAATTTTTAATTCTCTGAATTCTGTCTTGGCAAGATTTTAGGAATGATCTAGTCTTGTCCTCCTTCTTGCTGCTCCCCCTGCAAAACATGGAAAAGGAACTTTAATTATTACCTGTAATTATATATAGTAACACTATATACTGTATTTACTTGCGAAACAGACATGTGAAAAGGAAAGATGAGGCCTGGTGCTGAACATTTCTCTCTTGTGCTGGCAGCTGTGAAATTAAATTGATCTTTCAGTTTCTTCATTAATCAAAATAACATAGATTCTGAGAGTTATAAGTCCTGTGGTGGAGAATCCCAGAGTGTTACTTTCCCATTGTCAAGACTCCAAAGTCAGATTTCACATTAATGGCTTTATTCTCATCTGAAATACTCTTTGACTAAAGCACATAATCTAGGTTATTTTCAGATACAGGAAAAAATAATTAGTGATTCCAGATTTTTTTAGCTTTTTTTTAAAAGCAGAAATACAACTTTTTACTTTTGAAGTCTGTATTTTTAAGAGCTTTTTTCCCCTCCTGACTCTTAGGATAACTAAGAATAATATCTGATATGTTATATGTTTAAATGTATGTTCTGCTTTTACCTTGTGTCCTCCTGGTTGATTGTGCTCTCCGTACAGGTGCTTCTAGAAAACAGAAATGTTGCAGTCAGAAGTTATTTGCTGAAGCTTTTGAATTAAAACTCATTAGAAATTTTGGAAACTCATTGATGACTTTTGAAGTTTGTTCTTTAAATTTTCCAGTAAATTAAGAATTTTGTTCCAGTAGCATGTTGGCTTGATCACCTGAAACATGAATGCTTATAACACAATTCCCACATTTCTCTCATGTGCAGTCATCCATTAAATCTTAGTAACATATCAAAACTATTTTTGCATTTTAAACATATGAATTAATGCATTATCCGCACTGATCTTCTACAGATGGTTACATGATGTAGGCAGGTGTCAGGGCATTTTGTCTATGCTCTTCGTTCATCAAATGCTGTGGGACACTGTCAGTGAGGTAAAAGCTCAGGTTAAGGCACAGGACTCAGTCGCAGCTTTCAGCAGAAGATGTCCAGGTCTGTTGCCATTACATTTCCAGCTGTGTTTGGGGCTTGATTTGTAAGTGCAGTGTGAGTCCACAGTGTGATTCCACATTTAGAGTTCAGTTAATTTTCTCAGGGTTCTGCTTTAAAAGGTAGAGCAGAGTAAGGGCTATTGAATAGGTACCACCCCCACTGGGTATAGTCTTTTTTTTTTCACTTATTCAGTGAAACTGTGGACATGTTTTCCTTTTTCTCATTGAACCCTGACACTTTTTTTTAACCAGATGTCTCCTCATTGAGAGACAAAACACGTCACAAGCATAAGAAATAATTCTTCTTTTACCGTCACAGAAATGTTACTGTGGTAATTTTTCCTTCTTTACAACCATGCAGTACTTGTGTATTCACTTAACAAGCTGCAGCCAGTTCTCTTTTCATCCTGGGGTACAGGGTATATCAATGCATAGCCCTGAGATACAGGCTTGAGCTCATCCCAGCTGAGGCTAAACACTGGGTGTCTGCACCACCATGGCAGAAAATTTCAAGCTCTGCACTGCCCTGACAAGGACAGAATATGGTCCATCCAAACTGTGCTTTCCATACTTAGGTACTGAGTGTACAATTATGCTTTCAGATAAGCCTCATGTTTGAAGATCACACCTATCTGTCATTTTCAGGCAATAGGAGGCTCCCCAGCATGCCTTGTATTATACAGCACCGAAGCTGTACAAACACTATGTATAAACCTTCGCTATTCGCCACAGACTTCAAAATTAAATAGGTAGAAACACATTCATTTAATTTCATTCTCCAAAAGCCATAATATTTTTTCCTATGCATTTAGTTAAAGGGCTGACAGAATAACCTATTCTGCACTATTAAAATTACAATTACAATTAGAAAAAAACATAAATACAAAAGAAACCGTAAGCAAATTACTTCTTAACTTTGAATGAAGATCCTTAAACAAAGATTGTTAAACCTGAAGAACAAATTGCTGGTATAAAGGCACACTGAATTCTATTTGGTTTCTTTTGGACCTTTATTCCATTCTGGTTTTTCAAATCCAAGAGCTTTCCTCATTTGACAACAGGACAAAGGTAGAGAAATACCAAGACCCTGTGAGATATTTACTCAACCCCAGAGGTTATAGTCCCTGCACCCCATCCATTCCTTCACAACGCTGAGAAACCCTCACAGCAACAGATCACATTTACACTGAGAAGAAATAACTCAAATTAAAAGCAACTCACGTGGTCTTCTTCTTTATGTGCTGCTTAAAGAAAAGTAAATTCTTTATGGTGTGTTTTCCTTCAAATGTTTTACCTAAGCTTTGTGGTTGGGCATTTCCTCTTGTCTACTATGCTTGCCAAATCTTTTAGTTACTTTTAGCCACAAGATAAGCCTTAACATTTTTCTCTGCAACGTCAGTGAAAGAATTATTTTCCAAAACAATTACAAAATTCTTCTTGCTAAAATGCTGGTTTCAGACCGAGTAATTTTTATGAATAGATACTATAAAGCCCCACCTGGAATGATCACTTTAGACAAAGCAGGTCTTAGTGATACTGAATATTTGACAAACTAACCTTCCAGATGAACTTTCTTGATTTCTCTCTCGATAATCTGTGGCTCTCCCTCAATTACTTTAGTAACCTTGGTGTACTCAGTTCCAGCTACGATGAGCATTAAAAACAAATGAGTTAAATCTGGCATAGCGTTTTTCCATATGCAAGGAGCCTTCAGTGGAAACAATGTCATTTTTGGGCGTAGGTGTTGCAGGATACCATGCTATTCACGCCGTAAGGCATGTTATTTCTAGGGATGAGTCATTCATTGCAATCTTGGTTTAAAGTTTTGTCTCAGCAAAGACTGCTATATGTTTTAAGCAGTGCTGGGTATTCTACGAGAAGAATTAAAGCCCATATAAAATCATTCCTTTATTTAGACAGTGATAATACACTTTTTTGTGGCTGTACTCAAATTTAAATGATTAGGAAATTCTCAGTAAAAAATAATATTATGTAGACAAGGGGGCCATAAACCACTATCACCAACAACCCTAAAGCAGCATGTGTATCTGCTTTTATTGGCTAAATGTCTAGGAAGGTATTATCATGGCAGCCAAGGGTAGCTGACTGGATAAATCATGGGAAAGATAGAGAAAAATCAAATTAAAACAAAAGACAAATCTGCCTATTTCGTCCATTCTGTAAAGCAGGATGGTTATGCAAACTAACATATAATAGCAAGGAAAATAGCAAGAATTCAAGAGATGATACTGTCTTTTTCAAATTTCCTACAGATAAACTATCTCTTTTCCATACACCTATATGCTCTAAGGCGTATCTCTACAGATTATGCCTATTTAATTTTATACCTCTGTATCTGAAGGTGATTACAAATACAGTTATAATTGTTACATTCTGGCATCAGACTTTCAGTTTTGAACAGCTGTACAGATAAAGCTCGATCCTGCTCATTGTTGCCTGGTGTAAACCAGTAGAACGTAGAGCAGCATATGGAGAGATTTTCTTGCTGCAATTTTTTAATTTCCAGATTTTCTTTTAAATATTCAATCTAGAAATAGGCATCTCCAGAGAGCAAATATTTTCCCATAGCTGGGATACTTAGGATAAAATGAAAAATCCTCTGGAAGTTTAGATTTCTGTCCAATATTACAGGCAAATTCTGGCTTAGGTCTGTAAAACTAAGATTCAGATGTTTAAAACAGAACAAAGAATTACGGTCAACAGGAGTCATTGCCATATCTTGGCTTTTCTCCAAGACTAGCTGTGTTATCAACTAGCATGTTTAAGTTTGGTGGACAGCTGTTCACCTACTTAGCCATCAGGAAATTTTTTACTTGACTGAAGTTTAAGTCACATCCAAGAATAGTGTTTTTGAAAAACTACAAGATTTAGTTCATTGAACTAAATGTAGCTGTAAGTTACTTTACTGGTATAAAACCTTGTAACTTACTCAAAAGTTAACATAAAGTGAAATGGATTCCTTTAATTTATGTCAAGAGAAGTATCCATCCATATTTTTGAGCTTCTGACTCAGGTTTAAACTAACATTTACAAAAACCATACCACTTAAATTCCTTTTCTATTCCCCATTGCTATTATAGATAGTTTTTCTAATCTACATTAAGCAGAGAACATTCCAAATTCATAGATAAAGATTAATTTCATAAGCAGAAGTTCTTTTACTAGTTTTCTACAGCTACTGGTTATATACTGCCACAACTGTTAGAATTAAGAGAGCAAGAGGGAAAGAAAACCATTCCTTGGAATGCTGTATTTGAAGAGAATTAAAGTTAATTTCTTGATATCCATCACCTGTAAGCATTTAAAGAAGGTTGTTAAACATGCCTTAAATTATTAACTTGAGGGCAATGAACATTCATTTCTGAAGAACTGATAAGTAAGATGAATTTGGCCTGTTACAATATGTTCCATTTCATAAGTGTTTTTCACAGATTTAAATTTACTGAAAAAAAAAAATGGAATAAATCTTCATTGCTCCCTTGAGTTTTAATTAGGTAACTTTTTAAAGACTGAAAAAACCCAAATAATTTTTTTTTCTGTGATCAATGTCATTAAAAAATTGATTATTCAAACTTTGGTACTTACTTCCATTTCACAGATATGTGGCACTAGAATACAGTATTCTATTTTTTTTCCATTAAAATTCCACTTCTACTACATCAGTCTTTAAAATGTTGAGTTCAACATGTCTGAAAGGGGTTTCAGTTATCATAACCTGTTGCAAAAATGTTAGTTATAATACACTGAGTTACCTCCCTGCAGAAGTCTTTTGATTTCTTCATCTTCCAGCAAATGACCATCACCTTCAATAAATTTGGTCACCTTGGTAACCTCTGATAGGATACAGGTTATGGCAAAAAAATTGATTTACAGAAAACATTTGGCAATCCAACAAGAGCATATTACTGAATTAATCCTTTTATAGTATTGTTCTGAATTTAAGAATTCGTCTGTTATGATATCAAATTCCACATAAACACTGGAAACACCATATTTTATGACAAACATATCATACTATACAATAGACCCAGGCAGTCTCAACTCTAGAGCTTACTGAAATGTGAAGATCAAGGACTCAACCAGAACATTATATTTGGACAGTTCTGAGGTTTAGTCTCTGGGTTAAGATTTTGCAGTATGAGCATTATTTTTTAAAACATGGAATATCCATTCAGTAATTACTTAAGTTATACATATATAGAGAGAGATTTATATGTTTCAAAGAAATTAAATAAAACAAGCATGCTAACCTTCTTCAAGGATTTTCTTTAACTTCTCTTCATTGTCTGGATCCCCTGCAGTAATTCTGGTATATTTTATTTCAGGACCTGGAAAAAAATTTATAAGATAGTGGCTTTTATCAGATATACCAGCTTTGTCCTTTAAATGAATTTTTTCTATTTAATACATGTGGTGATTCCATGGTTAACATGCTGTAATCTGCTTATATGATAACTTTATTTTTCACCATTTCCCAAATTAAACTGAAAGAGCATTAAAAACAGTAGTTAAAATTATTTGTGAAAGTAATTAACCAAATTTATCATAATTAGAGTAATTACCTGCTTACATTCTTAGAATAAGAAACAATTTTAAACACTGTTGTATTAGGTCATAGACCAGATATTTCTGAAGTCCCATTATTAGTCTGAATTGACTGCTGCAAATAGACATTTTTGCTTTTATAACTGCTATGAATCATTTGAAAGGTTAACACTTGAGATTCCTTGCTTGTTTCTACAGGTAAAAATAAGGAGATATCAGCTCTGAAATTCTGGCATTTTACATTATATTTACCATTTCATGTGGGATATTAGTGAAACTTGAATCTGAGAATTGAGAAAATTATATTTTTATCATCTCCCCCAAAATTTTTTCCAGAAAATAGTCCCAGGTTTGTGCAGAAACCACTAATGCCTTTCACTGAGTTATTTTCATTGTAGTAAGAAGTTGTATGATAATAACTTAAGCATGGTTCTTTATTTCTGTCTTGCTCAAATGACTTCAGTTAAATTTCAATATTTTCTAAATAAACTGAATATTAAGGCTTACAGCTAATTCAATGTGTTGCTATAACAGTGTCTTTTCCTTGCAAGCTCTCTGGCAGACAGAATTTTAATGGCAGCATTCAAACTGAATGCAAGTGAAAGGCAAGGTGATCAAAAAGTGTCAATAAAGAAATCCATATAGTCCACACTATGCCTGTCTCCACTTATAAATTTCTAGGATGCTTAAAGAAATATCTCTGTAATAAGTCAAACACAATTGAAATTGGCCAAGGAATTTGGGAGCTTTTGTGTGAGAAAATCAAGGGATGCAGATGCACATTAATTTTATCTTATGTTAGCTGTATCCTACTGTCAACTTGTGGATGTCAGATCAAGTCTCCACCTTACAGAGAAATAGAGATCTTTTCCTGAAATGGCTGTCAAGAGAGCCTGGGATGACATGCAAAAGTAGGAACCTACACATTAAATATCTGCATTTGGTAAAATGAAACCTTCCTGGAGATCTATAATCCAGACGTTCAGAAAAAAAAATTCCTTCTAAAGCAAGACAGAGGAGGAAAATGCAATAAAAGCAGTCTCATTGTGAAATGGTAGCAAGAAGTTTGCAAAAGCAGACGCTTAGCTAACATATGAAAATAAAACCAAAATAAAAAAGACAAGTGTTCATAGTTTTGCATGCTGTTAAAATATTGTTGCCATTTCTGTATATGTGTGTATAGGACACACAGCCAGTTTTTCAGCATTACAGAGACAGTGGAAAGCATTAGGGGAAATTCCTCTGTCAAGGAAATGCAGTTTAAGCACTAGGATAGAACTTAGGATGTGTGACATCTGTATGTAAACGTGGACTTTACTGACATTGAATATGTCAGCTTAATTTACCTTGAATAATTCTTTCTTCTGTTACTTTTTTCTCTGTCACTTCCACAGGTCGTCCATCAATGATTTTGGTGTATGTTTTAATAACTGGTTCTACAAGGATTTTTAAATTGAAGACATTAATCAGGTGATGAACTTTAAAGTGTTCTTTTTGAGATGTGGAAACTGACTGAAGCATACAAGGAAATAAATACCATAGAATATCTTATGAAAAATAAAAATGTTCAGAGACCAGGAACTAATTCTACTCAAAATTTAAGATGATCACATGTGATTTTTCCTTTAAAACCATCCTAGATGTGAACATCTCAGTGCCCTTAGCAAAGAGAAGCCAAGATTTACCTCTCTTTCTGACAAAATTGCCTTTTAATCACAGAATCATATACTACATATTTGATTGCAGGACAACAATGAGCAAATGATTCTTAACTGAGATATATGCTATGTCAACATGCAGAGTATTTCTGAAACTGTCTTGACTGTAGCTATGGAACACAACTAGGGAAAAAAACCCAAATTTTGAAATGCATGATAATTAAAAAACAAATGATGCAATAAAATTACAGCACTTCACAAAGGTTTTGTTAAAAACAGAACAGCTGTCCAACATGAATCACCTAGATAAAGTAGAATCTGATGGGAAATAGTGAATGCTTCAAGTTTTAGCTAGTGCAAATTGAGTTGCTGAAAGCATACCAACCTCCATGAATCACTTTAGTTATTGTCTCCCCTTCCCTGACTATTTTGAACTCAGGTTCCCCTTCAATTAATTTAGTGAGCTGTGTGATAGATGGGTCTGTGACACAGGAAAAAAACAACATGTTACAAATAGTCATAAAATACTTATAGTATTCCATGGGGGTGAGATGAAGCTTGCATTTTCTCCCCCTACCCTAGATAAACCAGATTATTGTAATAGAGGGCTTTTCAAATCTGAGAGGTTATTTGCAGCAACATTGTACAATCTTGTGTTTCCTCACACATGATCTTAAATATAGATCCCGTTGTACAGTTTTTTTTTTTTTTTTAAATTTTGTGTATATGATATTTTTAACATTTATTGACAAGTTTCAGGCAATAAGCCAGATCCTCAGCAGTGGAAAGGAAGTCCTTTTCTATATATATTGATATGAAGGCTACTCTGTGTCTTTGCAGGTATCTTATAGCTATTGCTCCACTGGTGAGCAGCATGCAGTCTACATAGTGAGACCTTTCCTTTTTTTTAATTAATTTAATTTTTTGCTTTGAGGTTTTTTATGTGTTTCTTTCTGTTGTATTTAAGACTTAGCCAGTGGTTATGAAGCTTCAAAAAAACCCCAAAAAGCAAACTTCTGAGATCAGCTGGAATGGCTGTAAGGATATTTATCAGCATTACTAGCTGTCATTATCATGAGTGAGGCCATGTTGATTACACTGATCCAAATATATCTCTGTCTGACATGCTAAAGCAGCAGATACTCCCTAAATTAGAAACATACCATCAATTATCAGTAATAATATGGTTCTTCTCTAATGAGTGCTATGGGACTCCTTCTACTTAATAAACTGCTGTGAAACAAACTTCCTTTATTCCCTATTCAGAGACAGATACTTAGCATAATCCATCTTTTTTACTTTTCTTAAAAATCCCTTAAATATCTTTATATGAATTTTTGTTGAAATTGATTGTGCATTGATTTTTTTTCCATAATTAATGATCAGGATTTAATAACAGCTTTTAAATATGTTTGCCTCATGTTAAATGTTGAAAACAGTCAGTTTAGGCTAAGTTCAACAGTAAAAAAACAAAAATGCACTTTTTTTCTTTTGCAGCAGCGATTGCATAAATTAGAATTTAGAGGTAAATAATTTGTTTGCTGCAGGTGAGATGATATGATGGGATCATAAAGATTCCCTGTTATTATAGACCTCTATTCAGCTCCTCTGAGTTCTAAACAGCTGAACAAGCCATCACTTCTTTTATTTTCTAACAGGTCTAGATGAAAAACATTTATAAATATTTTAAAGACACCATCTTAGAAGACTCATTCCCTTTCTTCTGTTTTAAACTTAGAGGAATTTTTTGCATGTTGAGAATCCATTAAATACCAATTTGCATTGATACAAGTGCCGAATATAAATGAAATAATGTAAAAGGTGTATTTATGAATGTTTATAAATACTTTATTTTTACATTTCTCAGTAACTGTACCTTTTCATGTGATTGATACAGCAGATGTATGCAAACCAAAAAGTGAAGGCCTAGCCAGCTATATTGCCTAGTCTAGGATCAATCCTTTGAATATTTAATCTGTTAAAATTTGGGTTTCAGACAGGTTTAACTCTTTATATTTGTTTAATCTTTTAGGCCCCATACACGCCTATGTATGAACAATGGAAACACAACACTAGTAGAAAATGATGAGAAAGGAAAAGGCACACATTCCCCTCTAAAATTGGTGGGGAGAGGTGTAATTTTTTTTTTTTTTTTAATGGAAATCTCCTTCCCATCATAATCTGGTAGAACCTTCTGACAAAAAAATTAACATGTAACTTTGCCAGCATTTATCTACAGACGGTTGTGGGTTTATGTGATTCTGATGGGATCTGCCACTTGCTATTTTTACTGAGAAAGCTCAGAAGGGCTCAGAAGGGTTTTACTGGGTCTGTATCTGAATCAACATCAGCAGAAAGGCTTCACAGGCCAGACCTCACTCCCTGGAATGTGCTGCAAAGCAGAAATACGGTACCGGAAATGGAAAGGAGTAGCCCTTCAGTACTCGCTAACTTCTAAAGTTATTTTTACTCTATTTAGTGAATGAAATATAGTTCTACATTTGACTATGCAAGTGCTCAGACATTTCATTTTTTCTTTAAAAGACGATTTTGTTTCAGTTAATTTTCAACTTCTAAACATCCTGTACATCACCTAACCTATATATTCTCTCTCTGGGTTTAACAGAGAAGGACAGGTATTTTCAGAGAGTGATTCACCCTCGCCATAGGAAGATTTCTAAAATAGCTTGGATGAATTGCCATCTGAAATAATCTATCTATTTATATTGCACTGTGGATCTGATTTAATGATGGAGACTAGGCAACAAAGACCAGCATACATGTTAAATGACATCTAATCCTAGGTGGAATGAAGCACAGACAAGCTCCTGAAAAAATAAGCATTTTTCACTTCTTCTGGAAGGAAGTCCTCCCAGAAACACTGATTAAGCAGCCTGGATAAAATTCTTTGCATGACATTTTTAACTGCCTTTCTCAGTTGAGCTCAAACAAATTCCCTTTCAGTATTTTTATTTCAATGGGAAGCTGAATCTCATCAGCTTAAGTTATAAATCACAAGTAATTTTAGCAGTTCCATCCACACATTTTGTTCTCTTCTGTCCCACCACTAATCTTTAAGTCATGCTTCTGTCTCAAGAAATTAAAATAATAAAGTTTGGCTAGATATCCTTTCCAGGCATCCAACAGATATTGGTAGTTAGAACTGATTGAAAATTATAGAAAAATGAACCAATTTCTTTTCTTCAAAGTACAAGAAACAGATCTACTTCCATTTTTAAAATACCTGTTTTAATGAGAAAAAGAAAAGGAAATGTTTTTATTGGAAAAAAAGGTAGTAAGATAAATGGTTTGAAAAAAAATTATTTAAAAAAACTTTTAAAGGCCTGTAGAAAAAGGAGGAAACTCATCTGGGGAGAACAACTGTGGATAATCTTTTCAAAAAAAATGTTTCAGTCAGTTCTAATTGCAATATTTGTATCTTTGCTTTTCCAGCAAAGTGCTTAGCATCCTGGACTTGCTAGGTACAAAGAGCATCCCATTAAAGAAAAATATTCAATATATATTCTGAATATGCATATTAACATATGCAGAAATATATATACCATAAGCCTCATTTACCTTCCTTTGTGATGATAGGCTGGACGTTGCTTTCAATTATGTTAATTTCTGAAAATATAGAAAATGGAATATACAGTGCATTCCATTCTTAAAATGTCTTTGTGGCAACAATCGGTTAGATTTGGTGTGCTCATAAGGATGTGGATAATATCATAGATATTAATGGGTGGAAAAGCAGCTTGAGAGGATCTTGGTTCTGGTTACGGAATGGTGATACACTCTGGTCAACCTCAGGCAGAATCTGCTGATATGCTATTTCCCTTTGAGCCTTCTGGAACCCGTGGGTCACGGGACCCCTGATGATGTATGGTACATAACAGTGAGGGCTTGTGCAGTTACCCACACAAAGGTTTGCACAACTCCCTGACACACCTTGTATCTGAGAATTGCCCTTTTCATTAGGGGGCTGATCTGCCAAACACAGGAAACCTGCTGGCATTCAGAGCTATAGATAGAACACCACAGAAAGTATGACCTTGGGAGATCAAGTTGTCCCTCTACACCCAGGACAGACCCAAGTATTCACTGAATACTTCTGATAGTTATCGGACTAGAATGGACTCATGTCCATTCACTGGTAGAGAAGCGCTCACTGGTAAAAATTACAGCCTTCCTAGTCCTGCACTTAACCAAATCTATGGCTACAGCTTTCTTGATGTCCACATTGACATCATTTTTTACAGGCATTGATTCTTGTGCTACTCTCACTGACCATGGGAGGTAGAATAATAGAATGTCTCAAGTTGGAAGAGATGCATTGGGATCATCAATTCCACCTTCCTTCTTCTCAAAGGACTACCTAAGACTAAGCCACATGACCAAGTGTGTTGTCCAGAAGCTCCTTGAACTCTGTCAGGCTTGGTGCTGTGACCACTTTCCCGAGGAGCCTGTTCCAGTGACTGACCACCCTCTAGGTGAAGAACCTTTTTCTAATGTCCAGTCTGAACTTCTCCCAAAGCAGCTTCATTCCATTTCCTCGTGTCCTGTCACTGGTCACCATAAAGGAGACCAGCACATCCCCCTCCACTGCCCCTGTTGGGGAAGGCATAGGAGGCAATGGGGTCACTGCTCAGCAATGAGGTCACCCCTCAGCCTTCTCTTATCCAAAATGAACAAGCCAAGTGACTTCATCAGCTCCTCATAAGTCTTGACCTCAACACCTTTCACCATGTTGGTCACCCTCATTTGGACACTAGGCCCAAAACTTGCTCCCAAAACTGCCCCCAGCACTGGAAGTGAGGCCACCCCAGTGCAGAGCAGACCAGGGTAATCCCCTCCCTTGCCCAGCTGGCCATGCTGTGCCTGATGCACCCCAGGACAGGGTTGGCTCTTTTGGCTGCTGGGGCACTGTTGACTCATATTCAACTTGTCATCAAGGTGAGTTACTCAATTTTTTGTTCCAAGGTTTTTGTAACTTCAGTATGTCCATTTGCAGTTTTCAAAAGTCTGGTGTGATGGTTGCCATTCCTACTGTGAAATGTAGGTAGAACTTCATAAGAATTTAATCATTTGTCTAAATCTGTATTGCCTCACAAAGTTACAGCAGGATTTTGTCTTCTAGTGATTGTTTCAACACATACTCTATATTCAGAAACTAAATGCAAACCCCGAGAAGGGCTGCAAGGGAGCTGAAAGGGGTCTTTTTGTACATTTACTCCCTCAAGAGAAAATATTCTGAACAACTGGCTCTCATACAAACCTCATACTTGCACATATGGGAAACAGGCAGAAGAGGTACACTCTGTCCCTCCGGAAATATTTATAAGAAAGTACCTCAGTGCACAGTCAATGAGGCATCTTGGAGAGTGAGTACAGTACAATGCTGCATCTTAGATAGAGAGACAGTACAACTCTGCTATGCACCAAGCACTGAACCTTGGCTAAGAACTGAAAAACAATCTTTTCCATATGTATCTTGTCTACCCCAAGAGTTTGAACAGCTTACTTCAGGGTTACTTTCCAGTCACACATCTGGAAAGGGAAAAATACAGTAGCACAGCAGCCAGAAACATTCTACTTCGAGTCTTTCTCTTCCTTTTCTTCATTGGCACATCTTACTTTCCCAGAAATTGCTTTCTTCTTTATTGAAAAAGAGATGTACAATTCCAAATTGGAATTGGCAACACTAAAAAGCATTATCAAACCCATCTGGAAGTATTTACAATGAACTTACTGTAAAATGTCAGTGGAATCTCTTTGAAGGTACTGTCACGAACAAACTATGGAAAACAGAAAAGCAATTCATTTAAAATTTAAGAGAGGTAGCACTTGCCTTATAGTTTCCTAGTGAATGTGGGTAGGATTCACCGCTTCAATGACCTAAAATTTAGGTGATGCTATTTGTTTAGGTTCTGTCATTCATTTTTGAGGGAGAATGTAATCTCAAGAGGATAACTGAGATAGATAAGGATGCCTACTTTTCTTCACAGGCTGTTGATGCTTCTGGCTTTAATGACATAAGAATTTAGTCCCTCACTGTTCTTTTCAAATAGGTGATTTGTTTTCCGAGAGTGATAAAGTGAACCAAAGCACAGATTTGGGCCAGTTCACACTGAAGTTATCCAAATACAAATGTTCTACAATTATTTGGCACTGAAAAACCTAAATTCTAACTGTTGAGTGCAGGGTATCATTCATGATTATATTTGAGTAACTGGGAGCTATTGAATGTGCTGTCTGCTGAAGAAAGAAAGGACCAGAGAATCACTTATGACTTATAATGCGCTCAGTTTCACAGACCCTGCCAGAAAGACAGAGGGATAATTACTGAAAGAGTACCTTAATTTGAATGTACTTAATCAACTTCTTCAGTATTGTGAGCAGCTGATCATTTCCAACAGGCAGTTCTGACAAAAGAAGCAAGGGTGTAAGAGGAAATACACAATCGTGGGCATTTTACTTTCATTTACAGTGATCAGGAGATGCAATCAAACACTCACAGAAGCATATGCTTGGTATATATTATTCCATATCAGCAGAAAAGGTAGTCTATGGCATCACAAACTTTACTTTCATAAAACTACAAAATCTTGCCAAGGTTTCAAGCAAGGTTCTTCCACAAAATGAGCAGTGAGGTAAATTTTCTGTTTCAAATTCCACATAAGAATTGTATCTTTAACTTAATTAACTTTTTAAAGTTATTGCAGTTACATGGCATGTAAACAGATTTAAAGGAGTGGGTATAAAATTCATGGAATAATACTCACCTGCTGGATATAGGAGTTTGTCAATGACATGAATGACACCATTTGTTGCCATGAGATCAGATTCTCTTGACTTCAGTTCATTAACCAGAAGAGTATCATTCACCTGGTAAAGGATCGAAAGAGAACCTGAGTTATCAGGGACATTAGAAAATAACCCCAAACCCTATTGTAACATTTGGAGAAATGCATGCCATTCTATAATGTGGATAGACATGGAATATCAAATCTCTGTTACAAGGCTGTAGCAGGGAGATGTTTTCTATACTTAACTATTTTCAAGTAGAGTTTGCCTCCTTGGATGGTTTTAAGAATATTCGTTACACCAGGCTCGAAGCCACTTCCAATGAAAACTCCTTGTGTCAGGTGGTAAAGAAGAATATTCCTGAGAGCATTTTTGTCTCCTATGTAAAAATAAAAAAAGTAGGAATAAAAATTAAATGGTAGGGGATAGTTCTTTGTGGGAATTCTAAGGATTCACATAGACTTCAGCTAGAATGAAGCATAATATGCATGAAAATACCGTGAACACATACAATTTGTATTTGTTAAAATGATGACAAAGGGAAAAAGCCCAACTATATGACAAAAAGGTCAGAGCATAATCACAAAGATCCTATGATAAATCTTAAACAAAAGAACATAAAAGGGGTCAATGGAGGAATTAGAAATGCTGGGTTTGTCTGTTCTTGCAGAGGACCGAAGGAGCTTGGAGTTGGGAAAGGGGGAAAGCACCCTATTTTAGGTATTATTTCCATATTTCAATGTTTGAAATTCCTATTTGGGATGAAAAGAAAAAAAATCCAATGTTTTCAAGACTGTCTTAAAAAAGAAATGGGTCCTCTAGCCCAAGTTAATATCCTGATAGGGCTCTGGGGCTATGGAGTCTGAGAGTCATAGGATGGTCTGCAGAAAAACCTATAATATCCCAGGAGAAAGGGTACCAAGCAGAGCAGCTTTAAAACACATGTGTTTGCCATTACATGGAATATTGACCATTCTAAGTTTAATACTAGAATTACACATTGATATTGGTTGTTATTAGGCCTTGATGAAACTGCAGTGGAAATCCTGTCTCGTCATTCTTTTCCTGATGTTTCTTTCAGTGAACATTTCCCTTTTTTTCTTGTGTTTTGCTCTGATCACTGATACTACTGCAATTTACTTTACTACTGAAATGCAATTAAATGACTTTTTTCTTCCTAATAAAATTAGCACTAATGTTCTGTGACTGGGCCATTCATAGATAGCATTAAGTTACAGATAAAGTCTAAACATGGCCACTCCAAAGATTTTTTTCACAAATTATCAGATTACCTTTGTAACTATGACACTATAGTTACTGGTTAAAATAATCTTTGGTTTGTATCTTCCTTGCAGATAAGCAAAGTATTTCTTTATATTTTTTTTTAAAGTTATATACTTTAAAGTTTAATCTTTATGGAGAAAGCAACAGAATAACTTAAAAGAAAACCAAGAAAGAATTCTAGAAAGTAATCTGGCACAAAAAAAGTAGACATTATGCTGCAAAAAAAACTATGAGGGCCAAGGAAAATATTAAGTAACTGAGTCACAATGATAGAAAAAACGGTGCATAAAGCATTTTGAAAAGCAGAAGGGCAAATAAGATTGTCTTGTTAAAGATGGAATTAATCCAATATGGCATTGGCCCCGGGCAACTTCAAGTTCTGAATTGAAGACAAAAAAATAATTGAAAGAAGTAACATCATTGAATAAGATACTGAGGAGGGAAATTTAAATTTAAAAATCCAATTGAATTCTTCTTTCCAAGAAGATATTTTCTCTATGCCCAAGAAGGGCATATAGGCAATTTAGGGGATTCCTCTGACCTGCTCTATGCAAAAGCTAAACTGCTTCAGCAGACAGCTTTTGTGTGAAAGGTGCATTAGTCTCCTTTCCAAACAATTTTAATTTACTTATAATTCCAGTTTTCTTATGTTACTTACTTATCAGTATGTCCTTTTCATCATCAGTCAAACCTTTAAAGGCATCATTAGTTGGGACAAACAGAGTCCACTGTCCAGGCCTTGATAGAACATCATCCAAATCTGCAGCTTTCACCAGACTGAGGAAAATGCTGTTTACAACAAAGAGACAAACCACAAATACATTTTGTTGAAATGTGGTAACTCTAACTGGGTCCAGCTACTTAGTTTCCCCATTTTTTTTTCTGATAGTGTCTCAATTTTCAAACACTTTCACTGTTTCCCAGAAATAAAGGTAGTGGAAGAAGAAGAGGAAAAAAAAA